>CM061547.1:289943989-290355249 GCA_030864215.1 Capsicum pubescens | reverse complement strand
GGGCGAAACAGAGCGAACTGGGCATTTTTGGGCTAAATTAGTGTGCTCTAGCCCACGGTTTTAGGGGTCGGCCCGGGGTCAGGGCGTGTTGTTGGTGAAAAATTGATCGGGGCATGCCAGGAAGGTTGGGGATTGTATAAGTATAGTCCCTTTAATTTTTCGTGGCCATTTGGGGGGACAAACGTGAGAAACGGAGCGAATGGGGAATTTTGAGGCCAAATCGATATGCTATAGCCCACGGTTTTGGGGGTGGGCTTGAGGTCCGGGAGTGTTGTGGGCCAAAAATTGACCAGTTCATCCCAGGGAGGTTAGGTATCATCTTAGTATGGTCCGTTTAATATTTTGTGGCCATTTGAGAGGAGGGGGAAAACGGGTGAAATGGAGCAAACGAGGCATTTTGGGTCCAAATCTATGTGCTATAGCCCATGGTTTCGAGGGTGGGCCCTGGCGTCCTGTGGGCCATAAATTAGAGGCATGCCTGGAAGGTTGGGGATCATCCTAGTATGGTCCGTTTAATTTTTCCTGGCTATTTGGGAGGACAAACAGGCAAAACATAGCGAACG
Organism: Capsicum pubescens; assembly: GCA_030864215.1. Lineage (NCBI taxonomy): Eukaryota > Viridiplantae > Streptophyta > Magnoliopsida > Solanales > Solanaceae > Capsicum > Capsicum pubescens. The sequence continues at coordinate 290,354,686 of CM061547.1, read as the reverse complement.
AGGCATTTTCAGACCAAATCAGTGTGCTATAGCCCATGATTTTGGGGTGGGCTCGAGGTCCGATGTGTTGTAGGTCAAAAATCAACCAGTTAGTGCCAGGGAGGTTAGGGATCATCCCAGTATGGTCCGTTTAATTTTTTGTGGCCATTTGGGGGACAAACGGGCGAAACAGAGGTAACGAGGCATTTTTGGACCAAATTGTTGTGCTATAGCCCACAATTTTGTGGGTGGGCCCGGGGTCCGATGTGCTATAGGAAGAAAATCAACCGGGGTGCACAAGGGAGGTTGAGGATCATCCCAGTGTGGTCCATTTAATTTTTCGTGGCCATTTGGGCGGTAAACAGGAAAAATAGAGCGAACGATGCATTTTGGGCCAAATCGGTGTGCTATAGTCCAAAGTTAGGTGGTGGGCCAGAGGATTGGGCGTGTTGTAGGCTGAAAATTGACTGGGGCATACAAGGTAGGTTGGGAATCATCCAAGTGTGGTCCGTTTAATTTTTCGTGCCATTTGGGCGGACAAACAGGCAAAACGGAATGAACGGGGCATTTGGGGCTAAATCGGTGTGCTATAGCCCACGGTTTGTGGGTCTGGGCCCAGGTCAGGCGTGTTGTGGGCCAAAAATAGATCGGGGTAGGCCAGGAAGGTTGGGGATCATCCCAGTGTGGTCCATTTAATTTTTTGTGGCTATTTGGGGGGGATAAAAGGGTGAAACAGAGCGAACGGGGCATTTTGGGGTTAAATTGATGTGCTATAGCCCACGATTTTGGGGTGGGCATGGGGTCCGGGCGTGGTATGGGTCGTAAATCGATTGGGGTATTCCAAGGAGGTTGGGGATCATCCCAGTATGGTCCATTTAATTTTTTGTGGCCATTTGGGGGTGAAAACGGGCGAAACGGAGCAAACGGGTTATTTTGGGACTAAATCGGTGTGCTATTGCCCTTGGTTTTTGGGGGTGGGCCAAGGGTTCGGGCATTCTGTGGGCTGAAAAGTGATCGGGGCATATCAAGGAGGTTGGGGATTGTCCCAGAATGGTCCTTTTGAATTTTCGTGGTCATTTGGGGGACAAACGGGCGTAACGGAGCGAACGGGGCATTTTGGGGTCAAATCGGTGTGCTATAGCCGACGGTTTTGGGGGTGGGCCAGGGTTCCGGGCATGTTATGAGCCAAAATTGACCGGGTCATGTCAGGAAGGTTGGGGATCATCCCAATATGGCCCGTTTAATTTTTTAAGGCCATTTTGGGGGACAAACGGATAATAAAACAGAGCAAATGGAGTATTTTAGGGCCAAATCGGTGTGTTATAGCCCACAGATTCAGGGGTAGGCCTGGGGTTTGGACTGGTGTAGGCTGAAACTCAACCGAAGTGTGCCAGGGAGGTCGAGGATCATCTCAGTGTGGTCCATTTAATTTTCGTGACTATTTGGGGTGTCAAATGGGAAAAACGAAGTGAACAGGGTGTTTTGGGGCCTAATAGGTGTGCTATAGGCCACGGTTTCGGGGGTGTGCCCGATGTTCGGGGCGTGCTATGGGCCGAAAGTCGACCGGGGCATGCCAAGGAGGTTGAGAATCATCCGAGTATGGTCTGTTTAATTTTTTGTGGCTATTTGGGGGGACAAACGGGCGAAACGGAGCGAACGAGGCATTTTGGGGCCAAATCGGTGTGCTATAGCCCACGGTTATGGGGTCGGCCCAGGGTACGGGTGTGCTATCGGCCAAACATCAATTGGGACGTGCCAGGGAGGTCGTTGATCATCCCAGTGTGGTCCATTTAATTTTTTGTGGACATTTAGGAGGACAAACGGGCGAAACAGAGCGAATGGGGCATTTTAGGGAAAAATCGGTGTGCTATAGCCCACGGTTTCAGGGGTGGGCCCAGGATCCGAGCGTTCTGTGGGTGGAAAATCAACCGGGGCATGCCAAGGAGGTTGGGGATAATTCAAGTATGGTTCGATTAATTTTTTGTGGCCATTTGTGTGGACAAACGGGCGAAACAGACCGAACGGGGCATTTTGGGGCTAAATCGGTGTGCTATAGCCCACGGTTTTCGAGGGTGGGCACGGTGTTCGGGCATGCTGTGGGCTGAAAATTGACTAAGGCGTGCCAGGGAGGTTTGTGGATCATCCAAATATGGTCCGTTTAATTTTTCGTAGCCATTTGGGAGGAAAAACAGGCAAAATGGATAGAATGAGACATTTTGGGGCTAAATCGGTATGTTGTAGCCCATGGTTTTTGGGGTGGGCCCGGGATTCAGGCGTGTTGTGGGCCAAAAATTAACTGAGGCATGCCAGGGAGGTTAGGGATCATCCCAATATGGTCTGTTTAATTTTTCGTCTCCGTTTGGGGGGACAAACGAGTGAAACAAAGCGATCGGGGCGTTTTGGGCTAATTGGTGTGCTATAGCCCACGGTTTAGGGGGTGGGCCTGGGGTCCGGGCGTACCATGTGCCAAAAATTGAATGGAGCATGACTGGGAGGTTGGGGATCATCCCATCATGGTTCGTTTAATTTTGTCACCATTAAGGGGGAAAAAAACGGGCCAAAACAGAGCGAACTGGGCATTTTTGGGCCAAATCGGTGTGCTATAGCCCACGATTTTGGGGGTCGGGCCCGGGGGTCAGGGCGTTCTGTTGGCCAAAAATCGATCGGGGTGTGCTAGGGAGGTTGGGTATTGTTCAAGAGTAGTCCCTTTAATTTTTCGTGGCCATTTGGGGGACAAACCGGCGAAACGGAGCGAATGGGGCATTTTGAGGCCAAATCATTATGCTATAGCCCACGGTTTTGGGGGGTGGGCCTGGGGTCCGGGAGTGTTGTTGGTTAAAAATCACTCGGGTCATCCTAGGAGGTTGGGTATCATCCCAGTATGGTCTGTTTAATTTTTTGTGGCCATTTGGGGGGGCAAATGGGAGAAATGGAGCGAACAGGGCATTTTGGCTCCAAATCTGTGTGCTATAGCCCACGGTTTTGAGGGTGGGCCCTGGTGTACTGTGGGCTATAAATTGATCGAGGTGTGGCTGGGAAGTTGGGATCATCCCAGTGTGGTTCATTTAATTTTATTTGGGCATTTGGGAGGACAAACAGGTGAAAAAGAGCGAACACGACATTTTTGGTCCAAATCGGTGTGCTATAGCCCATGATTTTGGGGGTGGGGGCCCGGGTCCGACGTGCTGTAGGTAAAAAATTAATCTGGGTGTGCCAAGGTGGTTGGGGATCATCCCAGTGTGGTCCGTTTAATTTTTCGTGGCCATTTGGGGGGACAAACGGGCGAAACAGAGTGAACGAGGCATTTTTGGACCAAATTTGTGTGCTATAGACCACGATTTTGGGGGTGGGCTCGGGGTCCGATGTGCTGTATGCCAAAAATCAATTGAGATGCGCCAGGGAGGTTGGGGATCATCCCAGTATAGTCTGTTTAATTTTTTGTGCTATTTGGGGGGGCAAACGGGTAAAATAGAATGAATGATGCCTTTTGGGGGCCAAATCGGTGTGCTATAGTCCATGGTTTAGGTGGTAGGCCCGAGGTTCGGGCGTGCTGTAGGCCAAAAATTGAACAGGGCATGCCAGGGAGGTTGGGAATCATCTAAGTGTGGTCCGTTTGATTTTTTGTGGCCATTTAGGAGGGAAAACAAGCAAAACGGAAGGAACAAGGTATTTTAGGGTTAAATCGGTGTGCTATAGCCCACGATTTGTGGGGTAGGCCCGGGTCAGGGCGCACTGTGGGCCAAAAGATGTTTGGGGCATGCCAGGGAGGTTGAAGAACATCCCAGTGTGGTCTATTTAATTTTTTGTGGCTATTTTGGGGGATAAATGGGAAAAACGTAGCAAACGGGTTATTTTGGGACTAAATCGGTGTGCTATTACCCTCGGTTTTGGGGGTGGTCCAGGGGTTCGGGCATTCTGTGGGTCAAAAATTGATCGGGGCATGTCAAGGAGGTTGGGGATTATCCCAGAATAGTCTTTTTAATTTTTCGTGGTCATTGGGGGGACAAACGGGCATAACGGAGCGAAGAGGGCATTTTGGGGCCAAATCGGTGTGCTATAGCCCACGGTTTTGGGGGTGGGCCAGGGGTCCGGGCATCCTGTGAGCCAAAAATTGACCGGGACATGTCGGGGAGGTTGGGGATCGTCTCAATGTGGTCCATTTAATTTTTTGAGGCCATTTTAGGGGACAAACGGACAAACAGAGCGAATGGGGCATTTTGGGGCCAAATCGGTGTGCTATAGCCCACAGATTCAGGGGTGGGCCTGGTGTTCAGGAGTGTTGTATGCTGAAAATCGACTGAGGTGTGCCAGGGAGGTTGGGGATCATCTCAGTATGGTCCATTTAATTTTTCATGGCCATTTGGGGGGACAAATAGGCGAAACGGAGCTAACAGGGTGTTTTGGGGCCTATTAGGTGTGCTATAGCCCACGGTTTTGGGGGTGTGCCCGAGGTCCGGGCGTTCTATGGGCCGAAAGTTAGCCGGGGCATGTCAGGGAGGTTGGGGATCATCCCATTATGGTCTGTTTAATTTTTCGTGGCTATTTAGGGGGACAAACGGGCGAAACAGAGCGAATGGGGCATTTTGGGGCCAAATCGGTGTGCTATAGCCCACGGTTATGGGGTGGGCCCGAGGTACGGGTGTGCTATCAACCAAAAATCAATCGGGACGTGCCAGGGAGGATGGGGATCATTTCAATGTGTTTCGTTTATTTTTTTCATGGCCATTTAGGGGGACAAAAATGGCGAAACAGAGCGAGCGGGGCATTTTGGCGCTAAATCGGTGTGCTATAGCCCACGATTTCTTTGGTAGGCCCAGGGTCTAGGCGTGCTGTTGGCCAAAAATTGACCAGGGCATCCCAGGGAGGTTGGGGATTATCCCAGTGTGGTCCGTTTAATTTTTCGTGGCCATTTTGGCAGACAAACGGGTGAAACAGAGCGAACGGGGCATTTTGGGGCTAAATCAGTGTGCTATAGCCCACGATTTTGGTGGTTGGCTCGGGGTTCGGGTGTGATTTGGGCCCAAAATCAACCGAGGCATACCAGAGAGGTTGGGGATCATCCCAGTATGGTCTGTTTAAGTTTTCGTGGCCATTGGGGGGACAAACGGTCAAACCAGAGCGAACGGGGCATTTTGGGTCCAAATCAGTGTGCTATAGCCCACGATTTTAGGTGTGGGCCCAGGGTTCGGGCGTGCTGTGGGCCGTAAATTGACCAGGGCATGACAAGGAGGTTGGGGATCATCCCAATATGGTACTTTTAATTTTTCCTGGCCATTTAGGGGGACAAATAGGTAAAATGGAATAAACGGGATGTTTTGGTGCCAAATCGGTGTGCTATAGCCCACGACTTTGAGGTTGGGCCCAGTGTCCGGGTATTTTGTGGTCGAAAATCGACCGGGGCATGCCAGGGAGGTTCGATATCATCCTAGTATGGTCTGTTTAATTTTTTGTGGCTATTTGGGAGGACAAACTGGCAAAACGGAGCGAAAGGGGCATTTTCGGGCCAAATTGGTGGGCTATATCCCACGGTTTCGGGGGTGGCCTCGGTGTCCAGGCATGATGTGGGCTAAAAATCAACCGTGGAAAGTTAGGGAGGTTAGGTATCATCCTAGTATAGTTCATTTAATTTTTCATGGCCATTTTGGGGGACAAACGGGCGAAACGGAGCGAACGGGGCATTTTTGGGCAAAATCGGTGTGCTATAGCACACATTTTTGGGGATGGACCTGAGGTACGAGCGTGCTGTGAGAAAAAAATCAAACACGTCGTGCCAAGGAGGTTGGAGATCATCTCAGTGTAGTCCATTTAATTTTTAATGGCCATTTGGGGGTGCAAACGGGCAAAACAGAGCGAATGGGGAATTTTTGGTCCAAATCTGTGTGCTTTAGCCCACGACTTTGAGGGTGGGCTCGGGGTCCGGGTATGCTGTGGACCGTAAATGGACCGAGGTATGCTAGGGAGGTTGGGGATTATCCCAGTGTGGTTCGTTTAATTTTTCTTGGCTATTTGGGGGGACAAACGGGGGAAACAAAGCGAACGGGGCATTTTAGGGCCAAATTGATGTGTTATAGCCCACGGTTTTAGGGTTGGGCCCGAGGTCTGAGCATGTTGTGGGCCAAAATTTGACCGGGGCATGCCAGGGAGGTTGCGGATCATCCTAGTGTGGTCCATTTAATTTTTTGTTGCCATTTGGGGGGACAAATGGGCGTAACAGAGCAAACTGGGCATTTTGGGGCAAAATCGATGTGCTATAGCCCACGGTTTTGGGATTGGGCTCAGGGTTCGGGCATTCTGTATGCTAAAATTCAACTAAGGTGTGTCAGGGAGGTTGGGGATTGTCCCAGTATGGTCCGTTTAGTTTTTTGTGGACATTTGGGGGGACAAACGGGTGAAATGGAGCAAACAAGGAGTTTTGGGGCCAAATCGGTGTGCTATATCCCACAGTTTTAGGGGTGGGCCCAGGATCTGGGTGCGCTGATGGACAAAAATCGATCGAGGCATGCCATGGAGGTTGGGATCTTCCCAGTATAGTCCTTTTAATTTTTGTGGCCATTTGGGTGGACAAACGAGCGAAATGGAGCGAACGAGGAATTTTGGGGCCAAATCGGTGTGCTATAGCCCACAGTTTTGGGGGTGGGCCCAGAATATGGGCGTGTTGCGAGTCAAAAATCAATCAGAGCATGCCAATGAGGTTGGGGATCATCCAAGTGTGGTCCGATTAATTTTTTGTGGCTATTTGTGTAGACAAACAGGCGACACAGAGCGAACGGGGCATTTTGAGGCCAAATCGGTGTGCTATAGCCCACAATTTTGGGGGTGGGCCTAGAGTTCGGGCGTACTATGGGCTGAAAATTGACCGGGGCATGACAGGGAGGTTGGGGATCATCTCAGTGTGGTTCGTTTAATTTTCCGTGGCCACTTGGGGGGAAAAACGGAGGAAACGGAGCGAACAGGGTGTTTTGGGGCATAATATGTGTACTATTATCACGGTTTTGGGGGTGTGCTCGAAGTACGGGTGTGCTATAGGCCAAAAGTAGACTGGGGCATGCCAAGGAGGTTGGGGATCATCCCAGTATGGTCTGTTTAAATTTTTTGTGGCTATTTGGGGGGGACAAACGGGCGAAATGGAGAGAATGTGACATTTTGAGGCCAAATCGGTGTGCTATAGCCCACGGTTATGGGGGTGGTCCCGGGGTACGGGCGTGCTGTCGGCCAAAAATTGATCGAGACGTGGAAGGGAGGTTGGGGATCATCCTAATATAGTCCGTTTAATTTTTTATGGCTATTTAGGGGGACAAACGGGTGAAACAGAGCGAACGAGGCATTTTAGGGCTAAATCGGTGTGCTATAGCCCATGGTTTCTTTGGTAGGCCTAGGGTCTGGGTGTGCTGTTGGCCAAAAATCAACCGGGGCATCCCAGGGAGGTTGGGGATTATCCCAGTGTGGTCCGTTTAATTTTTCATGGCCATTTTGGGGGACAAACGGGTGAAAAAGAGCGAATGGGGTATTTTGGTGCCAAATCGGTGTGCTATAGCCCACAATTTCGATGGTGGGCTCGGGGTCCGGGTGTGATTTTGGCCAAAAACTGACCGGGGCATGCCAGATAGGTTGGGGATCATCCCAGTGTGGTCTGTTTAATTTTTTATGGCTATTGGGGGGACAAACCGGCAAACCAGAGCGAGTAGGGCATTTTGGGTCCAAATCGGTGTGCTATAGCCCACGATTTTGGGGGTGGGCCCAAGGTACGGGCGTGCAGTGGGTCAAAAATCGACCATGGCATGCCATGGATGTTGGGGATCATCCCAGTATGGTCCGTTTAATTTTTCTTGGCAATTTGGGGGGACAAACAAGTGAAACGGAACAAACGGGATGTTTTGGTGCTAAATCGGTGTGCTATAGCCCACGATTTCAGAGTTGGGCCTGGGGTCCAGGCGTTTTGTGGTCCGAAAATCAATCGGGGCATGGCATGGAGGTTCGGTATCATTTCAGTATGGTTCGTTTAATTTTTTGTGGCTATTTGGGAGGACAAACGGGAGAAATGAAGCGAATGGGGTATTTTTAGGCTAAATCGGTCTGCTATATCCCACGGTTATGGGGGTGGCCCAGTGTCTAGGTGTTCTGTGGGCTATAAATGGACCGTGGCATGCTAGGAAGGTTGGGGATCATCCCAGTATAGTTCGTTTAATTTTTCATGGCCATTTTAGGGGACAAACAGGCAAAACAGAGCAAACGGGGCATTTTGGGGCAAAATCGGTGTGCTATAGCCCATGGTTTTAGGGATGGGCCTGAGGACTGAGCGTGATATGAGTTAAAAATCCACCAGGTCGTGCCAGGGAGGTTGGGTATCATCCCAGTATAGTTCGTTTAATTTTTATTAGCCATTTGGGGGGCAAACGGGAGAAACAAAGCGAACGGGGAATTTTGGGTCCAAATCTGTGTGCTTTAGCCCACGACATAGAGGGTGGGCCCGAGGTTCGGGTGTGCTGTGGGACGTAAATTGACCGAGGCATGATAGGGAGGTTGGGGATCATCTCAATATGGTCTGTTTAATTTTTCTTGGCTATTTGGGGGGAATAACGGGTGAAATAGAGTGAATGGGGCGTTTTAAGGCTAAATCAATGTGTTATAGCCCACAGTTTTAGGGTTGGGCCCGGGGTTTGAGCGTGCTGTGGTCCAAAAATCAATCGGGGTATGACAGGGAGGTTGGGTATCATTCTATTATGGTCCATTTAATTTTTTGTGGCCATTTAGGGGGACAAACGGGTGAAACAGAGCAAACTGGGCGTTTTGGGGCCAATTGATGTGCTATAGCCCATAGTTCCGGGAATGGGCCAAGGTTTTGGGCATTCTGTAGGCCAAAAATCGACCGAGGTGTGTCAGGGAGGTTGGGTATTGTCCCAGTATGGTCCTTTTAATTTTTCGTGGCCATTTGGGTGGACAAACAGGTGAAACAGAGCAAACAAGGAGTTTTGGGGCCAAATCGGTGTGCTATAGCCCTCGGTTTTGGGGGTGGGCCCAGGGTCCGGGTGCGCTGTATGCCAAAAATTGATCGGGGCATACTAGGGAGCTTAGGATCTTCCCAGTATGGTCCTTTTAATTTTTCGTGGCTATTTGGGGGACAAACGGGCAAAACGAAGCGAACGTGGCATTTTGGGGCCAAATCGGTGTGCTATTGCCCATGGTTTTGGGGGTGGGCCCAGGATACGGGTGTGTTGTGGACCAAAAATTGACCATGGCGTGCAAAGGAGGTTGGGTATCATCCAAGTGTAGTCCAATTAATTTTTTATGGCCATTTGTGTGGACAAATGGGTGAAACAGAGCGAACGGGGCATTTTGGGGCCAAATCAATGTGCTATAGCCCACGGTTTTGGGGGTGGGACTGAGGTCCGAGAGTAGTGTGGGCTGAAAATCGACCGGGGCATGCCAGGGTGGTTGGGGATCATCCAAGTATGGTTCGTTTAAATTTTGTGGCCATTTTGGGGACAAACAGGTAAAACGGAGAGAACGAGGCATTTTTAGGCTAAATCGGTATGCTATAGCCCATGGTTTTGGGGGTGGGCCCAGGGTTTAGGCGTGTTGTAGGCTAAAAATTAACTGGGACGTTCCAGGGAGGTTGGAGATCATCCCAATGTGGTCCTTTTAATTTTTCATCTCCATTTGGGGGACAAATGGGTGAAACAGAGCTAACGGGGCATTTTGGAGCCAAATCGGTGTGCTATAGCCTACGGTTTTGGGGGTGGGCCTGAGATTCAGGCGTACTGTGTGGAAAAAATTGACCAAAGCATTGTTGGGAGGTTAGGGATCATCCCATTATGGTCCGTTTAATTTTTTGTCACCATTTAAGGTGGGGAAACGGGCGAAACGGAGCCAATGGGGCATTTTGGGGCCATATCGGTGTGCTGTAGCCCAAGGTTTTGGGGGTCGGCCAGGGGTCAGGGAGTGCTGTTGGCCAAAAATCGATTGGGGCATGCTAGGGTAGTTAGGGATTGTTAAAGTATAGTCCCATTAATTTTTCGTGGCCATTTGGGGGGACGAACGGGCGAAATTAAGTGAATGGGGCATTTTAAGGCCAAATTAATATGCTATAGCCCACGGTTTAGGGGGTGGGCATGGGGTTCGGGAGTGTTATGGGTCGAAAATCGACCGGGTCATGGCAGGGAGGTTAGGGATCATCCTAGTGTAGTCCGTTTAATTTTTTGTGGCCATTTAGGGGGCAAACGGGCGAAACAGAGAGAATGGGGTATTTTGGGTCCAAATCTGTGTGCTTCAGCCCATGGTTTCGAGGGTGGTATCGGGTGTCCTGTAGGCCATAAATCAATTGAGGCATTCTTGGGAGGTTGGGGATCATCCCAGTATGTTCCGTCTAATTTTTCGTGGCCATTTGGGGGAACAAACGGGCGAAACAGAGCGAACGAGGCATTTTTGGGCCAAATCGATGTGCTATAGCCCATGATTTTGGGGGTGGGCCCAGGGTTCAATGTGCTATAGGCCAAAAATCAACCGGGGTGTGCCAGGGAGATTGGGGATTATCCCAGTGTGGTCCGTTTAATTTTTCTTGGCCATTTGGTCGGACAAACGGGAAAAACAGAGCGAACGATGTGTTTTGGCGCCAAACCGGTGTGCTATAGTCCATGGTTTAGAGGGTGGGCTCGGGGTCCTGACGTGCTGTAGGCCAAAAATCAACCAGGGCATGCCAGGGAGGTTGGGGATCATCCAAGTGTGGTCCGTTTAATTGTTTTTGTCCATTTGGGGGGACAAACAGGTGAAATGGAGCGAATGAGGCATTTTGGGGCTAAATCAGTGTGCTATAGCCCACGGTTTGTGGGGTGTGCTCGGGGTCAGGGCGTGCTGTAGGCCAAAAATTGATTGGGGCATGCCACAGAGATTGGGGATCATCCCCAGTATGGTCTGTTTAATTTTTTGTTGCTATTTGGGGGGACAAAAGTGTGAAACAGAGCGAACGGGGTATTTTGGGGCTAAATCGGTGTGCTATAGCCCACGGTTTTGAGGGTGGGCCTGGGGTCTGAGCGTGTTGTGGGCCAAAAAATTACCGGGGCATTTCAGGGAGGTTTGGATCATCCCAGTATGGTCTATTTAATTTTTCGTGGCCATTGGGGGAACAAGCGGGAGAAACAGCGCGAACGGGGCGTTTTGGGGCCAAATCGGTGTGCTATAGCCCACGGTTTCAGAGGTGGGCCAGGGGTCCGGGCGTGCTTGATGTGTCAGCAAAAGCTAACATATTTAATGCTTTTTAGCTCAAAATAATTGTGTAATCTTCAGCAACTCATGTTGTTTTGATGTGTTGTCTAATGATCTTGCAGAAAAATACAAAAAGATGGAAAATAACAACAATTGAGGAAAAGAGTTGAAAATCTGAGCAAAAGAGAAGAAAGCATGGCTGACGACATCCGTGATAAGTCGTCAGCCTTGTGATAGCCTATCAGAAGCAGCGTCAGCCTTAACCAGGGAGTTGGAGCTGAGAAACAGTTCTGATGACGTCTGTGATGTGGCGTCAAGTGGGTGATAAGGCGTCAAGAAGGACGTCAGCCTTAAGCAGAAAATCAACGATAGGAAAAGACATCTAACGACGTTGGTGAGACGCCATCAAATCCTTGATACGGCATCATAGTAATCATCAGCTGGAGGCAGAACTTGAAGACAATTGGAGCTAATCTGACGCCATTCGTGATAGGGCATCAGACTCTTGATGCAGCGTCAGCTTGGGCGTCACCTAATCAAAGAATTAATTGAATTTTCTATTTTATTTCCTTAATTAGGCTTTAGTATAAATAGCATCTTTTAGGGTTTATTCAATAGTTTTCAGCAGATTATTTTTTATCCTGAGACTTGGAGAAAAACATTCTTCTTCATTGTTTTCTTTTCTTCAACACTTATTAATTATTGTGGATTTTTATTTTGTGATTCAATTGAAGAAACAATTTGTTGTTTTTCATCCGTTCGTAAGTTTACCCTTATTATCAAGAATTCTACTTGTTATTTCGTTCATCCAATCATGAGCGGCTAACTCCATTAGCCGGAGTTATAGGATCCATGGATTAGGGTTTGATAGGTTACTAGGTATTTAACGGATTCAAAGAGTAGTAGGACGTCTTGAAATTCTGTTGTTTTAACTAAAATCTATTGGTTGCAAACATTAGGTTATGCCTTAGGTTTTATATGCTTCTAACCGAGAAATAGACTAGAGGTCATGAATTATCAACAGAGACTCGGAAGCTACCAACCTTCTGTTTAATGATCGATGCCGTACCTGGATTGATCTAACTGAGATAATATCTTTTTGGAAATAGATATGTTATTTAATTTCGAGAGAATTAGATAATAAATTGTCTGGTGAGGTCGAAAGATAAGTCAGATAGTATCATCGTCAGGGATATTCTGTTGTTCCTACTTACTCCAAGAATCATAATCAATACCTAGTATCTGTCAATTCTCGAAAACCATGGTGAACATAGCTCTGCTTTTCCATTAATATTGATCACAAACATTTTTAACAATGTGACAACATTACTTGCTACTTTTAAAACCCTCTTTCTAGGAAACAATAACTACCAGTTGATTAACTCGCAACCGATTTGCATTGACACCGTATTCTCTATGGGATTGACCCCAACCTAGTTGGATTTTATATTGCTAACGACCACCTTACCCTAATTTGAGGAGTAAGTTGAACGTTATCAAAAATGGTGCCATTGCCAGGGAATACAGTTGTGAATTAAAGTTGTGTGCGGTAATTAACTGTTAATTTGTTTCTAATTTTACGTTTGTTGTTTTTGTTTATTTCAGGTTTTAGGTCTGTGTATGCCAAATACCAAAAGTTTGGGAGAAGCATTATTACCATTTAATCCAGAACCCCAACAAATTGGTAGAATGGAAGATCCTCAAGAAGTTGTGAGACTAGCCAACTTGGCTAGGGCTCAAGTAGATGTTCAAAATATGGGTCAATAGGAGCGTCATCCGAAACTTGATGATGAAGACTGGGCGATGAGGAATTTTTGAATCCTCAGAACCCAAGGAGAGCTGAGCAGTTTGCTGCACCGATGCAGCGAAATATGGAAAGAAACCATCTATTCAAGGAAGGTATGGCTAACAGTCGACCCAATATGAGGCTAATGATGATGATGATGGAATGGACGGAAAAAGTGCAACAGAAGCGATCATCCCTCCACCATTGGCGCTTGGAGCGAAATTCGGCATAACTAGCACCATGATTCAACTTCTGGATCTGAAGGGGTTGTTTAGTGGCCTACCTGGTATGATCCGAATATACACTTGGTGAACTTTATCACTATCTGCAAATCTTTTGATAATCTAGGAGTAGGACAGAACGGTATCCAGTTAAGATTGTTCCCATTGTCTCTGTCTGGGGAGGTAACCATGTGGCTGGATGAGCTGACACCTGATTCTATAAATAACCGGAGGCAGTTGAAAGAGGCATTCCTAGAACGGTTATTTCTGCCCTCCAGGAGGGTACAGTTGAGGGACGAGATTAGTAACTTCAGATAGCTCCCAGATGAAGCATTGCATGAAACCTGGGAGAGATTCAAGAAGAAGATGGCACAATGTCAAAACCATAACATGACGGACTTGCATTTGATGGAAACTTTGTACAGAGCTCTTAACTCTGTAACAAAGCCAATTATAGATAATGTTGGTAGTGGTTCCTTTGTAGATCTTACGTTCCTTGAGGCTTATGACATGCTGAATAGAATGACTAAACAGAGTTGGGCTTGGCATACCAGGGATTCTATGGTAGCTAGCCCGGCTGTTTCTGTTGGAGTGTCTACAGAGCAACGCAGAAGAGATGAGGAGCGAGACCAAGACATGGACCACCTAAGGACACAGGTGGACTTGCTGACCAAGCACTTGTTATCTGGCAAGACTGAGAAAGTAAAGGTTGTGGAGTCCCAGTGCAATATTGCTACTGATGGAGATGAGGAGGCAAATTATTTGAGTAATCAGGGGGGTTTCTGAGGCAATAGGTGATAACGCTCAATCTACAGGTCTCGTAGGAGTGTAAAGCGGTCGTTAGCAAATATAGAACCCAACCTGGGTTGGGTGTCGATCCCACAGGGAATAGCTTGGCCAACAAGTAAGCAAGATTATTAAACTTTTGGTGCAAGTCTCGTAAAAAGGGGGGATTGTAATGTGTCACCAAAACAATTAAATAAAAGCTGAAAATAGCAAAGTAAAAGAGAAAGATTGTTACGTAAGTTGTAAACAATGAGAATTGAGGCGTTGGGGTTATGTCCGCCTTCTGAGGTATACGTCTCTATTGGCTATGAGTGTGTAGAATTCTGACATGCAACTGCTTATAGAGAATTGTATTCGATGGTAAATCCAGGCGTCTTTCGACCTATTCGAGGATTATTTCACTTTAACTCTTTCGAGCTTAAAGCGTGTCTAACGGTACGAATTCTCCAAGAGGTTAGTCCAGTTATGGCACTAGCTTTTTAGTAGGGAATTTTAGGGGGTGACCCTACTACCTTGACATTATCTCTTTTCCAGACAGATAACCTTTCTTTCGAACAAGTTAAATGTTATACTGGCGTATTCTTGTGTTTGCAACCACAAAGAATATAGACTAAGACGAAGAGAATAATGATATAAGCAGTATACGTGTCGCGAACTCACAACCTCACAGCAATAGATAGTATCTCATACGGCTTCCATAACCCCAACAGAGAAGTTTAGTTACCCATGAATGCGAAGGAGATCACGATTGACATTGTTGTTATACCACAAGATTGAGTAATTTCGTGTAGCTTAGGTGGTAGGCGTGAGGCGTGAATTCCTAGGCAAAGTAACGATTCTCTTGTTGTGGAATTTAAGAATAGAAGAGTAGAAGAAGAAAAATAGAATTAATGGAAAGATTAGAAGAGTTGTAGAATTGTTTGTAGTGGAAGATGAGAGGGATGGAAGAAAGTATTGTTGTCTCCCCCTTCCTTCTCTTCTAAAATCTCTAGCATGATAGGGTATTTATAATACCCATATCCTAATCCTACTAGATAAATAAAATATCTAACCAAATCCTACTAGGCTAATGTAATACTTAACCCAATTGTACTAGGTTAATGTAACATTATCATAATCCAAATAAACTAATGAAATACATAACCCAATTGTACTAGGTTAATGTATCATTGTCCAAATCCAACTAAGTTACTGCAAATCCCCAAAGTCTTCAGAAATGTTGTTTTAGCCCGGGATAGATTTTCCATGCAGCAGTTTTGGTCCTTAGGCGTGTAAACTCCCTTCCCTTCCTTCGTGAGCTTTCTTTTGCGTCAAGTTAGCCATAAAATGCTGAATTCTACATCATTTATACCTGAAACTTTACTAATCATGTTCGTTAGCTCATTTACAGGAAAAAGGACTAAAAGTGCATGAAATATATACTTTGTTCTCAAAACTAGGCTAAAATATGGGCAAAATATATTGATATAGGCGTGTAAATTCGCCTATCATCAACACCCCACACTTGAAGCTTTGTTCGTCCTCGAATGAAATACCATGTCCTTTTAAACATCAACTTAGGGTTTCACAGCAACAACACAAAACATTTGTCAGGACAAGCACAACAATTATCAACAAAGAGTAGCTTTTCGATTATAGGTAGAAACAATTTAACCTCTAGCATAGACTCGTGATGGTGATCAACTCGCATGCAAACGTTAAGGTACAAGGAATCATATATAACTACCCAAAACTCATCAACCATGTATGTCTCACACTAGAGTACCCATAATCACTCACAAGTATAGCATATTTTTCAAACATGGGTATCAAAATGTCCTTGCTCCCACTTTCACAAAGAATTCATATGTAGCAACTGATGACCATAGGCTTGCCCTTAATGTAATACTCTACTAAATGTCAGAATGCTAATCTTAGGATCAAGTAGGTCTTTTGATGGTTGTAATGTAGGCTAAGGGATGGGTAGGACTATTTTGGCCTGGAATAGTGACTAAGTTCCTAAGCGCTTTAATACATCACTTTGTATCATTGACACTTTTTTTTCAACCTTTCTTTCTTTTATTCTACCACCCTTGTTCTCCTCTTTTGTTTTTCAATTTTAAGCACAACTCGCTTTTCAGCTTTCTTTTCCTTTTTCTTTTCACAACATACCTCTTATGATAGCACTTTCTTTTTCATAACACATTCAAGCACCATTACAATTTATAGCATCATACTCACCCAATTTCCTCTTATGTTGTCACATGACTTTTTCACTTTAAAGTACTTAGGAGTTTGGATCAAATTACGGTCTTGAAAAAAATGGATTAGGCTTACATACAAGGTTGTCAAAGAAAATAGGCTAAAGGCTCAAAAGGGTTTAACTAGGATGATGTCCATGGGTAGGTAAAACTGAAGGTAAACAAATATAGGTTGCCAAAGAAATGCCTAAATCATATCCTAAACTTACACTCCTTATTTTCGCTTTGCATACATACCAGGCAAGTTCTAGCATCAGCCACACACATAGAACATACGATTATCTCACACACACAAGGCACATGGTCGACTTGCTTGGAAATAATATAGACTCTCGACCCAACAAGTGAAGGAATTTAACCACACAATATCACATAATGAGTCACAACTGGAGCCTAAATGTCTCAATGGTCACAATTGTAGCACATACTCTTGTTATAATCTCATGCTGCCTATCAAAATAATTTCATGCGAAGCTAGAAAAAATAACAAAAACAAAAAACTAAAACACGAAAAAAAATCAACAAAAAAACAACAAAATAAACAAACATAGATGCGATAGAGAAGTATAGCATACGATACCGCCACCCCACACTTAAACGGGACACTTCCCTCAGTGGAAAATAAATACGAGGAACCTGGTTAGTCGGACTCTTCCTCATTATCGGGGGTCATACCCCCTTCGTTGGAATCATCATAAGAGTCATCGTCAGAGTTCTCCTCCTCGTCAGAGTCTGGCAAGCGTCGATCGTCATCAGTCGGCACATCATCATCTAGAGGTTCCTCAAAGTATACGCCCACTCCACACATCTCCCGTACATGTATGTTCATGGGATAGTCGTGGTCCAGCTTTTGGAGCTCTGCAGCAGTTGGAACACGTCCACCACTCATCATAGTAAATCGTGTCATGCCATAAAGATGACGGAAGAAACTCTCATCACGAGCATGTCTTTCCGCAGTAGTAAGGTTGACACCATGAGTTGTTTCAGCATCTTTGACTTTAGTAAGGTCAACCTTCTTTGGGTTATGTGGGAGTTTGTGGTCAGCTGGTTCCTCTTCGATATCCTCCTTCCGCAAGATTGCTGTCAACAAATTTCCAAACGTGAAGTGGGACCTTTTGTGGAGTCTGGCCTTCCTCATGGTAGAGCGAATGATTGCCCCAAAGTTGATAGGGACATTCATCATCAAAGCATAGACCAAACACACTTTATCTCTTGATATCTTGGTATATTGAATCCCAGGAATAAGTCATGAGTTGACAATACGCATCCAGATTTTTGCTTCCCTATTCAGTGAAGCATAGGGGAAGGTGTTGTGTCGTCCTGTGTCTTTATGTCTGCCCCACCTTGCCATCGATCTACTTCCACAAAGTGTGTGTCTAATTGCTCTATAAGGAGGCCTGCTGTACAGCTCTTTGAATGGTGCTGGGTCGACCGAAGGTAAGCCAAGAAAAGAGTTGATCCAGTCCGCGTTGAGCTGTAACACTTGGCCCCGAATTTTGACTTCGTTGCCTGTTGTTTTCGGTGACCAGTTGGCGTAAAACTCTCTTGTCAAATCAAGATTACATTCTCCCATATCGCGGAAGATGAAATCCAGCTTCAATGCCATGATTTTCGCCAACATACGCGGCTCCTTCTTCGCTAAGGTGTCCTTGTTGATCAGGTCGACGTGAACATATCTTCTTTCCTTGTTGTTCCTGTACCATTCTTTGGCTTCCTCCTCAAGAACCCATTTTATTCCAAACATTCTGCGGGGTAGTTGTGTTGAGGATGATTCTCCTTGGTCCTTTCTACCTCTCTTCTTGCCCTTTTGGGAAGTGGTAGCCTTCTCCTTGCCTTGCCTCGCTTTAGGTGCCATTGTACCTGAGACTAGAAATAGTGTTAATGGAAGCACAATCTCAGTTGATACAATCTATAAACAAGCAGTAGGGGTACCACCCCACACTTAGTTTTGTTGACACAAATCAGTAAAGTGAAAGTGGTCGATTACTCAGATTTCGTCGACATACGTTTAAGGATTATATTCCGACAAGAAAATCAGTAATGTATTACTACTTGCAGCCATTGCACTAATTTCATGTTAGATATAACAACACTACTACATAGGGGTTGTAACATGGTATGGATGTTTTCAACAATCGCAACCTCCTAAGTCGGTAGGCAACTATAAGGCTTATCCCGATGAACGGGATAGTCTAGCATGTAAGTATCCAAGTAACAAGATCATAACATGATAGTCAATGTTCATCACCATAGAAATTCCGCAAATCGTATAACAATGCTATTAAAACCAAATTCAAGTCGGAAACAAGTTAAGATTTTCCTACGTATATGTTTACTCACATGATTTTGTATCAACGATCAAAACACATGAACATCACCAATCAATCTTATACGATGTAGAAATTTATAATAGACATAGCAACGTATTACTTACGAGAAATAAATGAAGAATAAGAGAGTACTTACTTGCTTGAAGCTTTTGGAGATGGTTTTGTGAATTGGAAGAGCAAAAAGAAAAATTTTGGGATGGTTTGGAGAGGGAATGCGACACCTTTAGGTTAATTTCTAGTGTGGTTATGTTTCAAGACTAAGTCCCCTTTATATAGGAAGAGAATGGGTCGGGTTTTGACCCATTTACAATCGGTTTTGGAGACAAAAATGCTACATATGCGGCGCATAATGCTTGGCATAGTCATGGTATATGCGGCGCATAGTCTATGGCATTTAGGGACATATGCGCCGCATAGTCTATGGCATTTAGGGACATATGCGCCGCATAGTCTATGGCATATGAGATCCTGAGACCTAATGCTATAGCATAGGCGGCGCATAGTCAAAAGCACACTTAGGACTGGGCGGCGCATAGTGTATAGCACACTAGATTCCGAGACCTTAGGCTATAGGATAGGTTGTGCATCGTTCGTGGCCTAGTTTTACCTAGGCCTAGCCTTCCTCGATTCCTAGTTTGGCATGAGCAATGCTCAATCCATAGCCTTATGCATCACTATTCCTAACTTACCAACTTTACCATTCAATGCGTCCAAATCGTCAATTGAAATCAATCTCCTCGTTGAATACCTCTTGCACCTATTTTTGCTTAAAACCAAATGAAAACGATTAGTATGATGGGTTGCCTCCCACCAAGCGCCTTAGTTTTGGTCGTGGCACGACTCTTATTTTTGGATTTTCATTATCAAAAGCAAAACAAGTAAAAATAAAGAATGATAAAACGATAAAACGATGGGTTGCCTCCCATCTAGCGCCTTTTTTTATTGTCGTGGCTCGACATAGTTACCTCGAGTACTTAGACTTCATCGAGATAGATGATGGCCATAGAATTCATCGAGTCAAGAGGACCGATATAAGGCTTAAAACGTTGGCCATTCACCTTGAAGACAACACCATTATTATCTTCCAATTCAACTACTCCAGACGAGTAGACTTGGATAACTTTGTATGGACCACACCACTTGGATTTTAACTTACCTGGGAAGAGCTTCAATCTGGAGTTGAAGAGAAGTACCATATCACCCCTTTGGAAGTTTCGTCGAACAATCCGCTGATCATGATACTTTTTCATCCGCTCCTTGTATAGGTCTGACCTTTCATATGCATGGAGACGGAATTCATCTAGTTTGTTCAGCTGCTCCAACCTCAGATTCTTCACATCATCCCAATTCAAATTTAATTGCTTCAATGCCCACAATGCCTTGTGTTCGAGCTCAATGGGTAAGTGACAAGCCTTCCCATAAACTAGTTGATAAGGGGACATGCCAATTGGCGTTTTGAATGCAGTCCTGTACGCCCATAGTGCATCGTCCAGCTTCTGATACCAATCCTTCCTATTAGCATTTACCGTCTTCGCAAGGATTTGCTTGATCTCTTGATTGGAAACCTCTACCTGTCCGCTAGTTTGTGGGTGATAAGGCGTGGCTACCTTATGTTGCTTGACACCATATTTTGCCAATACAGACTTGAATAGCTTGTTGCAAAAGTGAGATCCTCCATCGCTTATGATAGTACGTGGTACTCTAAAGTGAGAGAAGATATTCTTCTTCAAGAATGCTACAACACGCTTTCCCTCATTGTCGGCCAATGCTACAGCTTCAACCCATTTCGAAACATAATCCACAGCAACCAAGATGTACTTCATTCCAAACGAATTCACGAATGGACCCATGAAATCAATACCCCACACATCAAAGAGTTCTACCTCAAGAATTTTGGTCATGGGCATTTCATGGTGTTTTGAAATCGCACCTTGACGTTGGCATTGGTCACACCTTCTAACATAGTCGTAGGCATCTCTGAATATCGAAGGCCAATAATAACCACTTTGCAATACTTTTCTGGCCGTTCGATTGCCTGCGTGATGTCCTCCAACTTGCGAAGTGTGGCATGCTTCCAAGATATTAGGCACCTCTTCATGGGATATACATCGTCGAATGATACCATCCGCACATAGTCGAAACAAATAAGGCTCATCCCAATAGTAGTGTTGTACGTCATGCATAAACTTCCTCCTTTGGTGGTAAGATAAATTGGCAGGTATCACATTAATCACCACGAAATTTGCAAAGTCCGCATACCATGGTAATTTCTCCATTGTTGTCGCTAATATCTCTTCGTCCGGGAATGCATCATCAATCTGAATTTCAGGTTGCGCCACATGCTCATTCTCAAGTCCAGATAGGTGATCAGCCACTTGGTTCTCGCAACCTCGTCTATCTTTGACTTCGAAATCAAACTCTTACAGCAGCAATACCCATCTAATCAACCTTGGTTTTGCATCCTTCTTTGTCATTAGATACCTAAGAGCTGCATGGTCTGTATGAACGATCACCTTAGTACCCAATAGATAGGCACGAAACTTCTCAAATGCATACACAACCGCTAGGAGCTCTTGTTCAGTAACAGTGTAGTTCTTTTGGGCTTCATTTAGGACCTTACTCGCATAGTAGATAGGATGAAATAGCTTCTCCTTTCTCTGACCAAGTACAGCACCAACGGCTACACCACTAGCATCACACATGACCTCGAACGGGAGAGACCAATCTGGTGCTACCATGATAGGGGCTTTGATGAGTTTTCGTTTAAGGCATTCGAATTCCTTCAATCGTCATTGAAGTCAAACTTCGCATATTTCTCCAAGAGTTTGCATAATGGACTAGCAATTTTGGAGAAGTCTTTTATGAACCGACGATAGAAACCAGCATGGCCAAGAAAACTACGAACTCCCTTCACCAAAATTGGAGGCGGTAGCTGCTCAATAACCTCAATTTTTGCTTGGTCAACCTCTATTCCTCTCTCGAGATCTTGTGCCCAAGAACGATTCCTTCTTTTACCATGAAGTGGCACTTCTCCCAATTCAGCACAAGGTTGAACTCTACACATCTTTGTAATGCCATGCTCAAGTTTGCCAGGCATGCTTCAAAAGACTCACCAAAAACTGAAAAGTCGTCCATAAATACCTCCAAAGTGTCTTCAACCATATCAGAGAAAATAGACATCATACAACGTTGAAAGGTGGCTGGTGCGTTACATAACCCGAATGGCATACGTTTGAAGGCAAACGTACCATATGGGCATGTAAACGTTTTATTCTCTTGGTCTTCGGGTGCAATACAAATCTGATTATAGCCTGAATAACCATCCAAGAAGCAAAACCATCCTTTCCCCGCTAATCGATCTAGCATTTGGTCCATAAATGGCATTGGGAAGTGATCCTTGAGTGTCCAAGAATTCAGCTTGCGGTAGTCCACGCATACTCTCCATCCAGTGACGGGCCTGAGTGGAATAAGTTCATTCTTTGCATTCGCGACCACCGTCATACCTCTTTTCTTGGGAACACATTGTACAGGGCTTACCCGTGTACTATCAGAAATAGGATACACAACTCCTGCGTCTAACCACTTGATGATCTCTTTCTTCACCACTTCTTGCATAAGTGGGTTTAGACGCCTTTGATGCTCAATGGTGGGTGTGCAATTTTCTTGAAGCTGAATTTTATGTGTACAAATCCCAGGTGGAATACCAATAATATCCGCAATGGTCCATCCAATAGCTCTAATATACTTGCGTAGAATAGCAATAAGAGCTGCAACTTGTCGCTCACCCAAATTGGCTGCCACAATGACTGGAAGAGTGTTTCCGCTTCCTAAGAATGCGTACTTCAAATGACTTGGCAGCTCCTTCAATTCTAACGTGGGTGGCTCTTTAATAGATGGCTTAGCTGGTGGTGTAGGCCGATTCTTGAGATCAAGATCCAGCTTCTTGGGAGTATAGCGATATGTTCCTAATCCCGATAGAGCACAAATGGCTTCTTCAGAATTTTCAGCATCTTCACTCTCTCCATTCATGAGCACAACCTCCAAGGGATCATCAATAATTTTCTCTTCTTCAAGTAGTTCTTTCTCTTCATCAAAGAAAACATCAGCCACCGAAAATACACTAAGATCTTTGGGTTGCTTCATTGTTTTGCAAACATCAAAACGAACCACTTCGTCATTTATTCGGAATGAAAGTTCATTAGCTCTCAAATCAATGAGCACACTTCTTGTAGCAAGGAAAGGGCGCCCCAAGATTATGGGAACCTCAGAATCTGCTTCACAATCCAAGATGACAAAGTCTGCTGGAAAGATAAATGAAGAAACTTTTACCAAGACATCGCATAGAATACCAACAGGTCATTTTACCGACCTATCTGCCATGACGAGCCTCATATTGGTTGGAGTAGGATCTCCTAACCCCAACTTCTTGTAGATCAATAATGGCATCAAATTGATGCTGGCTCCTAAGTCACATAATGCTTTGGCAAAGTTCAAAGATCCGACGGTGCAAGGAATAGTGAAAGCTCCGGGGTCGGCCTTCTTCTGAACTATCGATCGGGTAGCAATTGCACTACAATGATGCACATCGTCTTTCAGCTCATAACTTGCTGCCCTCTTCTTTGTCAAAAGATCCTTCATGAACTTCGCATACCCAGGCATTTGTTCAAGTGCCTTCACCAATGGAACATTAATGGTCAGCTGCTTTAACATAGTCATGAATTTGCTGAACTTAGTGCCATCCGCCACCTTCTTCAATCTTTGGAGAAAAGGTGGTGGTGGGTATGGAAGTGTTCTCTCCACGGTTTTCTTCTCCTCTTGCTTCCGTTTTTCCATTTTTTCAGGCTGCACGTCACTGGGCGTGACGTCCTTGACGTCAGGACTGGTTGTTGCGACATCTTCTCCTTTTGCGTTATCATCCATGTCCGCAACTTTGTCAACCACTTGC
This sequence comes from Capsicum pubescens, assembly GCA_030864215.1. Lineage (NCBI taxonomy): Eukaryota > Viridiplantae > Streptophyta > Magnoliopsida > Solanales > Solanaceae > Capsicum > Capsicum pubescens. Next base: position 290,331,200 of record CM061547.1, on the reverse strand, counting down.
TTGCCTTTTACTGAAGGTTCCAGCACCTTACCACTTCTGGTAGTGATGGCCATGCATGACCCATCATTCCTTGGGTTTTGCACAGTATCGCTAGGTAAAGTGCCAGTCTTTCTTTGATTGAGTGCTGCTGAAAGTTGGCTCAATTGCTGCTCTATTTGCTTGATTGAAGTGGAATGAGAATCAACTAGTTGATTCATGGAGGACAAATCATTAATTACCTCAGTAACTCCCGCGCTCATTGCTTCCACTCCTTTCAATAATTTAGCCATCATGTCTTCCATACTTCCAGAATTAGATGTGGTGGTATCACGTCTACCAGGGGGAACGTACAAACCACTCTTTTCATTGTTTTTCTTCCAACTACCTTGGTCTTTGCTTCCAGATTTATCATAATAGTTCCGACCTTGGTTTCCTTGGGTATTCCCACGGAAACCCCCCTGATTGTTCAAGTAGTTGGCCTCCTCTTCCAAATCAGATTCGTCTCTTCCTTTTAGCGCTACAGCTTTCACTTTTTCGGTCTTCCCTGATAATAAGTGCTTTGTCAGAAGATCCACCTGCGTTTTCATGTGCGCTAAATCTTGATCACGTTCTTCTTGTCTTCTTCTTTGGTCTGCAGTCATGCCTATAGATAAAGTGGGGCTTGTTACCTCGGAATCCCTAGTATGCCAAGCTCTACTTTGTTTCGTCATGCGATCTAGCATATTGCTTGCTTGACCAAAGGTGAGATCCATAAAGGATCCTCCAGCTGCATTATCCACCACTGGCTTAGTTATTGAATTCAAGGCTCTATACAATATCTCCATGAGGTGAACATTAGTCATGTGATGGTTTAGGCATCTCGCTAGCTTTGTCTTGAACCTCTCCCATGTTTCATGAAGAGCTTCAGTGGGAAGCTGACGAAAGTTGCTGATTTCATCTCTCAATTGTGCCCTTTTGGAAGGTGGAAAGAATCTTTCTAGGAAAGCGTCTCTCAATTGCCTCCAATTTGTAATTGAATCAGGAGTCAGCCCATTCAACCATAGTGTTGCCTCCCCAGACAGAGATAATGGAAATAGACGTAATTGAATTGCATTCTGACCAACACCAGGATTGTCAAAAGACTTGCATGTAGAAATAAAGTTGATGAGATGCATATTCGGATCATCGCCTGCTAGTCCACCAAACAATCCCTTGAGTTGCAATAACTGAATCATGGTTCTTGTGATGTTGAACTTGGCTCCGGGCGCTAATGGTGGGGGAATAATAGCTCCTGTGTCTCCGGCTCCATCAAGATCATCATCATCATCGTCGAAAGCTGGTTGCATGGGTTGGCGATCATATCTAAACCGAGCTTGTCGACCTCTTCTGTTGGTAGGTGTTGTGATTTCAGCATCATGCCTTGGGTTTAGTAATTCGTCATCACCTAAATCCTCATCATCAGGATTTGTTGCTCGTGCCGGGTTATCAATGTTCTGCTGTTGAACCTGGGTTGCGGCAGGGGCAGCCAATCTTGCTTGTTCCTGTTGAGCAGCCATCCTTGCGATTTCAGCTTGTGATTCCATTCTACCAATGCGTTGTGGTTCAGGATTGATTGGTAATAACGGTTGACCAGAACATCGAGTATGGGGCATGCACTAAAATAAAAACCTGCAGTAGACAAAAACAAAAACTAAACGTAAAAGTACGAGAATCTTTGACCAAAGGGTCTAGTAATTATCACGAACTTGATTGACACTTGTATTCCCCGGCAACGGCGCCAATTTTTTATAACGCTCAATCTACAGCTCTCGTAGGAGTTTAAAGCGGTCGTTAGCAAATATAGAACCCAACCTGGGTTGGGTGTCGATCCCACAGGGAATAGCTTGGCCAACAAGTAAGCAAGATTACTAAACTTTTGGTGCAAGTCTCGTAAAAAGGGGGGATTGTAATGTGTCACCAAAACAATTAAATAAAAGCTGAAAATAGCAAAGTAAAAGAGAAAGATTGTTACGTAAGTTGTAAACAATGAGAATTGAGGCGTTGGGGTTATGTCCGCCTTCTGAGGTATACGTCTCTATTGGCTATGAGTGTGTAGAATTCTGACATACAACTGCTTATAGAGAATTGTATTCGATGGTAAATCCAGGCGTCTTTCGACCTATTCGAGGATTATTTCACTTTAACTCTTTCGAGCTTAAAGCGTGTCTAACGGTACGAATTCTCCAAGAGGTTAGTCCAGTTACGGCACTAGCTTTTTAGTAGGGAATTTTAGGGGGTGACCCTACTACCTTGACATTATCTCTTTTCCAGACAGATAACCTTTCTTTCGAACAAGTTAAATGTTATACTGGCGTATTCTTGTGTTTGCAACCACAAAGAATGTAGACTAAGATGAAGAGAATAATGATATAAGCAGTAAACGTGTCACGAACTCACAACCTCACAGCAATAGATAGTATCTCATACGGCTTCCATAACCCCAACAGAGAAGTTTAGTTACCCATGAATGCGAAGGAGATCACGATTGACATTGTTGTTATACCACAAGATTGAGTAATTTCGTGTAGCTTAGGTGGTAGGCGTGAGGCGTGAATTCCTAGGCAAAGTAACGATTCTCTTGTTGTGGAATTTAAGAATAGAAGAGTAGAAGAAGAAAAATAGAATTAATGGAAAGATTAGAAGAGTTGTAGAATTGTTTGTAGTGGAAGATGAGAGGGATGGAAGAAAGTATTGTTGTCTCCCCCTTCCTTCTCTTCTAAAATCTCTAGCATGATAGGGTATTTATAATACCCATATCCTAATCCTACTAGATAAATAAAATATCTAACCAAATCCTACTAGGCTAATGTAATACTTAACCCAATTGTACTAGGTTAATGTAACATTATCATAATCCAAATAAACTAATGAAATACATAACCCAATTGTACTAGGTTAATGTATCATTGTCCAAATCCAACTAAGTTACTGCAAATCCCCAAAGTCTTCAGAAATGTTGTTTTAGCCCGGGATAGATTTTCCATGCAGCAGTTTTGGTCCTTAGGCGTGTAAACTCCCTTCCCTTCCTTCGTGAGCTTTCTTTTGCGTCAAGTTAGCCATAAAATGCTGAATTCTGCATCATTTATACCTGAAACTTTACTAAGCATGTTCGTTAGCTCATTTACAGGAAAAAGGACTAAAAGTGCATGAAATATATACTTTGTTCTCAAAACTAGGCTAAAATATGGGCAAAATATATTGATATAGGCGTGTAAATTCGCCTATCATCAATAGGCAAGGGAATTAAGGTTGGATCTTTTATGATAAACCCGGTTACAAGAATAGGGAGCAAGGCAACTGGAGAAGCAATAATGACATGAGTGGTTTGTATGTTCCTCCTAGAAATTGAGATGCTGCTACATCTAGCTCTGGAAAGATGTACATGGAGGACATGATAGAGAACCTGCTAAAAGGAGTTGAGACTACTAACTTTAGGGTAAATACCATGAAGAGCGATTTTTCTACCCTAAGGTAGTTGGTATCCTCACACTCCACGTACATTAAGCACTTGGAGTAGCAGATGAGTCAACTCTCCGCAACCCTGAACTAGAGAAAAAATGGCACTTTACCTAGTGATACGGTTCAAAACCCACGGACTGATGGCTCATGCATGGCGATTATCACAAGGAGTGGTAAGTTACTACCTGGACCTTCTATGGGAAAAGATACTATTGATGAGGAAGTTAATGTTGAACCAAAAATAGATAGTCCAGGGAAGTCTGAAAAGCTGGATAGGCCGACTGGTATTGTTGAACCGGAAAAGAAGAAGGAAAAGGAAGTGGTGTTGAAAGAGATGCCAAGAACACCACCTCCATTTCCTCAACGATTGAAGAAGAAAGCTGACGACACACAGTTCAACAAATTCATGGCTATGCTGAAGCAACTGATGGTAAATGTACCATTAGTTGAGGCACTTGAACAGATGTTAGGATATGCCAAGTTCATGAAGGAGCTTGTGACAAAGAAAAGAACAGTGAGCTATGAACCAGTGGACAATCTCCTCCACTATAGTGTTGTTTCTACAAGATCCTTAGCTCAAAAGAAGACGGATCCTGGAGCATTCACCATTCCGTACACTGTCGAGTCGTTGGATTTTGATAAAGCACTATGTGATTTAGGATCTAGCATCAATCTGATGCCGTTAGCTGTGTATAAAAAGATGGGTTTGGGGGATCCTGCTCCCACAAACATGCAATTTCTAATGACAGATAGATCTGTGAAGCGACCGGAGGGAATATTATGTGATGCATTGGTAAAAGTAGCTGATTTTGTATTCCCTGTCGATTTTGTGGTGCTTGATTATGATGTAGGCTTTGACGTACCCATCATCTTGGGTAGACTATTCTTGGTTACTGGGAGAGTAATTGTTGACATGGATCTGAATAATCTCAAATTCAGGTTAAATGAAAGCGAGGTAAGTTTTGAAATGCAACCATCCACGATACCGCAAAAGGAGATGAGTGTCTTTACAATCGTGGACGTGTTAGATGCAGGTTGAAAGAGGTATCACCTTGGTGTCTTAACGAAGTCTAAGTACTCAAGACGACCAAGTCGTGCCGCGACATTAAATCAGGCGCTATTGGGAGACAACCCAAAATTTTATTTTCATGCATTTTATTTTTATTCATTTAGGTAGTAATCGGAACGAACTGAAATGGTATAAGAAGGTCAAGGTAAAGACTGAAGAAAGAAAGCCAAGTGGTCTTGACGACATTCGTGATAGGCTATCACAACTGTGACGGCTTATCACCAATGTCGTCAGAAAGACCAAAGGTTGAGATCTTCTCTGTTAAGGCTGACGATCTCCGTGATAAGCTATCACATTTATGATGGATTATCACAATTTGTCGTTAGCCATTACCCTATTTTTGAAAATTTGGTCCCAAATTAGTTAAAATCCGACCCGTCCCAGATACAAAACCTTTCAAGTTCTCGGTTTTTGTTAGTTTCCTTCTTTAAGTTTAATTTCCTTCTTTTGTTATTTCCTGCCTTAGTTAGGATATTTACTTCCTTTCAAAATATTCCCAAGTGAACAAGGAAACAACCTTCCAGATAGTTGTGGGATTGCAAAGAAATTCAAAATCATTCTCTCATCTTTTCTTACAACTCTCATATAAGCAAGTCAAAGTTGATCATCAGGTATGTTCTTAAGCTCATTTTCACTTTTCTCTTCAGTGTCAAGAATAAGTTAAGTTGATTGTGCCATTACTATGAAAATCAAAAATTAGGGTTGAAATTGTGCTTAAATTGCAAAAATTAAAACCCTAGTTTAATGAGTGAAAACTCCATGTGATTCTAAGGAAAATTTTGTCCCTAAATTAAGAATGAAAACTGAGTTGGGCCGAAAATCTGAACTGATGACATCACTGATAGGCTATCACAAATGTGACGCCTTATCAGGAATGTCGTCACAAGACTGAGAAAAGAAGAGTCAGTTCTGTTTAGAGATGACGACAAAGCTGATAGACTATCACAACTGTGGTGCCTTATCAGCCATGTCGTCACAGCATGTTGTTAATGCACTATCTTGACCTTCTTTTTCTTAAGTTACTGAATTTAAATGGCATGCTTGTGTTCTTAATACTGAGTACTGAATATTGTTTTCTTGATATCACAGGAGCACTGAAATGGCACCAAAAGACAAGAATCCTAACACTTCAAAGAAAGCTGCCAAGACCAAGGTGGTTCGAAAGCTCATTAATGAAGACTCTGATTATGAAGATGAAGAACTAATGCTCAGGTGGTAGAGAAAAAATCAAGTCCAAAGACACCTCCTCCACCTAAACCCATTGAGGTGGAGGATGGTGATGATACTGAGACCACCACTCCAGCTAAGAGTGAACCTTTTGAGCAAGAGGGTTCTAAGCAAATTGAGTCCAAACAGCCTGAGTTTGAGAAGGCTGAATCTGAAGAACCAGAGGCAGTACATGCTGAGTCTGAAAAATCTGATTGAACCATCCTCAGAAACTCCCTCAGCTGAGAAACAAGTTGAGAAGGAACCTCCAGCTCGGGGAACTTTGATAAAATGCAAGAATCCTGAGGTTCGAGAGAATGCTAGATGGAAGATCCCTGAAGCAGAGGACATCTTCCTCAAAGGTCTGATCAGAACAAAAAGAAGATCTACCAGATGGCCAATTTTTCCAGAAAAGAGAGTCATCATCAAAGGATTGACAGGGTATCCTACAGTTGAGCAGAAGTTTAGAAACTATGGGCTAGGATGGACTGCTAAGGGAGGAAAACAGTTTTTTCCAACATTAGTTCGGGAGTTCTATGCAATCTACCAGGCTAGATTAGAGAATATGTACAAGAATAGAGAAACCACAGCAGACTAGCCTTTACTGACCAGAGTTCCAGTTCGTGGGGTAAATGTAGATATTTCTGATGCGACTATCAACAGATTTCTACATGGACCCAAATTCATTCCTTAGGTCACAAATACGGAATCCTACCATCGTCTGAAGAGTAAGGATGACCAGCGTCCTTATTTAGTTACACTAATAGCGGAAAGAGATCCGTTATGGCTGACCAAATCTAGTGAGTGGATTTATAAAGCTTCTTTGACTCAAGAGGCAAAGTTCTGGTAGGGTGTTGTACGCACCCATTTGATGCTGACTAATGGAGATAAAATTCTTGGGGATGATCGAGCTGTATTGGTTGCATGTCTTGTGGCCAACCTTAAGCTGGACTTCGGAAAGATTATTTTTGAAGAGATCAAGATTCGGGTAACAAGGTTAGACATCGCTTACCCATTCCCTTGTTTGATCACTAGGTTATGTACAGAGGCAGGGGTACCAAAAATAACTGGGATTGATGATTACATTGTATGCCACTAAGACCCGCAACCCTATTCTCTATGATAAAAATCAGTTGAGGCTAACACTTAATAGAGGGGTGAGGGGTGAGGGGTGAGGTGAACCCATCAGTTGCAGGTCCTAGTTCAGTACCTGAGGTGGAGCTGCAAGACTATGAGGCTTTACCACCAACCTCTTCAGTACAGGAAGGTTCAGTACCTGAAAATGAGCCAGGCCCTTCAGCTCCTACAGCACCAGCAGGAATTACAGCCCAGCCGATTGATATCATAAAAGTGTCCAAATAGGCCAAATGGTGTAAGACGCAGCTACATTCATTTGCCAACCAGTTTGTCGCTGCTGTAGATAAGAGAATTAAGGATGCTCTTGAGCTTTTTGCTACATTGCCTGCACGGGTGGCGGATCTGGAAAACCATTTTGATGCAAGGGCACAAGAATTGACTGGAGCAGATCTTGCTGAATTCAGAGTGGCCCTAGATAAGGTAAAGGATGATGTGGTGGTGTTATAGAAACACCAGTTTATGATGCCTACAGGGCAGGCAGCTGAAGAATCTGAAGATGAACCCCCAATCCTTGATCTCACTGCGGAGCCAGTGAAAAAGAAAAAGAAGAAAAACAAAGAAGCTAAAAAGGGTAAGAGAAAAAGACAAGAAGATGATGAGAATGAGAGAAAAGCCGAGAAAAAGGAAAAGAAGAAGAAGAAGGCAGAGAAGACACTAAAGGCAGATGATAAGCTAACTAAACAGGAGAAAGTGGATCTGAAAAAGGCAACACAATCGTCCCTAGAGAACAATTGGAAATAGGATGAAGCACTGCGAGCAAGGGCTATAAGAGCCTCGTCTAGCAGAGTAGCTGCACCAGAGCAGAGAGAAGCTCCTGATGAGGATGACACTGCTTCAGGGTCAAGGACCCATGATTTGAGACTTGATTGACTCCAGGTATACCCTAGCCCTTAGTTTCATTTTGTTTTGATTTTAAGCTGAGGGTGTAGGGTAGCATATTGTTGTAGCATGTTCTGTAAATAACTAGGAGTAGTGCAAGTACTGTAGGCAGTTAACTTATTTTGTGATTTTGAACATCTCTCTAATGGTTTATCTTGCATGACTGTGTGAATTGCATCTAGGTGTGACCACTGTGCATCCGGTTAGGGCATTAATCTAGTGCTTAATAAACACTGCTGAACAATTTCATGAACCAGATAGGTAGTAGTGATACGCCCAAATTACAACTCTCGTTAGAAAGTGTAAGCGGTCGCTGTCAAATATAGAACCCAACTGGGTTGGGTGTCGAATCCCACAGGGAATACTCTGGTCACTAAGTGTTGCAATTATTAGTAGACTGTTGGTCGAAAATTCCAAGGAAAAAGGGGGGTTTGGTTTAGGCGTGAACTAATATTATCAAAGTAACAATGGAACGATTTGCGTAGAAAGATTTAATCACAGAGATTGATAAGTTAGGGTTATGTCCACCTTATAAGTTCTACTTCTCTATTAACTATGAGTAACGCGGAATTTAGACATGCATGCACTTATAGAGAATCGTATTCTAATTCTAAATCCAAGTGTTTCTCAACCATCAAGGATTTATTTCGCTTTAGATCTCTCGAGCCAAAAGTGTATAACAAATGGTACAAATTCTCCAAGAAGTTAATCCGGTTAAGGCATTAACGTGTAAATAGAGGTTGGAAACCCTATTTCCTTGTCACACTCTCTTTTCCAAACATGTAACTTTTCTCTCGAACATGTTAATGCTATAATGGCGTATTCTCTATGTTTGCAACCATAAGAATTCAATCAAAACGAAGAGAGTAATGATATAAGTAGCATAACACATCAAGAATTCACAAACTCATAGTAATAGATAGTATCTTACAAGGTTTCCATAACCCTAACAGATAAGTTTAGCTACTCATGAATACAACGGAAATCAAAGCAGACATCATCATCATACCAAAACTTAGAGAAATCTCGGCTATGGAGATGAAACGTGTTTTCTTTCTCCGTTGCTCAAGTGAGCCGTTTTCTGTTCTCAAAACTCGTACAAAATTTTTCCAACGTGAATTATGAATAATGTCGAATGATAATAATAATGATGCTGAAAAATTCAGCAAATAAGGTTTTTAATAGCATCCTTGTCTAATAAGTTGCTACTGCATCCTTAAGTATTTAAAAATACTGGGTTTGCCCGGGAAAAAGTTCCCATGCATCACATTCAGTCCAAAAGCTGCCTTCCCTCTTATGTGAAGTTTTCCTTTGCTGCCCACAGGTCCACAAAGTGCTGAAATCTTCATCATTAGTACCTGAAAAACATGCTAATCACATAGGTCAGCTCACTTAAAGGAAAATGGACTAAAAGTGCAAGAATTATATATTTTATCCTCAAAACTTAGCCAAAACATGTGTAAATTATGGTGCTTAGACGTATAAATACGCCCAACATCACCACCCCACACTTAAAGCTTTGTTTGTCCTCGAACAAAATATTACATCCATGCAAACACCTAACTAGAATTTCACAATAGCATCACAAAATTTTCAACAAGACATGCTTGACAATTATTAACAAAGAGTAGGTTTCTTGATCATTACTAGAAACAACTCAGCCTCCAACATAGACTCATTAGGGTGTTCAATTCGTTATACACAAGTTAAGCCACAAAGAATCATATAAAACCACCCAACAATCATCAACCATGTGTGCTCACAAAAGATATCACCCATAAACACTCATATTTTTGCATTTTTTGAAACATGGGTATAAGATTTTCCTTGCGCTCACTCTCACAAGGAATTCTTATATTGGAACTGATGACCATAGGCTTGCCCTTAGTGTAATGCTCCACTAATATCAGAATGCTAAGCTTAGGATCAAATAGGTCTTTACAGGTTGTAATGTAGGCTAAGGGACAGGTAGGACTATTTTGGCCAGAAATAGTGACTATGTTCCCTAAGCGCTTTAATACACTACAATATGCCATTTACACTATCTTTTAACAACCACTCTACCTCTCTTTCATCTACCAACCCCTTTTCACCCATTTTGTTATTCAATCATAAACACAACTATCTTTTTGTTTTTCTAATTTTTTTTTTATATTAAGCAAGCATCCCTATAATAGCCACTCTTTTTCACAACAATTTCAAGTACCAATACACCCTGAGGCATCACTTTCACCATTCTCCTTTTATTTTTCCACATGATTCTACAATTTTAAAGTGCTTAGGAGTTTGGATCAAATTATGGTCTTGAAAAAAAAATAGATTAGGCTACATATGAGGCTGCCAAAGAAAATAGCTAAAGGCTCAAAGGGGGTTCACTAGGACAATGTACAAAGGTAGGTAAAAAGAAGGTAAACAATTTCAGGGTTGCCAAAGAAATGCCTAAATCATCTCCTACACTCACAATCTTTATTTCGCTTTACACACATACCAGGCAAGTTCTAGCATCAGTCACAACAAAGAATATACAATATCCTCACACACACAAGGCACATGGTCAACTTCATTGGGAGCATTATAGATTCTTGACCCAACAGATGAATGAATTAAACCACAACAATTTATCACACAGTGAGTCACAACTTAGAGCCTAAGTGTCTCAATAGTAATGATTTAGCACAAACTCTTGTTATAATATACCATGCTGTCTATCAGAACAATTTCATGCAACATCTAAAATCTACAAACTAATTACAACTAACTAACTAACTACTAATTCAAACAAACAAGAATAAATGTAGGCAAACAAATACAATACAACAGACATATACCCACACCCCACACTTAGACGGGACACACTGTCCTCAGTGGAAATAAATAAGGAAAACCTGATTAGTCAGACTCCTCTTCTATGTCTGGGGTCATACCCCCTGCGTCGGAATCATCATCAGAGTCGTCGTCATCAGAGTTGTCCTCCAAGTCTGAGTCTGGCAGTCGGTGATCATCGTCAGTCGGCACGTCATCGTCGAGAGATTCCTCAAAATGTACCCCCACTCCACACATGGCCCGCGCATGCTCATTAAGCGGGTAATCATAGTCCAATTACTGAAGCTCTGCATCAGTCGGAACACGACCCTGATAACGCCCAAACTACAGCTCTAGTAAGAGTGTAAGCGGTCGCTGTCAAATATAGAACCCAACTGGGTTGGGTGTCGAATCCCACAGGGAATACTTGGTCACTAAGTGTTGCAATTATTAGTAGACTGTTGATCAAAAATTCCACGGAAAAGGGGGGATTGGGTTTGGCGTGAATTAATACTATGGAAGTAAAAACGGAATGCTTGATTTAGTAAGATTTAATCACAGAGAAAAATAAGTTAGGGTTATGTCCACCTTATGAGTTCTACGTATCTATTAACTATGAGTAATGCGGAATTCAGACATGCATGCACTTATAGAGATTCGTATTCTAATGGTAATTCCTAGTGTTTCTCAACCATCAAGGATTATTTCACTTTAACTCTCTCGAGCTTAAAGTGTATAACTAACGGTACAAATTCTCCAAAAAGTTAACCCAGTTACGACACTAACGTGTAAATAGGGGTTGGTAGCCCTATTTCCTTGTCACACTCTCTTTTCCAAACACGTAACTTTTCTCTCGAACAAGTTAATGCTATAATGGCGTATTCTATATATTTGCAACCACAATAATTTAATTAAAACAAAGAGAGTAATGATATAAGTAGCATACACATCAAGAATTGACAAACTCATAGTAATAGATAGTATATCAAAAGGCTTCCATAACCCTAACAGAGAAGTTTAGCTACTCATGATTGTAAAGGAAAACAACGAAGACATCATCATCATCATACCAAAACTAGAACAATCTTCGCGAGAGGATGCTTTTAACGTCAAAGAGGGATGACATTTTTCCTCTTTGTCGTCTTCCCCAAAATATGTAGCGTGTTTCTCCCTGTTTTAAACTTACAAAATCTGTAAACTGAATAAATAAAAAGTGTCGACTGAATTATTTCATGAATGCTGAAAAATTCAGCAAAATAGGGTTTTTATAACATCCTTGTCCTAGTCCTATTAAGTTACTGCTGCACCCCTAAGTATTTAAAAATACTGCTTTTGCCCGGGACAATTTCTCCATGCGTCACATTCAGTTCATAAGCTTCCAAAAGCTTCCTTCCCTCTTCTGTGAAGTTTTCCTTTGCTGCCCAAAGGTCCACAAAGTTCTGAAATCTTCATCATTAATACCTGAAAACATGCTAATCACGTAGGTTAGCTCGCTTACAGGAAAATGGACTAAAAGTGCAGGAATTATATATTTTATCCTCAAAACTTAGCTATAACATAGGTAAATGATGGTGTTTAGGCGTGTAAATACACCCAACATCAACACCCCACACTTAAAGCTTTGTTCGTCCTTGAACAACATATTACGTCCATGCAAATATCTAACTCGTATTTCACAGCAGTAACACAAAATGTTCAACAAGACATGCACGACAATTATTAACAAAGAGTAGTTTTCTGGATCACTACTAGAAACCATTCAACCTCCAACATAGACTCGTGATGATGGATAATTCGTATCCACAAGTTAAAGAACCAAGAATCATACAAAACTACCCAACAATCATCAACCATGTGTGTCTCACACAAGATATCACCCATAATCACTCACAAGTTTTGCATTTTTTGAAACATGGGTACAAGATTCTCCTTGCTCTCACTCTCACAAAGAATTCTTATGTTGCAACTGATGACCATAGGCTTGCCCTTAGTGTAATGCTCTACTAATATCAGAATGCTAAGCTTAGGATCAAATAGATCTTTACAGGTTGTAATGTAGGCTAAGGGACAGGTAGGACTATTTTGGCCAGAAATAGTGACTATTTTTTCTAAGCGCTTTAATACATCACATTATGTCATTAACACTCTCTTTTAAACAACCCTTCTACGTTTCTTTTCATCTAACACCCTTTTTCACCTATTTTTTTATTCAATTATAAACACAAAGATGAGAATATACAACTTATTTTTTATTTTTCTATTTCTGTTTTTTTTCTTTTTTTCTTTATAAAACACTTCTATGATAGTCACTCTTATTCACAACAATTTCAAGTACCAATACACTCTGAGGCATCACTCTCACCCACTTTCCTCTTATTTTGTCACATGACTCTACAATTTAAAGTGCTTAGGAATTTGGATCAAATTATGGTCTTGAAAAAAAAATGGATTAGGCTACATATGAGGTTGTCGAAGAAAATAGCTAAAGGCTCAAAGGGGGTTAACTAGGATAATGTCCAAGGGTAGGTAAAAAGAAGGTAAACAATCACAGGCTGCCAAAGAAATGCCTAAATCATCTCCTAAACTCACATTATTTATTTCGCTTTACACACACACCAGGCAAGTTCTAGCATCAGTCACAACACAGAATATACTATAACCTCACAAACATAAGGCACATGGTCAACTTTATTGGGAGCAGTATAGACTCTTGACCCAACAGATGAATGAATTAAACCACACACTTATCACACAGTGAGTCACACTTAGAGCCTAAACGTCTCAATAGTAATGATTTTGGCACAAACTCTTGTCATAATACCATGCCGCCTATCAGAACAATTTCATGCAAAATCTAAAAAATCTAAAATTAAACTAACTAATTACGACTAATTAAAACAAATAAGAACTAGAATAAATGTAGGAAAAGAAGTACAAGAAGCATACAAATACCAGCACCCCACACTTAGACGGGACACACTGCCCTCAGTGGAAATAAATAAGGAAAACCTGATTAGTCGAACTCCTCTTCTATGTCTGGGGTCTTACCCCCTGCGTCGCAATTATCATTAGAGTCTTCATCATCAGGTTTCTTCCCCTTTTCTGACCTTTCTTTCCCTTTCTGTGAGGTGGACACCTTTTCTTTTCCTTGTCGTCCTTTTGGGGCCATTCTACCTGAGATTAAAAATAGAGTCATGTTAGCTTCATCTCGGAAGATTCAATCAAAAAACAAACAGTAGTGGCACTACCCCACACTTAATTTGTTGGCACAGACTAATTAAGTGAGTGATGTCGATTACTCAGACTCCATCGACATACATTTAGGCGATATGTTCCAACAACATGTTCAGCACAGTCATACGTTCATGTCATCTTAACTATCCTTTCCAATTCTATTTCATGTAATCTTGTCTATACTTTCATGTTTGGATGAATGCACTTTTTGAACAAAACTACCACATAAGGATCGTACCACAAATAGAAACAAGTTATTGCATAGGCATAATCACACCATCTTATGCTCGTGGTCAATCATAATCGGTATCTCGATGAACGAGTCATTCAAACATTCAAGCTTTCAACTTACAAGATTATGTATTAACTTCACGGTTTCGACTTCATAAAACTATGACAGTGTATAACAATCAAATACAAGTCGGAACAAAGTCAAGAACACCCACACGTATTCTTTCACTCAACTAGATGTATCATAATAAATCAACCACATTCTAATCACCAACACCACTTTAAAATCTAATAAATCATTATAAACGTAGCATTCCAACAACTACGGAATATAAAAGAATAACTTGGTGATGGATTCGGAAGATAATCTTGCAAGATTAGATGAGCAAAAAGAATGATTTTGAAAGAATGGGGAAGCTTGGGCGGCGCCTATATGGAGCAAAAAATTTGATTTTGTCTTAAGGTTGAAGTTCTATTTATAGACCAAGGCTTGGGTCGGGTTTGACCCATGAAAAATCAGGTTAGGAGACCAAAAAGCATAAGTAGGCGGCGCCTAATGCTTTGCCTATGCTTAGCATAGGCGGCGCCTATGGTATTGCCTAGTTGGGCATAGGCGGCGCCTATGCTATGGCCTAGTTGAAACAGTGAGCATAGGCAATGGCATAGGCGGTGCCTTTAGCTTTACCTAGTTGAACATAGGCGGCGCCTATGCTATGGCCTAGTTGGGCATAGGCGGCGCCTATGCTATGGCATTGTCGATTCAGAGAGAAAAGGCAATAGCATAGGCCTTGCCTTGTCCTTTGCCTAGATTTACATAGGCCTTGCCTTGTCCATTGCCTAGATTTGTATAGGCAATGCCTAACCGAAAGCCTTTTGCTCCTTCATTACTTACTTACCACCTTTAACATTGCTCACTTTCAAATTAAAATTTTGGGATTAATCCTCTCCTTTGTACTTCTTGCACCTACACTTAATCAAAAACAACAAAAATGATTAGAAGGATGGGTTGCCTCCCATCAAGCGCCTTAGTTTTGGTCATGGCTCGACTCTTCTTTTTTGGATTTTTATTTAACAAAAACAAAATCCTAGTAAACCAAAACGATTAAAAACGATGGGTTGCCTCCCATGTAGCGCTTGATTTATTGTCGTGGCATGACATAGTTACCTCGATTACTCAGACTTCATCGAGATAGATGGTGCATCATTTTCTGAATGGATTCAGACGACACTGATGCTTACTTGTAGGCATGCAATCTTCTTCGAGATGACTCTTGTGCATATATATCCCAGGAGGGATACCAATTATATCATCAATAGTCCAACCCATAGCTCTCTTGTACCTCTTCAGAGTAGAGATGAGAGCCTCTACGTGTTGTTCACCTAAATCAGCCGCAACACTCACCGGAAGTGTATTTCCACTTCCCAAGAACGCATACCTTAGGTGACTGGGGAGCTCTTTCGATTCTAGCACTGGTGGCTCTTCAATGGAAGTCTTCACTGTTGGTGAAGGTCGATTCCTAAGATCAAGGTCCAGCTTCTTAGTAGCATGAGAATAGGAATTTATTCCTGTTAGAGCACAAACAGTTTCTTCATATTCTTCAACATCCTCATGCTCAAAATTCAACAGCACAACAGACAATGGCTCAACAGTAAGCTGCTTCTCTACAGATAATTCTTTGTCATCCTCATAATAAACATCAGCTACAGAGAACACATCCATATCTCTAGGCTGCTTCATTGATTTACATACATCAAAATGGACAACTTCGTCATTCAGCCGAAATAAAATCACATTAGTTCTTAAATCAATAAGCACACTTCCAGTTGCGAGGAAAGGACGCCCCAAGATTATGGGAACTTCAGAATCCACCTCGCAATCCAAAATAACAAAGTTTACAGGAAAGATTAAGGTGGAAACCTTCACCAACACATCATATAAGATACCAACAGGTCATTTTACCGACCTATCTGTCATCACGAGCCGCATATTGGTTGGTGTAGGATCACCCAACCCCAACTTTTTGTAAATAGATAGCGGCATAAAATTGATGCTAGCTCCCAAATCGCACAACGCCTTAGCAAAATCCAACGATCCAATCGTGCAAGGAATAGTGAAAGCACCAGGATTTGCTTTCTTCTGTACTAGCGATCGTGTAGCGATTGCACTGCAATGATGAACATTATTTGCCAGCTCATAACTTGTTGCCCGCTTCTTTGTCAATAGGTCCTTCATGAATTTAGCATACCCAGGCATCTGTTCCAGTGCCTCCACCAACGGAACATTAACAGTCAGCTACTTCAACATGGTCATAAATTTACTGAACTTGGTGTCATCATCTTTCTTCTTCAGTCTCTGCGGAAAAGGTGGTGGTGGAAGGGGAATTGTTTTATCCACCACTTCCTCTTTATCAGGTTTCTGATTATCAACCTTTTCAGGAGTGTCATCAGCCTTCTTCTTCAGTCTCTGAGGAAAAGGTGGTGGTGGAAGAGAAATCATTTTCTCCACCACTTCCTTTTTATCTTGCTTCCGATTATCACTCTTTTCAGGCTGGTGACGTCTAGGTGTAACATCATGAGCACTCACTTCAGCTTCTACGGCATCTTCAAACTCTGCTTCATCAACATTCTCTGCTATATCATCAACTACCTGTTTGCCTTTGGATGGATTTTCCAATACTTTACCACTCCGGGTAGTAATAGCCATACACGATCCGTCATTTCTTGGGTTTTGCACAGTGTCACTGGGTAGCGTGTCAGCCTTTCTTTGGTTGAATATCGTTGATAATTGACTCAATTGTTGCTCCAGCTGTTTTATTGCAGTAGAATGTGAGTCCACCAATTGATTTATTGATGATAAATCATTCTTTACCTCAGTAACGCCCATATTGGTTGCCTCTACCCCCTTTCAACAGCTTAGCCATCATATCATCCATGGACATCTTTCCAGAGCCAGACGTCACAGCCTCACGGTTTCCAGGAGGAACATACAAACCACTCCTGTCAGTCTTATTCTTCCAACCACCTTAATCGCGGTCCTTGTATCCAGATTTATCATAATAGTTTTGACCTTGGTTTCCTTAGGCATTGCCTCGGAAACCCCCATGATTATTCAAGTAATTTTCTTCCCCCTCAGAATAGGAATCATATCTTCCCTGTGATACAACGGCTTTAACCTTTTCGGTCTTCCCTAATAATAAATGCTTGGTAAGAAGATCCATCTGCATTTTCATGTGATCCATATCTTGGTCACGTTCCTCTTGTCTACGTCTCTTCTCTGCAGTCATGCCAACAGATAAAGTAGAGCTTGCTACCTCAGCATCCCTGGTATGCTAGGCTCTACTCTGCTTTGTCATACGGTCCAGCATATCATTTTCCTCAATGAAAGTAAGGTCCATGAATGACCCACCTGCAGCATTATCAACCACTAGCTTTGTCACTGAGTTCAAAGCCCTGTATAATATCTCCATCAAGTGGATGTTGGTCATCTGATGATTTGGGCACCGCATAAGCTTCTTCTTGAACCTCTCCCATGTTTCGTGGAGAGCTTCAGTTGGAAGCTATCAGAAATTATTGATCTCATCTCTTAACTGTTCTCTCTTGGATGGCGGAAAGAATCTTTCTAGGAAAGCATCTTTCAATTGCCTCCAATTAGTAATAGAATCAGGAGTCAGCCCGTTCAGCCATAGAGTTGCCTCCCCAGATAGAGACAATGGAAATAAGCGCAGCCGAATTGCGTTCTGTCCAACTCCTGGATTGTCAAACAACTTGCATGTTGAAATAAAGTTGATCAGATGCATATTTGGATCATCGCCTGCGAGTCCGCCGAATAACCCCTTGAGCTGCAATAACTGAATCATGGTGCTAGTGATATTGAACTTAGCTCCGGGTGTCAAGGGTGGAGGAATAATAGCCCCTGTGGCACTAGCCCCATCAAGATCGTCATCATCATCATCAAAAAGAGCCTGCACAGCTCGGCGTTCAGGTCTCATTCTAGCTTGATGATCTCTCCTGTTCACAGGCGCTGCCACCTCATCTGCACGTCGTGGATTAAGTAACTCATCATCACCCAGGTCCTCATCATCAGGATTTGTTGCCCGACCTGGGTTATCAATATTCTGTTGATGCACTTGAGCAGCTGCCAGCGCAGCTAATCTAGCCTACTCCTGTTGAGCAGCCCTTCTTTCAATGTCACGTTGTGCATCCATTCTGCCAATAAGTTGTGGTTCAGGATTTATGGGTAATAATGGCTTACCAGAACTTCATGTATTTGGCTTTCACTCTACCAAACCTGAACAAAACAAAAACAACAAACAAAAAGTAAAATTCAAGAATTTTAGACCAAAGGGTCTATTAACTATCACAAACTTAGTTGACAACTGTATTCCCCGGCAACGGCGCCAAAATTTGATAACGCCCAAACTACAGCTCTAGTAAGAGTGTAAGCGGTCGCTGTCAAATATAGAACCCAACTGGGTTGGGTGTCGAATCCCACAGGGAATACTTGGTCACTAAGTGTTGCAATTATTAGTAGACTGTTGATAAAAAATTCCACGGAAAAAGGGGGATTGGGTTTGGCGTGAATTAATACTATGGAAGTAAAAACGGAATGCTTGATTTAGTAAGATTTAATCACAGAGAAAAATAAGTTAGGGTTATGTCCACCTTATGAGTTCTACGTATCTATTAACTATGAGTAATGTGGAATTCAGACATGCATGCACTTATAGAGATTCGTATTCTAATGGTAATTCCTAGTGTTTCTCAACCATCAAGGATTATTTCACTTTAACTCTCTCGAGCTTAAAGTGTATAACTAACGGTACAAATTCTCCAAGAAGTTAACCCAGTTACGGCACTAACGTGTAAATAGGGGTTGGTAGCCCTATTTCCTTGTCACACTCTCTTTTCCAAACACGTAACTTTTCTCTCGAACAAGTTAATGTTATAATGGCGTATTCTATATATTTGCAACCACAAGAATTTAATTAAAACAAAGAGAGTAATGATATAAGTAGCATACGCATCAAGAATTGACAAACTCATAGTAATAGATAGTATATCAAAAGGCTTCCATAACCCTAACAGAGAAGTTTAGCTACTCATGATTGTAAAGGAAAACAACGAAGACATCATCATCATCATACCAAAACTAGAACAATCTTTGTGAGAGGATGCTTTTAACGTCAAAGAGGGATGACGTTTTTCCTCTTAGCCGTCTTCCCCAAAAAATGTAGCGTGTTTCTCTCTGTTTTAAACTTACAGAATCTGTAAATTGAATAAATAAAAAGTGTCGACTGAATTATTTCATGAATGCTGAAAAATTCAGCAAAATTGGGTTTTTATAACATCCTTGTCCTAGTCCTATTAAGTTACTGCTGCACCCCTAAGTATTTAAAAATACTGCTTTTGCCCGGGACAATTTCTCCATGCGTCACATTCAGTCCATAAGCTTCCAAAAGTTGCCTTTCCTCTTCTGTGAAGTTTTCCTTTGCTGCCCAAAGGTCCACAAAGTGCTGAAATCTTCATCATTAATACCTGAAAACATGCTAATCACGTAGGTTAGCTCGCTTACAGGAAAATGGACTAAAAGTGCAGGAATTATATATTTTATCCTCAAAACTTAGCTATAACATGGGTAAATTATGGTGTTTAGGAGTGTAAATACACCCAACATCAGACCCCCATTTATCAGTGTAAATCTAGTCATGCCATACAGATGGCGAAAAAAGCTTTCATCTCGAGCATGTCTCTCTGCAGTGGTGAGATTGATGCCTTGACCAGTTTCTGGCTCTTTAACCTTCGTGAGATCAACCTTCTTCGGGTTGTGTGGTATCTCATGATCCGCGGGTTCCTCTTCAATGTGTTCTTTCCTTAAGATCGTAGTCAACAAGTTGTCGAAACTGAAATGGGACCTTTTGTGCAGCCTAGCCTTGCACATTGACGATCGTATAACCGCACCAATGTTGATGGGAATATTCGTCATCAAAGCGTACACCAAGAAGACTCGATCACGTGTGATCTTAGTAAATTATGTCCCAGGAATCAAGCAAGAGTTGACTATCCTTAACCATATGCGAGCTTCCCTGTTCAAAGAGGCATACGGGTAGGTGTTGTGGCGACCATTATCCTTGTGCCGAATCCACCGTGCCATTGACCTTGATCCTCACAGTGTATGTCTGATGGCCCTGTAGGGAGGTCTGTGATAAAGCTCCTTGAGCAGTGATGGATCCACAGATGGAAGGCCCAGAAAAGAGTTGAAGAATTCCGCATTCAGTTGCAAGACTTGGCCCCGAATCTTTACTTCACTTCCAGTAGTCTTTGGGGACCAATTGGCATAAAACTCTCGCGTTAGATCAATATTGCATTCCCCCATATCTCGAAAAATGAAATCAAGATTTAGTGCCATGATTTTAGCCAAAATATGGGTCTCTCTCTTTGCTAGACTCTCCTTCTGTATCAAATCCACGTGAACATATTTTTTTACTTTGTTGTTCTTGCACCACTACTTTCCTTCCTCCTCTAGGACCCACTTTATCCCGAAAGTTCGTCGAGGCACTTGCAAAGAGGAGGACTCAGCCTGATCTTTTCTTGCCCTTTTCTGACCATTTTTGGAGGTGGACTCTTTTTCTTTTCCTTGTCGTCCTTTTGGGGCCATTCTACCTGAGATCACAATAAAGTTATGTTAGTTTCATCATGGAAGATTTACTATAGTCGGAAAAGAAAATCGTGATGATACCACCCCATACTTAATCCGTTTGCACAATGTTAATAATCATGTAATCTTGACTATCCTTTCTAACTTTATTTCATTGGATTAAGGAAATATTTGAACAAGACTACCACATAGCAATCTTATCAGGTTTTTGCATCGAAATAACCAAACCATGTTATACTTGTGGTCAATCATGATCAATACCTTCGATGAACGAGTCATTCAAACATTCAAGCTTACAACTTTCAAGATTATGCATTAACTTCACAATTTCGACTTCATAAAAATACGACAGTGAATACCAATCAAATACAAGTCGGAGTAAAGTCAAGAATACCCACAAGAATCCTTTCACTCAATGAGACGCATCATAACAAACCAACCATATTCTCATCACCAAGCACTACTTCAAAATCTAATTCACCATTATAAGCGTAGCACTGCAACAACTATGGAATATAAAAGAGCAACTTACTTGTTGATGGATCGGGAAGGTGAGTTCGCAAGATTAGATGAGAAAAGAGGAAAACTTGGAGAGGATAAGGGAGCTTGGGCGGCGCCTAGGTTCAACAAACAATTGAGTGGTGTTCAAAGGTAGAGGGTCTATTTAAAGGATGAGTCATGGGTCGGTTTTGATCCATGTACAATCGGGTTAGGAGGCAAAAAAGGATAAGTAGGTGGTGCCTAATGCTTTGCCTATGCTTAGCATAGGCGGCGCCTTTAGCAATGCCTAGATAGGCAAATGCGGCGCCTTGCCTATCACCTAGATTGGCATAGGAGGCGCCTTGCCTATCGCCTAGATTGGCATATGCGGCGCCTATGGCATTGCCTATGTGAGGCAGTGAGCATAGGCAATGGCATAGGCGGCGCCTATAGCATTGCCTACATTGGTATAGGCCTTGCCTTGTCCATTGCCTATGTGAGGCAGTGAGCATAGGCAATGGCATAGGCATTGCCTTGTCCGTTGCCTAGATTGGCATAGGCAATGCCTAACCTATAGCCTTTGCTCCATCATTCCTCACTTACCACATTTAGCATGGATCACTTTCAAATCAAAATTTGTGACTAATCTCCTCCTTTGTATATCTAGTACCTACACTTAATCAAAAACAACAAAAATGATTAGAAGGATGGGTTGCCTCCCACCAAGCGCCTTAGTTTTGGTCGTGGCTCGACTCTTCTTTTTGAACTTTTATTTATCAAAAACAAAATCCTAACGAAACAAACTCCTAATGATGGGTTGCCTCCCATGTAGCGCTTGATTTATTATCGCGGCACGACATAGTTATCTCGATTACTCAGACTTCGTCAAGATATCTGGTGGCTTCGCCGGTGGTGAGGGTCGATTCTTAAGGTCAAGGTCCAGCTTCTTGGGGTCATATGAATACGACCCCATTCCTGTCAAAGCACGGATAGTTTCTTCGTTCTCTTCAACATCCTCACGCTCAAAGTTCAAAAGCACAGCAGCCAATGGCTCAACAGTAAGCTGCTTCTCTAAAGATAATTCCTTCTCATCCTCATAATAAACATCAGCTATAGAGAACACATTTATATCTTTGGGTTGCTTCATTGATTTTCTAACATCAAAACATACCACTTCGTCATTCATCCAAAATAAAAGCTCATTTGCTCGTAAATCAATAAGCACACTTCCTGTTGTGAGGAAAGGTCGACACAAGATTATGGGCACCTCAAAATCCACCTCGCAATCCAAAATAACAAAGTCTGCAGGAAAAATGAAGGTAAAAACCTTCACTAATACATCATGTAAGATACCAATAGTTCATTTTACCGACCTATCTGCCATTACCAGCCGCATGTTGGTTGGTGTAGGATCCCCCAACCCCAACTTTCTATAAATGGCTAGTGGCATCAAATTAATGCTAGCCCCCAAATCGCACAATGCCTTAGCAAAATCTAAAGATCCAACCGTGCAAGGAATAGTGAAAGCACCCAGATCTGCCTTTTTCTGTACTAAAGACCTCATGGCAATTGCACTGCAATGATGAAAATTATCTGCCAGTTCATAGCTCGCTGCCCTTTTCTTTGTCAAAAGGTCCTTCATGAATTTGGCGTAACCTGGCATTTGCTCCAGTGCCTCCACCAAAGGTACATTAATAGTCAGCTTTTTCAGCATGGTCATGAATTTACTAAACCTGGAGTCATCAGCCTTCTTTTTCAGTCTCTGAGGAAAAGGTGGTGGTGGATTTAGAAGAGTCTTTTCCACCACTTCCTTTTGGTTTTTCTTCCGATTATCAATCTTTTCAGGCTAGTGACATCTAGGTGTAATGTCATGAACGTTCTCATTCTGATTTTCAGCTTCTACAGAATCATCACAATCTGCTTCAATAACATTCTCTTCTGTATTATCAACCACCTGCTTGCCTTTGGATAGATTTTCCAACACCTTACCACTCCTGGTAGTAATAGCCATACATGATCCATCGTTCCGTGGATTTTGCACAGTGTCACTAGGTAAAGTGCCAGCTTTTCTTTGATTGAATGTCGCTGATAGTTGACCCATTTGTTGTTCTAGCTATTTTATTGCAGTGGAATGCGAGTCAACCAATTGATTTATTGAGGACAAATCATTTTTTACCTCAGTTAGTCCCGTGTTGGTTGCCTCCACTCCTTTCAAAAGCTTGGCCATCATGTCCTCCATGTACATCTTCCCAGAACTAGTTGCAACAGCTTCACGATTTCCAGGAGGGACATACAAACCGCTCCTGTCATTCTTATTCTTCCAATTCCCTTGGTCTCGGTCCTTGTATCCAGATTTTTCATAATAGTTCCGACCTTGGTTTCCTTGGGCATTGCCTCGAAAACCCCCCTGATTATTCAAATAATTTGCTTCCTCCTCAGAATTGGATTCATCTCTACCCTGTGATACAATAGCCTTGACCTTTTCTGTCTTCCCTATTAATAAATGCTTGGTAAGAAGGTCCATCTTTATTTTTATGTGAGCCATATCATGGTCACGTTCCTCTTCTCTTCGCCTCTGTTCTGCTGTCATGCCAGTAGATACAGTAGAGCTTGCTACCTCATAATCCCTGGTATGCCAAGCTCTACTCTACTTTGTCATACGATCCAGCATATCACCAGCCTCAATAAAAGTAAGGTCCACGAATAACCCACCTGCAGCATTATCAACCACTGGCTTAGTCACCGAGTTCAACGCCCTGTATAATATTTCCATCAAGTGGATGTTGGTCATCTGATGATTTGGGCACCACATAAGATTCTTCTTGAACCTCTCCCATGTTTCATGGAGAGCTTCAGTTGGAAGCTGTCGAAAATTGTTGATCTCATCTCGTAACTGTGCTCTCTTGGATGGCAGAAAGAATCTTTCTAGGAAAGCGTCTTTCAGTTGCCTCCAATTAGTAATAGAGTCAGGAGTCAACCCGTTCAACCATAGAGTTGCCTCTCCAGATAGACACAATGGAAATAAGCGCAGTCGAATTGCATTCTGTCCAACTCCTGGATTGTCAAACGACTTGCGTGTTGAGATAAAGTTGATCAGATGCATATTCAGATCATCGCCTGCAAGTCCACCAAATAACCCTTTGAGTTGCATAAGCTGGATCATGGTGCTAGTGATATTGAACTTGGCTTTGGGTGCCAAGAGCGGAGGAATAATATCCCCTGTGGCACCAGCCCCGTCCAAGTCGTCATCATCATCATCAAAAGTGATTTACACAGCTCGGCGTTCAGGTCTCATTCTCGCTTGACGATCTCTGTTGACATTCCTGTTCACTGGTGCAGCCACATCATCTGCACGCCTTGGATTTAATAACTCATCATCACCCAGGTCCTCATCATCAGGATTTGGTACCCGACCTGGGTTATCAGCATTCTGTTGATTTACTTGCGCAGCTGCCAATGCAGCTAATCTAGCCTGCTCCTGTTGAGCAGCTATCCTTTCAGGGTCTCATTGCGCATCCATTCTGCCAATGAGCTGTGGTTCAGGATTTATAGGTAATAATGGTTGACCAGATCTTCGTGTATTTGGCATACACTCCACTAAACCTGAACAAAACAAAAACAACAAACAAAAAGTAAAATTCAAGAATCTTTGACCAAAGGGTCTATTAACTATCACAAACGTAGTTGACAACTGTATTCCCCGGCAACGGTGCCAAAATTTGATACGCCCAAATTACAACTCTCGTTAGAAAGTGTAAGCGGTCGCTGTCAAATATAGAACCCAACTGGGTTGGGTGTCGAATCCCACAGGGAATACTCTGGTCACTAAGTACAATTATTAGTAGACTGTTGGTCGAAAATTTCGAGGAAAAAGGGGGGTTTGGTTTAGGCGTGAACTAATATTATCAAAGTAACAATGGTACGATTTGCGTCGTAATATTTAATCACAAAGATTGATAATTTAGGGTTATGTCCACCTTATAAGTTCTACTTCTCTATTAACTATGAGTAACGCGGAATTTAGACATGCATGCACTTATAGAGAATCGTATTCTAATTCTAAATCCAAGTGTTTCTCAACCATCAAGGATTTATTTCGCTTTATCTCTCTCGAGCCTAAAGTGTATAACAAATGGTACAAATTCTCAAAGAAGTTAATTTGGTTAAGGCATTAATGTGTAAATAGAGGTTGGAAACCCTATTTCCTTGTCACACTCTCTTTTCCAAATATGTAACTTTTCTCTCGAACAAGTTAATGCTATAATGGCGTATTCTCTATGTTTGCAACCATAAGAATTCAATCAAAACGAAGAGAGTAATGATATAAGTAGCATAACAAATTAAGAATTCACAAACTCATAGTAATAGATAGTATCTTACAAGGTTTCCATAACCCTAACAGATAAGTTTAGCTACTCATGAATACAACGGAAATCAAAGTAGACATCATCATCATACCAAAACTTAGAGAAATCTCGGCTATGGAGATGAAACGTGTTTTCTTTCTCCGTTGCTCAAGTGAGCCGTTTTTTGTTCTCAAAACTCGTACAAAATTTTCCCAACGTGAATTATGAATAATGTCGAATGATAATAATAATGATGCTGAAAAATTCAGTAAATAAGGTTTTTAATAGCATCCTTGTCTAATAAGTTGCTACTGCATTCTTAAGTATTTAAAAATATTGGGTTTGCCCGAGAAAAAGTTCCCATGCATCACATTCAGTCCAAAAGCTGCCTTCCCTCTTATGTGAAGTTTTCCTTTCCTGCCCACAGGTCCACAAAGTGCTGAAATCTTTATCATCAGTACCTGAAAAACATGCTAATCACATAGGTCAACTCACTTAAAGGAAAATGGACTAAAAGTGCAAGAATTATATATTTTATCCTCAAAACTTAGCCAAAACATGGGTAAATTATGGTGCTTAGATGTATAAATACGCCCAACATCAAGTAGCTAGTGATATGCTTGTGTGACTTGTGTGTGAGAGATCTTTACTAAGTTCCCTTTGTACTGCCGAATCCAGAACTTGCCCGGTTCGTCTTACCTTAGTTGAAAGATAGGGGTTAGGAAAGGATCATAGGCCGTTTTAGAATTGAGTCACTTCTTAACCTAAAATGACCTTCCTTGTGTACATGTTACCACTTGATCCCTATTTTGAACCTAAATTAACCATTTCTTTCTATAATACCTATCACTTTTCCTTTTAGATCATAATGAATCTATTTTGGCCCTGGTCCTCCTTGGACAATGTGCACCTTGACTTAGACAAATAGCCTAAGTTGAGAGTGTCTATCATTGGGGTGCGTGATGTAAATTGGGTATGAAGAAGGGTAGAGTAAAAGAAAAAGAATAAGTGAAAAAAAATAGAAAGTTGGGTGTTGGTGAAAAGGAGCAAGAAAAGAAATTTGTTTGAATAGGAAGAAAGAACCACCCATTCTGAATGTGTGATCAAGAAAACAGAAAAAGAAGAGAAAAGAAAAAGAGACAAAAATAATTTAATAAGTAGACCCCACAAGTTAAAGTAGTGCCAAGGAGGTTAGTCACTGTAAATGCCGTATAATTTCTTACCAACCCTTAGCCTACGTTACAAGCCTAGGAAAGACATATAGTGATCCTAGCATACCTGTCTAGACACTTTGGTAATGAAGATAAGGGCAAGCATATGGTATTTGGCATACTTTGGTTTGAACTTCATTCTGAGAGTGAGCATTTTTATGATGATCCCCATGTTTATACTTTGATTTCTATTGTGAGAGAAAAAAGGGAAATTCTTTGTTGTGAGGGCACACTAGTATATTGCTAGGTGACTTACTTGTTTGGGTAGTGTCATATTGATATAAGCATGATTGTTGGTACTTAGTTGATGTCATGGCTGGAATCCTTTGTGTTACATTGTTGCTTTTCAATAAGATACACAGTAGTTTAAATTGGTTGACCTTGGAGATGGTAACTAAGTTTTAAGATAAAATATTTGTTAACTGCTGAATGTTCTTTGTATTCTCTTAGTTAGTTTGTTGCTTGAGGACAAACAATTGTTTTAAGTTGAGGGTGTAGATGTGTGAGCAAAAGCTAACACATTTAATGCTTTTTAGCTCAAAATAATTATAAAATCTTTAGTAACTCATGTTGTTTTGATGTGTTGTCTAGTGATCTTGCAGAAAAAGGCAAAAAGATGGAAAATAAATAACAATGGAGCAAAAGAGTTGAAAATCTGAGCAAAAAAGAAGAAAACATGGCTGATGACATCCGTGATAAGTCGTCAGCCTTGTGATAGCCTATCAGAAGCAGGGTCAACCTTAACCAGGGAGTTGGAGTTGAGAAGTAGTTTTGACAATGTCTGTGATGTGGCATCAAGTGGGTGATAAGGCGTCAAGAAGGGCGTCAGCCTTAAGTAGAAAATCAGCGATAGGAGAAGACATCTGACGACGTTGGTGATACGCCGTCAGGTCCTTGATGTGGCGTCAGAGTAATCGTCAGCCGGAGGGAGAAATTGAAGACAATTGGAGATAATCCGATGCCATCTGTGATAGGGCGTCAGACTCTTGACGCTGCATCAGCTTGGGCGTCACCTAATCCGAGAATTAATTAAATTTGATATTTTATTTCCTTAATTAGGCTTTAGTATAAATAGCATCTTTTAGGGTTTATTCAATAGTTTTCAGCAGATTATTTTTTATCCTGAGACTTGGAGAAAAACATTCTTCTTCATTGTTTTCTTTTCTTCAACACTTATCAATTATTGTGGATTTTTATTTTGTGATTCAATTGAAGAAACAACTTGTTATTTTTCATCTGTTCGTAAGTTTACCCTTATTATCATGAATTCAACTTGTTATTTTGTTCATCAAATCATGAGCGGCTAATTCCATTAACCGGAGTGAACGGGACATTTTCGGGCCAAATCGGTGCGCTATAGCCCACGGTTTTGGGGGTGGGCCTGGGGTCCGGGCGTGCTGTCGGCCAAAAATTAACTAGGGTGTGCCAAGGAGGTTGGGATCATCCCAGTGTGGTTCGTTTAATTTTTCGTGGCCATTTGGGTGGACAAATAGGCGAAATAGAGCGAACAGGGCACTTTCGAGCAAAATCGGTATGCTATAGCCCACGGTTTTGGGGGTGGGACCAGGGTGTGCCAGAGAGATTAGAGATCATCCCAGTGTGGTCCGTTTAATTTTTTGTGGCCATTTGGGTGGACAAACTGGTGAAACGGAGTGAACAAGGTATTTCCAGGCTAAATATGTGTGTTATAGCCCACGGTTTTGGGGGTAGGCCCAAGGTCCGGGTTTGCTGTTGGCTGAAAATCGACCAGGGCTAGCCAGGGGGTTGGGGATCATCCTAGTGTGGTTTGTTTAATTTTTTGTGGCCATTTGGGTGGACAAAAGGGTGAAACGGAGCGAATGGAGCATTTTCAGGCTAAATCGATATGCTATAGCCCAAAGTTTTGGGGGTGGGCCCGGGGTCCGGGCGTGTTGTAGGCGAAAATCGATCGGGGCGTACCAGGGAAGTAGGGGATCGTCCCAGTATGGTCCGTTTAATTTTTCTTGATCATTCTGGTGGACAAATGGGCGAAACGGAGTGAACGGGGCATTTTTGGACCAAATTGGTGTGTTATAGCCCACGGTTTCGGGGCTGGAAACGGGGTCCGGGCGTGCTGTGGGTCGAAACTCGATCGGGGCATGCCAAGGAGGTTGGGATTGTCCCAGTATGGTCCATTTAATTTTTCGTAGCCATTTGGGTGGACAAACGTGCCAAGCAGAGCGAACGGGGCATTTCGAGCCAAATCGGTATGCTATAGCCCACGGTTTTGTGGGTGGGCCTGGGGTCCGGGCGTGCTGTGGGCCAAAAATCGACCAAGGTATGCCAAGGAGGTTGGGATCGTCCCAGTGTGGTCCATTTAATTTTTCATAGCCATTTGGGTGGACAAACGTGCCAAGCAGAGCGAACGGGGTATTTCGGGCCAAATCGGTATGCTATAGCCCACGGTTTTGGGGGTGGGCCTGGGTTCCGAGCGTGCTGTGGGCCAAAAATCGACCAGGGTGTGCCAAGGAGGTTGGGATCATCCCAGTGTGGTCCATTTAATTTTTCCTGGCCATTTGGGTGGACAAACGGGCGAAACATAGTGAATGGGGCATTTTTAGGCAAAATTGGTGTGCTATAGCCCACGGCTTTGGGGGTAGGCCCGGGTCCGGGAGTGCTGTGGGCCGAAAAGCAACCGGGGCATGCCAAGGAGGTTGTGAATCGTCCCAGTGTGGTCCGTTTAATTTTTTGTGGACATTTGGGTAGACAAACGGGCAAAACAGAGTGAATGATGCATTTTTGGGCCAAATCTGTGTGCTATAGCCCACGCATTCGGGGGTGGGCATGGGGTTTGGGCGTGCTATGGGATGAAAATTGACCGAGGCATGCCAGGGAGATTGGGGATCATCCTAGTGTATTTCATTTAATTTTTCGTGGCCATTTGGGTGGACATACAGGCGAAACAGAGCGAACGTCATATTTTAGGGGCTGGGCTCGGGTTTCAGGCGTGTTGTGGGAAAAAAATCAACTGGGGTGTGTCAGGGAGGTTGGGGATCATCCCAGTATGGTCCGCTTAAGTTTTTGTGGACATTGGGTGGACAAACGAGCGAAACGGTGCGAATGAGGCATTTTCGGACCAAATTGGTGTTCTATAGCCCACGGTTTCAGGGGTGGCCTCTGGGTCTGGGCATGTTGTGGGCCGAAAATCGACCAAAGAGTTCCAGGGAGGTTGGGTATCATCCAGTGTAGTCCGTTTAATTTTTCATGGCCATCTGTGTGGGCAAACGAGCGAAACAGAGAGAACGGGGCATTTTCGGGCCAAATCGATGTGCTATAGCCCACTGTTTCGGGGGTGGTCCTGGGTTCTGGGCGTGTTGTGGGCCAAAAATCGATCAGGGTGTGCCAAGTAGGTTGGGATCATCCCAGTGTGGTCTTTTTAATTTTTCCTGGCCATTAGGGTGGTCAAACGGGCGAAACGGAGCGAACGGGGCATTATCGAGCAAAATCGATGTGTTATAGCCCACGATTTTGGTGGTGGGCCTTGGTTCGGGCGTGCTGTAAGCCGAAAAGTGATCGAGGCATGCCAGGGAGGTTAGATATCATCCCAGTGTGGTCCGTTTAATTTTTCGTGGCCATTTGGGTGGACAAATGGGTGAAACGGAGCAAACGGGGCATTTTTTGCCTAACTCGGTATGCTATAGCCTACGGTTTTGGGGGTGGGTCTGGGGTTCGGGCGTGCTATGGTCCGAAAATTTATCAGGGCATGCCAGAGAGGTTGGACATCATCCCAGTATGGTCCCTTTAATTTTTTGTGGCCATTTTGGTTGACAAATGGGCGAAACTGAGCGAATGGGACATTTTCGATCCAAATTGGTGTGCTATAGTCCACGGTTTTGAGAGTGGAAACGGGGTCCGGGCGTGCTGTGGGCCAAAAATTGATCGAGACATGCCAGGGAGGTTAGTGATCATCTCAGTATGGATTCTTTAATTTTTCGTGTACTTTTAGGTGGATAACGGGCGAAACGGCTCGAACGGGGCATTTTCGGGCCAAATTGGTGTGTTATAGCCATGGTTTAGGGGGTGGGGCCGTGGTTCGGCTATGCTGCGGGCCAAAATTTACAGAGGCATGCCAGGGGGTAGAGGATTGTCCCAGTGTGATCTGTTTAATTTTTATGGCCATTTAGGTGGACAAACAGGCGAAACAGATTGAACGAGGAATTTTCGAGCAAAATTGGTGTGTTATGGCTCACGGTTCGAGGGTGAGGCCGGGGTCCGAACGTGCTATACACCAAAAATTGATCGGGGCATGCCAAGGAGATTGGGGATCATCCCAGTATGGTTAGTTTAATTTTTTGTGGTCATATGGGTGGACCAACGGGCGAATCGAAGCGAATAGGGCATTTTCTGGCCAAGTCGGTGTGTTAGCCCACGGTTTTGGGGGTGGGCTCGGGCTCTGGCTTGATGTGGGCCGAAAATCGATCGAGGCATGTCAGGGAAGTTGGGGATCATCCCAGTGTGGTTCGTTTAATTTTTCGTGGCCATTTAGGTAGAAAAAATCGGCGAAACGAAGTGAACGGGGCATTTTCGGGCCAAATCGGTGTGCTATAGCCCACGATTTAGGGGGTGGGTTCGGGGTTCAGGCGTGTTGTGGGCCGAAAATCGATCGGGGCATGCTGGGGAGGTTGGGATCAACCCAGTGTGGTTCGTTTAATTTTTCGTGGCCATTTGGGTGGACAAACGAGCGAAACGGAGCGAACGGGGCATTTTTGGGCAAAATCGGTGTGCTATAGCCCACGATTTTAGGGGTGGGCCCGGGTCCGGGCGAGTTGTAGGTCGAAAAGTGACTGGGGCGTGCCATGGCAGTTGGGGTTCATCCCAGTGTGGTCTGTTTAATTTTTCGTGGCCATTTGGTGGACAAACAGGCAAAACGGAGCGAACGGGGCATTTTCGGGCCAAATCGGTGTGCTATAGCCCACGGTTTTGGGGGTGGGCCCGTGGTCCAGTAGTGCTGCAGGCTGAAAATCGACCGGGGTATGCCAGGGGGTAGAGGATCGTCCCAGTGTTGTCCGTTTAATTTTTTGTGGCTATTTGGGTGGACAAACGGGCAAAATTGATCGAACGGGGCATTTTTGGGCAAAATCGTTGTGCTATGGTCCATGGTTTTGGGGCTGGGCCCAGGGTCCGCATGTGTTGTGCACCAAAAATTGATCGAGGCATGCCAAGGAGATTGGGAATCATCCCAGTATGGTTAATTTAATTTTTTGTGGCCATATGGGTGGACCAACGGGCGAAACAGAGCGAACAGGGCATTTTCTGGCCAAATCAGTGTGTTTTAACCCACGATTTCAGGAGTGGACCCGGGGTCCAGACATGTTGTGGTTCAAAAATCGATCAGGGCATGTCAGGTAGGTTGGTGATCGTCTTAGTGTGGTTCGTTTAATTTTTTATGGCCATTTGGGTGGAAAAAATGGGCAAAACATAGTGAACGGAGTATTTTTGGGCCAAATCGGTGTGCTATAGCCCATGGTTTAGGAGGTGGGTTCGGGGTCCGAGCGTATTGTGGGCCGAAAATCAATCGGGGCATGCCATGGAAGTTGGTATCATCCCAGTATTGTTCGATTAATTTTTTGTGGCCATTTGGGTGGACAAACAGGCCAAACAAAGCAAATGGGACATTTTCAAGCAAAATCGGTGTGTTATAGCCCACGGTTTTAGGGGGTAGGCCCGGGTCCAGGCGTGCTGTGGGCCAAAAAGCGACCGGGGCGTGCCAGGGTCAGGACGGTTAGGGATCGTCCCAATGTGGTACGTTTAATTTTTCGTTTTCATTTGGGTGGACAAACGATTGAAACATAATGAACGGGGCATTTTTAGGTAAAATTGATGCGCTATAGCCCACGGTTTTGGTGGTGGGCCCGGGGTCCGGGCGTGCTGTGGGCTTAAAATTGATCGAGGCATGTCAGGAGGTTAGGGACCATCCCAGTAGGGCCCGTTAATTTTTTTGTGGCCATTTCGGTGGTCAAATGGGGGAAACAGCTTGAATGGGGCATTTTTGGGCCAAATCGATGTGCTATAGCCCACGATTTTAGGGGTGAGCCCGGGGTCCAGGCGTGTTGTGGGCCAAAAATCGATCGAGGTATACCAGGGAAGTTGGGGATCGTGCCAGTGTGGTCCGTTTAAGTTTTTCGTGGCCATTTGGGTGGACAAACATGCAAAAAAGTGCAATTGAGAAATTTTCAGGCCAAATTGGTGTGCTATAGCCCTCGGTTTCGGGGGTGGGCATTGGGTATGGGCGTGTTGCAGTCGAAAATCGATCGGGGCGTGCCAGGGAGGTTGGGGATCATCCCAGTATGGTTCGTTTAATTTTTTGTGGCTATTTGAGTGGACAAATAAAGGAAACGGCGTGAATGGGGAATTTTCGGGCTAAATCGGTTTGCTATCACGCACGATTTCGTGGGTGGGCCTGGGGTCCGAGCGTGCTGTAGGTCAAAAATTAATTGAGGCATGCCTAGGAGGTTGGGGATTATCCCAGTGTGGTCCTTTTAATTTTTCGTGGCCATTTGGGTGGACAAACGGGGAAAACTGCGAGAACGGGGTGTTTTTAGGCCAAATCGGTGTGCTATAGCCGACAGTTTTGAGGGTGGGCTCAGTGTACGGGCGTGTTGTTGGCTGAAAATCGATCGGGGCGTGCCAAGGAGGTTGGGGATCGTCCCAGTATGGTCCGTTTAATTTTTCATGGCTATTTAGGTGGACAAAGAGGCGAAACAGCGCGAACCGAGCCTTTTCGAGCCGAATAGATGTGTTCGTGGGTGGGCCCGGGGCGTGTTGTGGGCCGAAAATCGACAGAGGCGTGCCAGGGAGGTTGGAGATCATTTCAGTGTGGTCCGTTTAATTTTTTGTGGTCGTTTGGGTAGACAAACGGGCGAAACGGCATGAACAGGGTGTTATCGGGCCAAATCAATGTGTTATAGCACTCAATTTTGGGGGTGGGCCCAGGGTCCGGGAGTATTGTGGGCCAAAAATCAACCGAGGTATGCCAGGGAGGTTTGGGATCATTCCAGTGTTGTCCGTTTAATTATTCGTGGTCATTTGGGTGGACAAACGGGCGAAACGATGCAAACGGGGCATTTTCGAGCCAAATCGGTGTGCTATAGCCCACAATTTTGGGGGTAGACCCGGGTTCTAGGCGTGTTGTGGGCCAAAAATCGACAGGGGCATGCTAGGGAGGTTGGGGTTTGTCCCAATGTGGTCCGTTTAATTTTTCGTGATCATTTAGATGGACAAACAAGCGAAACAGCGCGAACGGGGCATTTTGGGGCTAAAATCTCTGTGCTATAGCCCACGGTTTCGAGGGTGGCCCCGGGGTCTGGGCGTTCTGAGGGCCAAAAATAGACCAGGGCGTGTCAGGGAGGTTGGGGATCATCCCAGTATGGTCTGTAAAATTTTTCGTGGCCATTTGGGTGGAGAAACAAGAGAAACCGCGCGATCGGGGCATTTTCAAGCCAAATCGATGTGCTATACCTCACGGTTTTGGGGGTGGGCCCGAGATCCAGACATTTTATGGGTTGAAAATCGATCGGGGTATGCCAGGGAGGTTGGGGATCATCCCAATATGGTTCGTTTAATCTTTCGTGTCCATTTGGGTGGACAAACGGGCGAAATGACGCGAACGGGGCATTTTCGAGCTAAATCGGTGTGCTATAGCCCATGATTTCGAGGGTGGACCTAGGGTCTGGGGGTGTTGTGGGCCAAAAATCAACTGAGGAATGCCAGGGAGGTTGGGGATCATTCTAGTGTAGTCTGTTAATTTTTCGTACCCATTTAGGTGGACAAACGGTTGAAATAGCGTGAACGAGGCATTTTTGGACCAAATCGTTGTGCTACAGCCCACGGTTTTGGGGGTGGGCTCGGGGTTCTGGCGTGTTGTGGGCCAAAAATCGACCGGGGCATGCCAGGGATGTTGGGGATCGTCCCAGTGTGGTTCGTTTAATTTTTGGTGGCCATTTGTATGGACAAATGGGAAATGGCTATCGGTGTGCTATAGCCCACAGTTTTGGAGGTGGGACCGGGGTTCGGGCATGCTGTGGTCCAATAATCGGTCGGGGCATGTCAGGGAGGTTGGAGATCGTCCCAGTGTGGTCCGTTTAATTTTGTGTGGCTGATTTGATGGACAAACGGGCGAAACGGCACAAACAGGGCATTTTTAGGCCAAATCGGTGTGCTATAGCGCATAGTTTTGGGGGTGGGCCCGGGGTTCGGGTGTTCTGTGGGCTAAGAATCAACTGAGGAGTGACAGGGAGGTTGGGGATCATTCCAGTGTGGTCATTTTATTTTTTTGTGGCCATTCGGGTGGACAAACGGGCGAAATGGTGCGAACAGGGCATTTTTAGGCCAAAACGGTGTGCTGTAGCCCACTGTTTCGGGGGTGGGCGCGGGATCCAGGAGTGCTGTGAGGCAAAAATTGACTGGGGTGTGCAAGGGAGGTTGGGGATCGTTCCAGGGTGGTCCGTTTAATTTTTCGTGCCCATTTGGGTGGACAAATGGGCGAAACAACGCGAACGGGGCATTTTCGAGCCAAATCAGTGTGCTATAGCCCACGATTTCGGGGGTGGGCTCGAGGATCGGGCGTGCTGTGGGGCGAAATCGATTGGGGCGTGTCAGGGAGGTTGGGGATCGTCCCAGTGTGGTCCGTTAAATTTTTCGTGGCCATTTGGTTGAAAAAATGATAACGCTCAACTTACATTTCAATTTAGTGCAAGGCGGTCGTTGTCAATATATTTACCCAATTTTGGAGTCGGGGTCGAATCTACAGGGAACAATGTGAGTGGCGATTAAATTAATTTGAAACTAAAGCTACAAGTTGAATTTATACAAATTATACAAAGAGATAAAATTGGGGTGGGGTGGGGTGGGGGGTAGTGGTTGGACAAAAGTTACTAAATACTTCAATTCAACAATATTATGGGAAACTAGGTTTATGGTTACCGAGATGCTTAAACAGAGAAGGTTATGAATTACTTTTAGAGTTCCAAGTTGATACTTAAGTTGCAAGGGTAATTGAATCCTATTATTTACCCATTCATCTTCCGATCTCAGTGGGCAGCCTATCCTTTAATTCTCCCGAACTTAAAGAACGCATTATTTATTCAATTGTTTCCTCATGTAGCAGATCCGATTAAGGTACCTACTTTTAAACTAAAGGTTAGAAGCTTTAGAATCCAAGTAAATCATTTCTTTTTCCCAGCATACACTTTCCTCCCGGACAAATGGATGTACCTGGGCTTACCTTTCGAGTTGCGAACAAGAAGAATCACTACATTGCTCGACAAGCACCTTCCTCCCGGACAAGTTATTGCTTCATCGAAGTAGCCTAACAACACTTTCCTTCCGGACAAATGGTGTTCTAGTGTTGATTCTTCAAGTTACAAACAAGAGAAATTGTTACATTGCTCGACAAGCAACTTCCTCCCGGACAAGTGATTGCTTCATTGAAGTAACCCAACAACACTTTTCCTCTCGGGCAAGTGATATTATAGTGCTGACTTCGTCTAGTTTACAACCACGAAAGGTCATTAAAAGTAAAGAAAGGTTTAAACAACATAAAGTATTCATGGAACGCAAGTAGATTCACAACCTAAACTAGTTAATCACATCAAGGCTCCCATAACTCAAGTAAAGTAAATTAGTTACTCATGATATGAAAATTAACAACATATATTGAATTCATAGTCAAAATAAAGTAATAAAACATACCCAAAATACAGCTTCAATTGAAGGAGTTGTAGTGCATGCCCAAGAATCCTAATAGAGAGATATATGTGTATTTCTATGTATCTATTCTGTACATTGTGTCTATATGGTATCTAATCTTGTATATAATGGTGTGGTATGTGTATGGTACATTTTTTCCAGGTGTTGGTAGGTATATATATATCAATATTCAAGCGTATCACCGACTTTTGACCAATACTTTCAAACCTCCAAGTGTTAATCGGCGTTCAGCCACACCTCCAGATTTGACTACTGGTTTGGTTGAAATACGTAGTCAAATACCATTCTAGGTAGTCAAATCGCCTATGGGATGTTAAATTTATTCTCTTATGAATCCAACCATGTTTTTTAAAACTCATTTGGGTATCACACGCGCTCACACTCTCCAAATACATTTCAGGACTCCAAATGGAGTCAATTTCTGCATTTCGGTTTCGTTGAGCCATTATGAGCTTTATTGAGTTGTTTCCACTTGATTTGAAGCTTTTTTATCCTTCATATATCATTATATTCCATTAAAAAATCATCCTTTAACATTAAACACAACAATTCAAAGCTCAAAACAACACAACATCCAACACGCTGAACTCAAAACAGGAGCTAAGCATAGGCTGTTTTCACTTATATCTTTAGCTAATTGTTTTGAGTTTTTTCTTCATCCAATTGACCTTTAAACATTATGAACAAGTTTTTTCACATATAAATACATAATAACAACCTTAGGAACTCATTAAAACATGTTAGAACCCAACACAAGAGACTAGACAACACCTAACTCAAGCTAGTCACACTAGTGTTCTTGGTTGAATTCTAAATGGTCATATTGAATCAAAAATTGCTTGGTAACCCCATTAAACGTTGTAAGCACATACTTGGACACAAAAATGCTTATTTATATTATTATCAACATATTTAACATAAGAATCATCCTCAAAACAAGGCTAAAAAGATTAGAATAGCGATGCTAGAATGCATAATTACACCCAACATCAACACCCCATACTTAAAACCTTGTTCGTCCTCGAACAACTCTTCTCTCTAAGTATCATGAGCTGCATAGACTTCACATTCCTACGACATGCAATACATTCAAATTAGTACTATAATGACTTCACATAATGCAAGTTGCTACACTAAGCATGTTTCAACACAATTGAAAGCTGAAGAATACTACTTAGAAACAACTTAGCCTCAAGAGTTTACTCACCTTGTCGGGAAACTCATGCTTATTATTCAGTCAAAGGCATATTACAAATCACCTATATTCATCAAACATGTGCCCCTCACAATAAGAGAGTTACCCATAAACACTCACAACAATGCAATTTATAACAATGGGTACAAGAATCAAGTTTTGCTCACTCTCACAAAGAATTCACAAGTTACACATAATGAACCATAGGCTTGCCCTTAGTGTAATGCTCCACTAATAGTCAAATGTAAATCTTAGAATCAATTAGGTCTTTTCCGGGTTATAATGTAGGCTAAGGGACGGGTAGGAACTATTTTGGCCAAGAATAGTGACTAACCTCTCTAAGCACTTTAATACACTACATTGTATATTTAAAATCACTCTCCGACAACTAAATTACACCGTTTTTTCATCCATCCATATATTTAATTTTGCCCCATATCTAAGCATTAGGACTCCAAAAATCAGGGTTTTAAAATTTGAACTTGGAGTTGCCGCGTCATATCCGACGGTTCAAGTCAACGGTCTGTCGCGTGTCCGACGGTTCGTCACTCTTGATCGTCGTCGAATTCCAGTGCTAGTACCTTTTGCTTGGCAGCGATGGTGGGTACCGATGGTCCGTCGCATTTCTGACGGTCCATCGTATTTGACCGTCGCAGTATTCCAATGTGGGTGCCTTCTACTTTAAGCTGACGGTGGTGTCCGACGGTCCGTCTCATAGGCAACGGTCCGTCGCTTCTGCAGTCACTTGTCATTTCTTCCTAGTTTTGCCCAGTTTTCACATACACATGGTGGGCGTATATCTTACTACCACATGAATTAATTTCTTTCTTTTCTATCATGGCAATATTTCAAACATCATTTATATCACATCAATCCACCATAATTCAATAATAAACACCAATAACTCTTGCCTTGGGGCATCAATCTCACCTTTTTATTCTTCAATTTTTCAAACTCCTTACTATATCAATTTTTCATTAAAGCACTTAGGAGCTTTTTGGATCAAATTATGGTTTATCAAAGAAGGAATTAGGCTACATATGAGGTTGCCAAAGAAAAAGCTAAGGGCTCAATGGGGTTTAACTAGGATAATGCATTAGGGTAGGTAAAAAGAAGGTATAAAATAAGGCTATCAAAGAAGTGCCTAGATCATCTCCTAAACCCACATTCTTTATTTCGCTTGACACATACTCCAGGCAAGTTCTAGACATCACATGCAACAAGAAATATACAAAATACCTTACACGCACATGGCACATGTTCAACTCAATAGGATCATTGTAGACTTCCAACCAAACAATAGCATGAATTCAATTTTAAGCCAACAAGTACAAGAGTCACAAACATGAGCCTAAGAGTCTCAAAAATAGCAATTCACATAATTCAACATGCTGTTACAAACGAACTTGCATCATGTAATCAAAAATAGCACCAACAAAAATGTCTCCCTTATTCCATACTTTAAAAAAATTAAATTGAGCCAAATTTTGGGAATTTTTCACACCCCACACTTAAAAATCTACTTTGTCCTCAAAGTAAATTTTTAAACGAAGCGATAGAAATACTCCCTGAGGCCTCTAGAACTAGCTAGATGGATCTTCACATAGAGGAGATCCTTGGAACCCCACACTTATTTTATGCCATGCTTCAAGTTCAAATTTTTTATACTCAGACTTTCCATCAACCTGTGACTCAACCAAAAACAAAACTACTTGAAATAAAAACTAAACACTGAAAATTAAAAAGAAAACATACCTTAGCTTAGGTTGTCTCCCAAGAAGCGTCTTAGTTAATGTCGCGGCACGACCCAATCAACTTTTTCCTCTATCTTGAGGATATGAATTTTACTCCCAACTTAGCATCTATATTTTTGCCTTGCTCATAGGGTGGAGGTACAAAGATTAAGAAGCCGAGTAATGGATTAAGCATGGTAAACCACTCGGTTTTAAAGTGATGTGTGTTTTTATATTGCTTGTCTAGTGTAAAATTAAGAATATAGGATTCTTGTTCCTTATTTTCACATTCTTCTACTATTTTAAACGATCCCACAGAAAAGACATCATTTAAACATAATGTAGAAAAGTGCTTCGAATGAGGCCCAACTGATTCTACTTCAAAATTTACACTATCTACTACACACTCACTTTTATTCTACACACTCACTTTTATTTACCTTCTCAATGTCAGTCTCAAGATCAAGATGACAATCGAGTGGTTGGGATTCTTGTGTTTTATCCACAAATTGGCTACTGTCCTCCTCATATTCTTCTTTTTTTAGCCACTATAGACATGGTGGCAGTGGTAACTCCTGTAGCTCTGCCCACAACTGCTCTTGATTCTCTAAAATTTATTTCATCAATTTGTTTATTTGAATCTTGGCCGCACACATATCTTTAGAATGATCACTTTGACCACAAGATAAACACTGATTTACAGTTCCATCTAAATATGGACAGTAAGGCTCAAAATGCGGTCCGCCATAAAAATCACAAGAATCGTCACAATAATCGTCATCACTCGAAAAATCATCTATCTAGGCTGACATCTCAAGAAAGGTGTGAGAACAATAAAAATAAAAAAAATAAAAAAAAATAAACTAGACTAATATTTACAAGTTTAAATTCAAGTAAGTAAGTTAAAATTGCAAACCAGCTCAATACGCCAAATTGTTCCCCGGCAGCGGCGTCATTTTTTATAACGCTCAACTTACATTTCAATTTAGTGCAAGGCGGTCGTCGTCAAGATATTTACCCAACTTTGGAGTCGGGGTCGAATCCACAGGGAACAATGTGAGTGGCGATTAAATTAATTTGAAACTAAATCTACAAGTTGAATTTAAACAAATTATACAAAAAGATAAAATGGGGGGGGGGGGGGTTAGTGGTTTGACAAAACTTACTAAATACTTCAATTTAACAATATTATGGGAAACTAGAGTTATGGTTACCGAGATGCTTAAACAGAGAAGGTTATGAATTACTTTTAGAGTTCCAAGTTGATACTTAAGTTGCAAGGGTAATTGAATCCTTTTATTTACCCATTCATCTTCTTATCTCAGTGGGTAGCCTATCCTCTAATTCTCCCGAACTTAAAGAACGCATTATTTATTCAATTGTTTCCTCATGTAGCAGATCCGATTAAGGTACCTACTTTTAAACTAAAGGTTAGAAGCTTTAGAATCCATGTAAATCCTTTCTTTTTCCCAGCATACACTTTCCTCCCGGACAAATGGATGTACCTAGGCTTACCTTTTGAGTTGCGAACAAGAAGAATCACTAAATTGCTCGACAAGCACCTTCCTCCCGGACAAGTGATTTCTTCATCGATGTAGCCTAACAACACTTTCCTTCCGGACAAGTGGTGTTCTGTGCTGATTCTTCAAGTTACAAACAAGAGAAATCGTTACATTGCTCAACAAGCACCTTCTTCCCGGACAAGTGATTGCTTCATTGAAGTAACACAACAACACTTTTCCTCTCAGGCAAGTGATGTTATAGTGCTGACTTCGTCTAGTTTACGACCACGAAAGGTCATTAAAAGTGAAGAAAGGTTTAAACAACATAAAGTATTCATGGAACGCAAGTAGATTCACAACCTAAACTAGTTAATCACATCAAGGCTCCCATAACTCAAGTAAAGTAAATTAGTTACTCATGATATGAAAATCAACAACATCTATTGAATTCATAGTCAAAATAAAGTAATAATACATACCCAAAATACAGCTTCAATTGAAGGAGTTGAAATGCATGCCTAAGAATCCTAATAGAGAGATATATGTGTATTTCTATGTATCTATTCTGTACATTGTGTCTATCTGGTATCTAATCTGTATATAATGGTGTGGTATGTGTATGGTACATTGTTTCCAGGTGTTGGTAGGTATATATATATCAATATTCAAGTGTATCACCGACTTTTGACCAATACTTTCAAACCTCCAAGTGTGAATCGACGTTCAGCCGCACCTCCAGATTTGACTACTGGTTTGGTTGAAATACGTAGTCAAATACCATTCTAGGTAGTCAAATCGCCTATGGGATGTTAAATTTATTCTCTTATGAATCCAACCATGTTTTTTAAAACTCATTTGGGTATCACACGCGCTCACACTCTCCAAATACATTTCAGGACTCCAAATGGAGTCAATTTCTGCATTTCGGTTTCGTTGAGCCATTATGAGCCTTATTGAGTTGTTTCAACTTGATTTGATGCTTTTTTATACTTTATATATCATCATAGTCCATTCAAAAAGCATCTTATAACATTAAACACAACAATTCAAAGTTCAAAACAACACAACATCCGACATGCTGAACTAAAAACAGGAGCTAAGCATAGGTTGTTTTCACTTATATCTTTATCTAATTATTTTGAGTATTTTCTTCATCCAATTGACCTTTAAACATTATGAATAAGTTGTTTCAGATATAAATACATAATAACAACCTTAGGAACTTATTAAAATACGTTAGAACCCAACACAAGAGACTAGACAACACCTAGCTCAAGCTAGTCACACTAGTGTTCTCGGTTGAATTCAAAATGGTCATATTGAATTAAAAATTGCTTGGTAACCCCATTAAACATTGTAAGCACATACTTGGACACAAAAATATTTATTTATATTATTATCAACACATATAGCATAAGAATCATCTTCAAAAACAGGCTAAAAAGGTTAGAATAGTGATGCTAGAATGCATAAATGCACCCAAAATCAACAAACGGGCGAAACGGTGCAATCAGGGCATTTTCAAGCCAAATCAGTGTGCTATATCCCACGGTTTTGGGGGTAGGCCCGGGGTTTGGGCGTGTTGTGGGCCAAAAATCGACTGGGGTGTGCCAGGGAGGTTGGGGATCATCTCAGTGTAGTCCATCTAATTTTTTGTGGCCATTGAGGTGGACAAACGGGCGAAACAGCGCGAACGGGGCATTTTTGGGCCAATCGATGTGCTATATCCCACGGTTTTAGGGGTGGGCTCGGGGTTCGGGCATGCTGTCGGCCGAAAATCGATCGGGGCATGCCAGGGAGGTTGGGGATCATCCCATTATGGTCCGTTTATTTTTTCGTGGCCATTTGGGTGGACAAACGGGTGAAACGGTGCGAACGAGGTATTTTCGGGCCAAATAGGTATGCTATAGCCCACGGTTTTGGATGTGGGCCCAGGGTCCGGTCGTGCTGTTGGCCAAAAATCGACCGGGGTATGCCACAGAGGTTAGGGATCGTCCCAGTGTGGTCTGTTTAGTTTTTCGTGCTCATTTGGGTCAACAAACGGGAAAAACGGCACGAATGGGGCATTTTTGGGCCAAATCGGTCTACTATAGCCCACGGTTTCGAGGGTGGCCTGGGGTCCGAGAGTGATGTGGGCCAAAAATCGATCGAGATGTGCTAGGGAGGTTGGGGATCGTCCCATTGGGGCCAAATCGATGTGCTATAGCCCACGGTTATCGGGGTGAGCTCGGGTTTGAGTATGATTTTTGTCGTATATCAACTGGGCTGCCCCAGGGAGGCTAGAGAGCCGCCTGGTGTGGGTCATTTTGGTTTATTGTGCAGTTTGGGTGGTCAAACCATTGAAACTGTGCGAACGGTTCCTTTTATGGCCAAATCGGTGTGCTATCGCCCACGATTTTTGGGGTGGGCCTGGGGTTTGGGCGTGATTTTTATTGAAAATCGACCGATCGACCGGGCTACCCCAAGGAAGCTTAGGAGCGGCCTAGTGTGGGCCATTTTTGTTTTCTGTGTAGTTGGTGGTCAAACGGGAGAAATGGCGCGAACGGTCCATTTAAGGGCTAAATCGGTGTGCTATAGCTCGCGATTTTTGGGGTGGGCCCGGGGTTCGAGCGTGATTTTGGCAGAAAATTGATTGGTCTACCTCAGGGAGGCTAGAGAGCAGCCTAGTGTGGGCCATTTTGGTTTTCTATGTGGTTTGGGCAGTCAAACGGGCGGAACGGCGTGATCGGCCCATTTTGGGGCAAAATCGGTGTGCTATAGCACATGGTTTTTGGGATAGGCCTAGAGTGAGGGAGTAATTTTGGCCGAAAATTGACTCGGCTGCCCCAGGGAGGCTGGAGAGTAGCCTAGTGTCAGTTATTTTGGTTTTCAGTGTGGTTTGGGTGGTCAAAAGGGTGAAACAACATGAATGGGCAGTTTTGAGGCCAAATCGGTATGCTATAACCCACGGTTTTTTAGGTGGGCCGAGGTTCAGTGCCTGATTTTGGCCAAAAATCGATCGAGCATTCCCTAGGAAGCTGGTTAGCAGCCTAGTGTGGGCTATTTTGGTTTTCTATATTGTTTGGGTGGTCAAACGGGC
The DNA here is from genome assembly GCA_030864215.1 of Capsicum pubescens. NCBI lineage: Eukaryota > Viridiplantae > Streptophyta > Magnoliopsida > Solanales > Solanaceae > Capsicum > Capsicum pubescens. The sequence continues at coordinate 290,287,259 of CM061547.1, read as the reverse complement.
AAAATGGCGCGAACGACGCATTTTGGGGCAAAATCGATATGCTATAGCCCACGGTTTTCTAGGTGGGCCTAGGGTCCGAGCGTGATTTTGGTCGAAAATCGATCGGGTTTCCCCAGGAATGCTGGAGAGCGGCGTAGTGTAGGCCATTTTGGTTTTCTGTACAATTTTGGTGGTCAAACGAGTGAAACGACGCAAACGGGCCTTTTTTGGGCCAAATCGGTGTGCTATTGCCCACGATTTTTGGGGTGAGGCTGGGGTTTGATATTGATTTTTGCCGAAAATAGATCGAGCTACCCCTGGGAGGCTGGAGAGCGGCATAGTGTAGGCTATTTTGGTTTTTTTGTGCGGTTTGGGTGGTCAAACGGGCGAAATAGCGCGAATGGGTCATATTGGGGCCAAATCGATGCGTTAGAGCCTACGATTTTTGGGGTAGGCCCGGGGTCCAGACGTAATTTTAGCCGAGAATCGACCAAGCTTCCATAAGGTGGCTGGGGAATGGCCTAGTGTGGGCTATTTTTATTTTTTGTACGGTTTGGGTCATCAAACGGGTGAAACAACGCGAACGGGCCATTTTGGGGCCAAAACGATGTACTATAGCCCACGTTTTTCAGGGTGGGCCCGAGGTTCTAGCATGGCTTTGGATGAAAATTGACCGAGCTGCCTTAGGAAGGCTGGAGAGCCGCCTAGTGTAGGTCATTTTGGTTTTTTATGCAGTTTGGGTTTCCAAACAATCAAAACGGCGCGATTTTGGGCTAAATCGGTGAGTTATAGCCCACGTTTTTTGGGGTAGGTGATGATAGGCGTATTTACACGCCTAAAGCACCTTAATTTAGCCATATTTTAGCTAAGTTTTGAGAACAAAATATATAATTCATGCACTTTTAGTCCTTTTTCCTGTAAGTGAGCTAACAAACGTAATTAGCAAGTTTTCAGGTATAAACGATGGAGATTCCAGCACTTTTTGGATAACTTGACGCCCAAGGAAGCTTCACGAAAGAAGGAAAGCAGCATTTGGACGCCTATGGACTGAAAGTGATGCATGGATAACTTGTCCCGGGCAAAAACAACATTTCTAAAGACTTTGGGGATCAACAGTAACATAGTAATATTAGGATAAGGATGCAGTAACCTAGTAGGATTAGGATAAGTACGCAGTAGCCTAGTAGGAATAGGATATGGGTGTTATAAATACCCTATGTTGCTGAAGTTTTTAGGGATATATCTCTCCATTCATATAGATCATTCAACTCTTACAATTCAATTCATGTTTTTCAATTAATTCAAGCTTTTGACAATTCACTCATTCATTAATTCAAGTATTTTCCATTTGACTTTTACTATTATTCAAGTTACAGATTCTGTAAGTCCAAAACAGAGAAAGGCTGGCAAACACTTGATCAACGGAAGGAGCAAAAACGTCCAACCCTAGTTGACGTTAACATCATCTATTGTGAAGATTATTCTAGATTTTGGTCTGATAATAATGTCTATTGTGATTTCCGTTGCACTCATGAGTAGCTAAACTTCTCTGTTAGGGTTATGGAAGCCTTATGAGATACTATCTGTTGTTATGAGTTTGTAAATTCTTGATACGTATGTTGCTTATATCATTACTCTCTTCATCTTAATTGAATTCTTGTGGTTGCAAACATATAGAATACGCCAGTATAGCATTAACTTGTTCGAAAGAAAAGTTACATGTCTGGAAAAGAGAGAATGACAAGGAAATAGGGCTACTAAACCCTGTTTAAAAGTTAGTGCCGTAACTGGATTAACCTCTTGGAGAATTCGTACCATTAGTATACGCTTTAAGCTCGAAAGAGTTAAAGTGATATAATCCTTGATGGTCAAAAGACTCTAGGATTTACCATAGAATACGAATCTCTATAAGCGCATGCATGTCTGAATTCCGCATAACTCATAGCCAATAGATATGTAGAACTCATAAGGTGGACATAACCCTAACTTACAATTCTCATTGATTAAAACCTACCAAGCATTTCGTTTTAACTTTGCTATTTTGATACTTTTGCTTCACGCATAAAATCCCCCCTTTATCTGTAGAATTTTCGACCAACAGTCTACTAATAGTTGCATACTTAGTGACCAAGTATTCTCTGTGGGATTCGACACCCAACCCAGTTGGGTTCTATATTTGACGACGATCGCTTACACTCTTACGAGAGCTGTAGTTTGAGCGTTATCAAATTTTGACGCCGTTGTCGGGGAATACGATTGTCAACTAAGTTTGTGATAGTTACTAGACCCTTTGGTCAAAGATTCTCGTACTTTACTTTTAGTTTTTGTTTTTGTTTTCTGCAGGTTTTGTTCAGTGCATGCCAAATACTCGAAGTTCTGGTCAACCATTATTACCCATAAACCCTGAACCGCAACTTATTGGCAGAATGGATGCACAACGTGACATTGACAGAAGGGCGGCTCAACCGGAGCAGGCTAGACTAGCTGCACTGGCAGCTGCTCAAGTGCATCAACAGAATATTGATACCCCAGGTCGTGCAACAAATCCTGATGATGAGGACCTGGGTGATGAGGAGCTACTGAATCCTAGGCGTACTGATGAAGTGGCGGCACCTATGTATAGGAGAGATCGTCAAACTAGAATGAGACCTGACCACCGAGCTGTGCAGGCTCCTTTTGATGATGATGATGATGATCTGGATGGAGTTGGTGCTACAGGAGCTATTATTCCTCCGCCCTTGGCACCTGGAGCAAAGTTCAATATCACCAGCACCATGATTCAACTATTGCAGCTCAAGGGATTATTTGGTGGACTTGCAGGCGATGATCCGAATATGCATCTGATCAACTTTATCTCTACATGCAAGTCATTCGACAATCCAGGCATTGGACAGAATGCAATTCGGCTGTGCTTATTTCCATTGTCTCTATCTGGGAGGCAACTCTATGGTTGAATGGGCTGACTCCTGATTCTATTACTAATTGGAGGCAACTGAAAGACGCTTTCCTAGAAAGATTCTTTTTGCCATCCAAGAGAGCACAGTTGAGAGATGAGATCAGCAATTTTTGACAGCTTCCAACTGAAGCTATCCACGAAACATGGGAGAGGTTCAAGAAGAAGCTTATGCGGTGCCCAAATCATCAGATGACCAACATCCACTTGATGGAGATATTATACAGGGCTTTGAACTCAGTGACTAAGCCAGTGGTTGATAATGCTGCAGGTGGGTCATTCATGGACCTTACTTTTCTCAAGGCAAGTGATATGCTAGATCGTATGACAAAGCAGAGTAGAGCTTGGCATACCAGGGATTCTGAGGTAGCAAGCTCTACCGTATCTGTTGGCATGACTGCAGAGCAGAGGCGTAGACAAGAGGAACGTGATCAAGATATGGCGCACATGAAAACACAGATGGATCTTCTTACAAAGCATCTATTATCAGGGAAGACCAAAAAAGTCAAAGCAGTTGCGTCAAAAATAAGAGACGAATCCGATTCAGAGGAAGAAGCCAACTACTTGAATAATCAGGGGGGTTTCCGAGGCAATGCCCAAGGAAACCAAGGTCGGAACTATTATTATAAATCTGGATACAAGGACCGCGATCAAGGTGGTTGGAAGAATAAGACTGACAGGAGTGGTTTGTATGTACCTCCTAGAAACCGTGAGGCTGTGGCGTCTGGCTTTGGGAAGATGTCTACGGAAGATATGATGTCAAAGCTGCTGAAAGGAGTTGAGGCAACTAATACGGGAGTGAATGAGGTGAAGAACGATTTTTCTTCAATAAATCAATTGGTTGACTCGCATGCTACTGCAATAAAGCAGCTAGAGCAGCAATTGAGTCAACTTTCAGCGGCATTCAATCAAAGAAAAGCTGGAACACTACCTAGCGACACAGTGCAAAATCCAAGGAATGATGGATCGTGTATGGCTATTACTGCCCGAAGTGGTAAAGTGTTGGAAAATACATGTAAAGGCAAGCAGGTAGTTGATGATATAGCGGATAATGTTATTGATGCAGAATGTGAAGAGGCCGAAGAAGCTGAAGAGTATGATCATGACGTCACCCCTAGACGTCTGCAGCCTGAAAAGATTGATAGTTGGAAGCAAGGTAAAAAGAAAGTGGTGGAGAAAACTATTCTCCTTCCACCACCACCTTTTCCTCAGAGACTGAAGAAGAAGGCTGACGACACTCCTGAAAAGGTTGATAATCGGAAGCAAGATAAAAAGGAAGTGGTGGAGAAAATAATTCCCCTTCCACCACCACCTTTTCTGCAGAGACTGAAGAAGAAAGATGATGATACCAGGTTCGGTAAATTCATGACTATGTTGAAGAAGCTGACTATTAATGTTCCTTTGGTGGAAGCGCTAGAGAAGATGCCTGGATACGCTAAATTCATGAAGGACCTTTTAACAAAGAAGCGGGCAGTAAGCTATGAGCCGGCAGATAATATTCATCATTGTAGTGCAATTGCCACAAGGTCCTTAGTACAAAAGAAGGCAGACCCTGGTGCTTTCACTATTCCTTGCACGGTTGGATCTATGAATTTTGCTAAGACATTGTGCGATTTGGGAGCTAGCATCAATTTGATGCCACTATCCGTCTACAGAAAGTTGGGGTTGGGCGACCCTACACCAACCAATATGCGGCTCGTAATGGCAGATAGGTCGGTAAAACGACCTGTGGGTATCTTGAATGATGTGTTGGTGAAGGTGTCTACCTTCATTTTTCGTGCAGACTTTGTGATTTTAGATTGCGAGGTGGATTCTAAAGTTCCCATAATCTTGGGACGTCCTTTCCTTGCAACAGGAAGTGTGCTCATTGACATGAAAGCTAATGAGCTTTTATTTCGGTTGAATGACGAAGTGTTCCGCTTTGATATATGCAAAGCAATGAAGCAGCCCAGCGATATGAATGTGTTCTCCGTAGCTGATGTTTATTATGAGGATAAGAAAGCATTATCTGTAGAGAAACAGCTTACTTTTGAGCCATTGTCTGCTGCGCTGCTGAATATTGAGCATAAGGACGATGAAGATTATAAAGAAACTATGTGTGCTCTAACAGAAATAGGGTCCTATTCTCATACTCCTAAGCAGTCGGACCTTGATCTTAAGAATCAACCGTCACCAACAGCGAAGACTTCCATTGAAGAGCCTCTAGTGCTAGAATCGAAAGAGCTCCCCAATTATCTAAGGTATGCGTTCTTGGAAAGTGGAAATACACTTCCGGTGAGTGTGGCGGATAATTTAAGTGAACATCACGTAGAGGCTCCCATCTCTGCTCTGATGAGATACAAGAGAGCTATGGGTTGGACTATTGATGATATAATTGGTATCCCTCCTGGGATATGTATGCACAAAAGTCATATCGAAGAAGATTGCATGCCTACAAGTAAGCATCAGCGTCGTCTGAATCCATTCAGAAAATGATGCCCCATCTATCTCGATGAAGTCTAAGTAATCGAGATAGCTATGTCGTGTCGCGACAATAAATCAAGCGCTTGGTGGGAGGCAACCCATCGTTTTTAATTGTTTTGTTTTCTTAATATTTTGTCGAGCCACGACCAAAACTAAGGCGCTTGATGGGAGGCAACCCATCGTTCTAATCGTTTTTGTTGTTTTTGAGTAAATGTAGGTGCAAGAGGTGTAAAGGAGGAGATTGGTTTCAAATTTTGATTTGGAAGTATTGCATGTTGAAGGTGGTAAGTTAGGAATGAAGAAGCAAAAGGCTATGGGTTAGGCATTGCCTATGAAAATATAGGCAAAGAACAAGGCAAGGCCTATGTAAATCTAGGCCACGAACAAGGCAAGGCCTATGCTATGGCCTAAGCTCTCGGATTCTACAATGCCATGGCATAGGCGCCACCTATGCTCAACAATGCCATAGCATAGGCGCCGCCTATGCAAAAGCCTTTTGTCTCTGAATCTAGTATGCCATGGCATAGGCGCCGCCTATGCCTAACAATGCCATAGCATAGGCGCCACCTATGCTCAACAAGGCTTTGAAAAAGGCGTCGCCTATGCCAAGCATAGGCAAAGCATTAGGCGCCGCATATGGTCACTTTTGGTCTCCAAATCCGATTCCAAATGGGTCAAAACCCGACCCAAGCTTGTACTATAAATAGAACCTTAGTCTTAGAACAAAAATGCATTGCAACTTCAACCTAGGAGCCGCCTACCTCTCCAAAATCTCTCAAAAAAATTCCTTTTGCTCTTTTACTTTGCAAGAACATCTTCCGAGGTCATCAACCAAGTAAGTACTTCTTTGTTCTTCTTTTATATTCCGTAAGTACTACACTACTACGCCTATAATGAATTGTTAAATCTTGAAGTAGTATTGGTGATTTGAATGGGGTTGATTTTTTGTGATACAACTAAGTGAGTGAAAGAATACGTAAGGATGATCTTGACTTGTTTCCAACTTGTATTTGATTTTGATGCACTGTCATATTTTTGCGGAATTGACATGGTCAAGAAAATTGCATAATCTTGTAACTAGAATACTTACATGTTGGAATGACTTGTTCATCGAGATGAAAATCATGGTTGACTACAAACATACGATGTTGTGATTATTTCTAATGCCTTAACTTGATTCAATCTCTATGTAGTAGTCTTGCTCAAAAGATACATCAATCCAAACATAAAAGTATTGCCAAGATTTCATGAAATAGAATCAAAAAGGATAGTTAAAATGACAAGAAAAGTATGACTGCACTGATTATATTGTTGGAACATAACACCTAAACGTATACCGATGAAGTCTGAGTAATCGACATCATTCACTTCACTAGTTTATGCCAACAAATTAAGTGTGGGGTAGTGCCACTACTGCTTGTTTGTTGATTGTATCCACCGAGATGAAGCTAACATGACTATTATTTTAATCTTAGGTACAATGGCACCAAAAGCAAGACAAGGAAAAGAAAAAGCAACCACTTCACAAAAAGGCCAGAAAAGGGGACGAAAAGAGCAAGGCGAATCCTCCTCGCTACAAATACCTCGCCGCATGTTTGGAATTAAATGGGTACTAGAGGAGGAAGGAAAGGTGTGGTATAGGAACAATAAAGAGAAAAAATATGTTCATGTGGAGTTAATACACAAGGAAAGCCTAGCAAAGAAAGAACCCCGCATGTTGGCTAAGATAATGGCGTTACATCTTGATTTCATCTTCCGAGATATGGGAGAGTGCAATCTCGATTTAACACGAGAATTCTATGCCAACTGGTCACCGAAAACTACAGGGAGTGAAGTAAAGATTCGGGGCCAAGTCCTGCAACTAAATGCGGAGTTCTTCAACTCATTTCTAGGTTTGCCATCTGTTGATCCATCACCACTCAAGGAGCTGTATAACAGACCTCCGTACAGGGCAATCAGACACACACTGTGTGGAGCAAGATCAATGGCACGATGGAGTAGACACAAGGACACCGGTCGGCACAACACCTTCCCACATGCTTCCTTGAATAGGGAAGCAAGGATATGGTTGTGAATAGTCAACTCTTGCCAGATTCCAGGGACACAATACACAAAGATAACATGAGATAGAGTGTGCTTGGTGTACGCATTGATGACAAATATCCCTATTAATATTGGGGCAATTATTCGATCTACAATGTGTAAGGCTAGGCTGCACAAGAGGTCCCACTTCAGCTTTTGCAATCTGTTGACTGTAATATTGAGGAAGGAGGACATCGAAGAGGAACCTGCTGATCGTAAGCTTCCACACAACCCGAAGAAGGTTGACCTCACAAAGGTTAAAGATGTTGAATCTACGCATGGCGTCAACCTTACCACTGCAGAAAGACATGCTCGCGACGAAAGCTTCTTCCGCCATTTATATGGCATGACGAGGTTTACCACGATGAGCGGGGGTCGTGTTCCAACTGCTGCAGAGCTCCAACAACTGGATTATGACTACCCAATGAATGAGCATGCAAGGGCGATGTGTGGAGTAGGTGTATATTTTGAGAAACCTCATGATGACGATATGCCAACCGATGATGATCGCCGAATGCCAGACTCCGACATGGAGGAGAACTCTGATGACGACGACTCTGATGATGATTCCGATGCAGGGGGTATGACCCCAGACATAGAGGATGAGTCCGACTAATCAGGTTCTTTTCATTTATTTTTCACTGAGGGCAGTGTGTCCCGTCTAAGTGTGGGGTGCTAGTATTTGTATGCTATACTTCTTTGTCTGCATTTGCATTTATTCTAGTTCTTGTGTGTTTTAATTAGTCGTAATTAGTTAGTTTAAATTCTAGAAAAAAAAATTTATTTTGCATGAAATTGTTTTGATAGACGGCATGGTAGTATAAACAAGAGTTTGTGCTAGAATCATTACCATTGAGACATTTAGGCTCTAAGTGTGACTCACTGTGTGATAATTGTGTGGTCTAATTCATTCATCTGTTGGGTCAAGAGTCTGTACTGCTCCCAATAAGGTTGACCATGTGCCTTGTGTGTGTGAGATGATAGTATATTCTGTGTTGGTGACTGATGCTAGAACTTGCTTGGTGTGTGTGTGAAGCGAAATAGAGAATGTGAGTTTAGGAGATGATTTAGGCATTTCTTTGGCAACCTGTGATTGTTTACCTTCTTTTTACCTACCCGTGGACATTATCCTAGTCAACCTTTTTGAGCCTTTAAGCCATTTTCTTTGACAGCCTCATATGTAAGCCTAATCCATTTTTTTTTTCAAGACCATAATTTGATCCAAATTCCTAAGTGCTTTAAATTGTGAAGTCATGTGTCAAAATAAGAGGAAATTGGGTGAGAGTGATGCCTTAAAGTGAATTGGTACTTGAATTTGTTATGAAAAAAAAATGGCTATCATATAGGTGTGTTATAAAAAAGAAAAAAAAAGAAATAGAAAAACAAAAAGATAAATTGTGTTTATGATTAAATAAAAAGATAGTTATGCTTGAATGGCAAAATAGGTGAAAAGGGGTGATAGATGAAAGAAAGGTAGTAGGGTTGATTAAAAGAGAGTGTTAATAGCATAATGTGATGTATTAAAGCGCTTAGGAACATAGTCACTATTTCTGGCCAAAATAGTCCTACCCGTCCCTTAGCCTACATTACAACCTGTAAAAGACCTATTTGATCCTAAGCTTAGCATTCTGATATTAGTAGAGCATTACACTAAGGGCAAGCCTATGGTCATCAGTTGCAATATATGAATTCTTTGTGAGAGTGAGAGCAAGGATAATCTAATACCCATGTTCTGAAAAATGCAATATTTGAGAGTGATTATGGGTAATATCTTATGTGAGACACACATGGTTGATGAGTTTTGGGTAGTCTTGTATGATTCTTTGTGGATTAACTTGTGGATACGAATTAACCATCATCACGAGTCTATATTAGAGGTTGAATTGTTTCTAGAAGTGATTAGAAAACTACTCTTTGTTAATAATTGTTGTGCCTGTCTTGATGAATATTTTGTGTTGTTACTGTGAAACCCTAAGTAGATGTTTATATGGACATGATATATTGTTCGAGGACGAACAAAGCTTTAAGTGTGGGGTGTTGATGATAGGCGTATTTACACGCCTAAAGCACCTTAATTTACCCATATTTTAGCTAAGTTTTGAGAACAAAATATATAATTCATGCACTTTTAGTCCTTTTTCCTGTAAGTGAGCTAACAAACGTGATTAGCAAGTTTTCAGGTATAAACGATGAAGATTCCAGCACTTTATGGATAACTTGACGCCCAAGGAAGCTTCACGAAAGAAGGAAAGCAGCGTTTGGACGCCTATGGACTGAAAGTGATGCATGGATAACTTGTCCTGGGCAAAAACAACATTTCTAAAGACTTTGGGGATCAACAGTAACATAGTAATATTAGGATAAGGATGCAGTAACCTAGTAGGATTAGGATAAGTACGCAGTAGCCTAGTAGGAATAGGATATGGGTGTTATAAATACCCTATGTTGCTGAAGTTTTTAGGGATATATCTCTCCATTCATATAATTCATTCAACTCTTACAATTCAATTCATGCTTTTCAATTAATTCAAGCTTTTGACAATTCACTCATTCATTAATTCAAGTATTTTCCATTCGACTTTTACTATTATTCAAGTTACAGATTCTGTAAGTCCAAAATAGAGAAAGACCGACAAACACTTGATCAACGGAAGGAGCAAAAACGTCCAACCCTAGTTGACGTTAACATCATCTATTGCGAAGATTATTCTAGATTTTGGTATGATGATGATGTCTATTGTGATTTCCGTTGCACTCATGAGTAGCTAAACTTCTCTGTTAGGGTTATGGAAGCCTTATGAGATACTATCTGTTGTTATGAGTTTGTGAATTCTTGATACGTATGCTGCTTATATCATTACTCTCTTCATCTTAATTGAATTCTTGTGGTTGCAAACATATAGAATACGTCAGTATAGCATTAACTTGTTCGAAAGAAAAGTTACATGTCTGGAAAAGAGAGAATGACAAGGAAATAGGGCTACTAAACCCTGTTTAAAAGTTAGTGCCGTAACTGGATTAACCTCTTGGAGAATTCGTACCATTAGTATACGCTTTAAGCTCGAAAGAGTTAAAGTGATATAATCCTTGATGGTCGAAAGTTGCTAGGATTTACCATAGAATACGAATCTCTATAAGCGCATGTATGTCTGAATTCCGCATAACTCATAGCCAATAGATATGTAGAACTCATAAGGTGGACATAACCCTAACTTACAATTCTCATTGATTAAAACCTACCAAGCATTTCGTTTTAACTTTGCTATTTTGATACTTTTGCTTCACGCATAAAATCCCCCCTTTATCTGTAGAATTTTCGACCAACAGTCTACTAATAGTTGCATACTTAGTGACCAAGTATTCCCTGTGGGATTCGACACCCAACCCAGTTGGGTTCTATATTTGACGACGACCGCTTACACTCTTACGAGAGCTGTAGTTTGAGCATTATCAGTAGGCATGGGGTCCGAGCGTGATTTTGGTTGAAAATCGACAAAGCTACCCCAGGGAGGCTGGAGAGTGGCTTAGTGTGGGCCATTTCAGTTTTCAATGTGGTTTGGGTGGTCAAAAGGGAGAAATGGCACGAACGGATCATTTTGGGTCCAAATCGATGTGCTATAGCCCACGATTTTTTAGGTGGGCCCAGGGTTCGGGCATTATTTTAGCCAAAAATCAATCGGGTTGCCCTAGGGAGGCTGGGGAGCATCCTAGTGTAGGCCATTTTGTTTTTCTGTGCGGTTTGGGTGGTCAAACGGGAAAAACGGCATGAACGGCGCATTTTGGGGCAAAATCGGTGTGCTATAACCCACGGTTTTCCGGGTGGGCCCAGGGTCCGGGCGTGATTTTTGTAGAAAATCGACCTGGCTGCCCCAGGGAGCTGGAGAGCAACCTAGTGTAGGCCATTTTGGTTTTATGTGCTGTTTGGGTGGTCAAACGGGTGAAACGGCATGAACGTGCCATTTTGGGGCCAAATTGGTGTGTTATAGCCTACGATTTTTGGGGTAGGCCCAGGGTCCGGGCATGATTTAGGATAAAAATTGACCGGGCTATTCCAGGGAGGTTGGAGAGTGGCCTAATGTGGGCTATTTTGGTTTTCTGTGCGGTTTGGGAGGTGAAACGGGCGAAATTACACGAACGGGTCGTATTGGGACCAAATCAGTGTGCTATAACCCACAGTTTTCAGGGTAGACGCAGGGTCCGAGTGTGATTTTGGTCGAAAATCAATCGGGCTACCCTAGGGAGACTGGGGAGTGGCCTAGTGCAGGCTATTTTTATTTTTTGTACGGTTTGAGTGGTCAAACGATCGAAACGGCACGAACGGGTCATTTTGGGGCTAAATCGGTGTACTATTGCCCACGATTTTTGAAGTGGGGCTAGGGTTCAAGCATTATTTTGGTGAAAAATCAACCAGGCTGCCCTAGGGAGGCTGGAGAGTGGCCTAGTATGGGCCATTATGGTTTTTTATGCGGTTTGGGTGGTCAAATGGGCGAAATGGCGCGAACTGCCCATTTTAGAGCAAAATATGTGTGCTATAGCATACATTTTTTGCTGTGGGCCTGGGGCCAAGAAGGATTTTGGTTGAAAATCAATCAGGCTACCCCAAGGAGGCTGGGGAGCGGCATAATATGGGTATTTTGTTTTTTTGTGCGGTTTGGGTAGTCAAACGGGCGAAACGGTGCAAACGAACCATTTTGGGGCTAAATTGGTATGCTTTAGCCTACTGTTTTTGGGGTGGGCTTGGGGTTCGGGCGTGATTTTGGTCAAAAATTTACCTGGTTGTCCCAAGGAGGTTGGGGGCGGCTTAGTATGGGCTATTTTGGTTTTCTGTGCGGTTTGGGTGGTCAAACAGGCGAAACCGCGCGAATGGGCCATTTTAGGGCCAAATCGATGATCTATTGCCCACATTTTTTGAGGTATACCAGGGTCCGAGCATTATTTTGGCCTAAAATTGACCGGGCTGCCCCATTGAAGCTGAGGTGCGTCCTAGTGTGGGATATTTTTATTTTCTGTGCGGTTTGAGTGGTTAAACGAGCGAAACGGTGCGAATAGGACGTTTTGTGGCCAAATCGGTGTGTTAAAGCCCACGGTTTTTGGAGTGGGCCAAGGGTCCGGGCGTGATTTTGGTCGAAAATCCCGGGCATAATTTTGGTTGAAAATTGATCGGGCTACGCCAGAGAGGCTGGGGAGTGGCCTAATGTAGGCCATTTTCATTTTCTGTGTGGTTTGGGTGGTCAAACAGCGCGAATGGGATATTTTAGGGAAAAATCGGTGTGCTATAGCCCACGATTTTTGGGGTGGGCCCAGCGTCCGAGCGTGATTCTGGCTGAAAATTGACCTGGCTACCCCAGGGAGGCTGGGAGCGGCCTAATGTTGGCCATTTTGGTTTTTTTGGGTGGTCAAACGGGCGAAACGATGCAAACGGGCCATTTTGGTGCAAAATTGATGTGCTATAGCCCACGGTTTTTGCGGTGGGCCCGGGGTCAGTGCCTGATTTTGGCCAAAAATCGATCGGGCTTTCCCTAGGAGGCTGGTTAGCAGCCTAGTGTGGGCTATTTTTGTTTTCTATGTTGTTTGGGTGGTCAAACGGGCAAAATGGCGCGAACGGGGCATTTTGGGGCAAAATCGATATGCTATAGCCCACGTTTTTTTGGGTGGGCCTAGGGTCCGAGCGTGATTTTGGTCGAAAATCGATCGGGCTTCCCCAGGGATGCTGGAGAGTGGCGTAGCGTAGGTCATTTTGGTTTTCTGTGCGATTTTGGTGGTCAAACGAGTGAAACGACGCAAACGGGCCTTTTTTGGGTCAAATCGGTGTGCTATTGCCCACGATTTTTGGAGTGGGGCCGGGGTTTGATATTGAATTTTTTTTAAAATCGATCGAGCTACCCCTGGGAGGCTGGAGAGCAGCGTAGTGTGGGCTATTTTGGTTTTTTTGTGCGGTTTGGGTGGTCAAACGGGCGAAATAGCGCGAACGGGTCATATTGGGGCCAAATTAATGTGTTAGAGCCTACGATTTTTGGGGTAGGCCCGGGGTCCAGGCGTGATTTTAGCCGAGAATCGACCAAGCTTCCATAAGGTGGCTGGGGAATGGCCTAGTGTGGGCTATTTTTATTTTTTGTACGGTTTGGGTCATCAAACGGGTGAAACAACGCGAACGGGCCATTTTGGGGCCAAAACGATGTACTATAGCCCACGTTTTTCAGGGTGGGCCCGAGGTTCTAGCATGACTTTGGATAAAAATTGACTGAGCTGCCTTAGGAAGGCTGGAGAGCCGCCTAGTGTAGGTTATTTTGGTTTTTTGTGCAGTTTAGGTTTCCAAACAATCAAAACGGCGCAATTTTGGGCTAAATCGATGAGTTATAGCCCACGTTTTTTGGGGTAGGCCTGGGGTCCGAGCGTGATTTTGGTTGAAAATCGACAAAGCTACCCCAGGGAGGCTGGAGAGTGGCTTAGTGTGGGCCATTTCAGTTTTCAATATGGTTTGGGTGGTCAAAGGGGAGAAATGGCGTGAACGGATCATTTTGGGTCCAAATCGATGTGCTATAGCCCACGATTTTTTAGGTGGGCCCAGGGTTCGGGCGTTATTTTAGCCAAAAATCGATCGGGTTGCCCTAAGGAGGCTGGGGAGTGGCCTAGTGTAGGCCATTTTGTTTTTCTGTGCGGTTTGGGTGGTCAAACGGGCAAAACGGCATGAACGGCGCATTTTGGGGCAAAATTGGTGTGCTATAACCCACGGTTTTCCAGGTGGGCCCAGGGTCCAGGCGTGATTTTTGTAGAAAATCGACCTGGCTGCCCCAGGAAGGCTGGAGAGCAACCTAGTGTAGGCCATTTTGGTTTTCTGTGTTGTTTGGGTGGTCAAACGGGTGAAACGGCATGTACGAGTCATTTTAGGGCCAAATTGGTGTGTTATAGCCTACGGGTTTTGGGGTAGGCCCAGGGTCTGGGCATGATTTAGGATAAAAATTGACTGGGCTATCCCAGGGAGGTTGGAGAGCGGCCTAGTGTGGGCTATTTTGGGTTTCTGTGCGGTTTGGGAGGTGAAACAGGCGAAATTACACGAACGGATCGTATTGGGACCAAATCAGTGTGCTATAACCCACAGTTTTCAGGGTAGACTCAGGGTCCGAGTGTGATTTTGGTCGAAAATCAATCGGGCTACCCTAGGGAGACTGGGGAGTGGCCTAGTGTGGGATATTTTTATTTTTTGTACGGTTTGGGTGGTCAAACGATTGAAACGGCACGAATGGGTCATTTTGGGGCTAAATCGGTGTACTATAGCCCACGATTTTTTAGGTGGGGCTAGGGTCCGAGCATTATTTTGGCGAAAAATCAACCAGGCTACCCTAGGGAGGCTGGAGAGTGGCCTAGTGTGGGCCATTTTGGTTTTTTGTGCGGTTTGGGTGGTCAAATGGGCGAAATGGCGCGAACTGCCCATTTTAGAGCAAAATATGTGTGCTATAGCACACATTTTTTGTTGTGGGCCTGGGGCCAAGAAGGATTTTGGTCAAAAATCAATCAGGCTACCCCAAGGAGGCTGGGGAGCGGCATAATATGGGTATTTTGTTTTTTTGTGCGGTTTGGGTAGTCAAACGGGCGAAACGGTGCAAACGGACCATTTTGGGGCTAAATTGGTATGCTTTAGCCTACTGTTTTTGGGGTGGGCTTGGGGTTCGGGCGTGATTTTGGTCGAAAATTTACCTGGTTGTCCCAAGGAGGTTGGGGAGCGGCTTAGTATGGTCTATTTTGGTTTTCTGTGTGGTTTGGGTGGTCAAACAGGCAAAACCGCATGAATGGGCCATTTTAGGGCCAAATCGGTGATCTATTGCCCACATTTTTTGAGGTATGCTAGGGTCCGAGCATTATTTTGGCCTAAAATTGACCGGGCTGCCCCATTGAAGCTGGGGTGCGTCCTAGTGTGGGATATTTTTATTTTCTGTGCGGTTTGAGTGGTTAAACGAGCGAAACGGCGCGAATAAGATATTTTGTGGCCAAATTGGTGTGTTAAAGCCCACGGTTTTTGGGGTGGACCAAGGGTCCGGGCGTGATTTTGGTCGAAAATCCCGGGCATAATTTTGGTTGAAAATTGATCGGGCTACGCCAGAGAGGCTGGGGAGTGGCCAAGTGTAGGCCATTTTCATTTTCTGGGTGGTTTGGGTGGTCAAACAGCGCGAATGGGCTATTTTAGGGAAAAATCGGTGTGTTATAGCCCACGATTTTTGGGGTGGGCCCAGCGTCCGAGCGTGATTCTGGCTGAAAATTGACCTGGCTACCCCAGGGAGGCTGGGAGCGGCCTAATGTTGGCCATTTTGTTTTTTTGGGTGGTCAAACGGGCGAAACGATGCAAACGGGCCATTTTGGTGCAAAATTGATGTGCTATAGCCCACGGTTTTTGCGGTGGGCCCGGGGTTCGAGCATGATTTTTGTCAAAAATCGACTGGGCTTCCCAGAGAGGCTGGAGAGCGGCCTAGTGTGGGCCATTTTGGTTTTCTGTGCCGTCTTGGTGGTCAAACGATTGAAACGGCACGAATAGGCCATTTTGGGGCCATATCGGTGTGCTATAGCCTATGGTTTTTGGGTAGGGCACGGGGTCCGAGCGTGATTTTAGCCAAAATTTGATCGAACTACCCTAAGAAGGTTGAGGAGCGGCCTAGTGTGGGCCATTTTAGTTTTCTATACAGCTTGGGTGGTCAAACGATCGAAATAACACGAACGGACCATTTTGGGGCCAAATCGATATGTTATAGCCAACAGTTTTGGGGTGGGCTCGGGGTCCAGGTGTGATTTAGGTCGAAAATCGATCGATCTACCCAAAGGAGGCTGGGGAGTGGCCTAGTATGGGCCATTTTGGTTTTTTGTGCGATTTGGGTGGTCAAAAGGGTGAAACAACATGAATGGGCCATTTTGGTGCCAAATTGGTGTGCTATAGCCCACAATTTTTAGGATGGGCCTAGGGTCCAAGCATAATTTTAACCTAAAATCGACCGGGCTGCCCCAGGGAGGCTGGGAAGTGGCCTAATATAGGCCATTTTGGTTTTTTGTGCTGTTTAGGTGGTCAAACGAGCGAAACAGCATGAACGGGCAATTTTGAGGCTAAATTGGTGTGCTATATCCCACGGTTTATGGGGTGGGCTCAAAGTTCGGGCGTGATTTTGGACGAAAATTGATCGGGCTGCCCCAGAGAGACTGGGGAGCGGCCTAGTGTGGGCTATTTTAGTTTTGTGTGTGGTTTGGGTAGTCAAACGAGCAAAACGATGCGAAGGGGCCATTTTGGGGTCAAATCGGTGTGCTATAGCCACAGTTTTTGGGGTGGGCATGGGTCCAGGCGTGATTTTGGTCGAAAATTGATCGGGATGCCCCAGTGAGGCTGGAGAGTGGCCTAGTTTGGGCCAATTTGGTTTTCTGTGCGGTTTGGGTGGTTAAATGGGCGAAACGGCGCGAACGGGCCATTTTTCGACCAAATCAGTATGCTATATCCCACGATTTTTGGGGTAGGCCCGGGCTCCGAGCGTGATTTTTGCAAAAAAATCAATCGAGCTACCTAGGGAGGCTAGAGAGCGGCCTAGTGTGGGCCATTTAAGTTTTCTGTGCATTTTGGGTGGTCAAACGGGCGAAACGGTGCGATCGAGCCATTTTGGGGCAAAATTGGTCTGCTATAACCCACGGTTTTCGATGTGAGCCCAAGGTTCGGGCATGATTTTGGTTGAAAATCGACCTGGTTGCCCTAGGAAGGCTGGAGAGCGGCCTAGTATGGGCCATTTCAGTTTTCTGTGCGGTTTGGGTGGTCAAACGGGTAAAACAGCGCGACCGGGCCGTTTTGGGGTCAAATCGTTATGCTATAGCCTACGGTTTTCGGGGTGGGCCTGGTGTCCTTGAGCGATTTTGGTCGAATATCAATTGGGCTTCCCCAGGAAGGCTGGGGAGCGGCCTAGTATGGGTCATTTTGTTTTTTTGTGCGGTTTGGATGGTCAAATAGGAGAATCAGCGCAAACGGGCCATTTTGGGGCCAAATTGGTATGCTATAGCCCACGGCTTTCAGGGTGGGCTAGGGGTTCGGACGTGATTTTGGCCAATAATCAACCTAGCTACCCTAGGGAGGTTGGGGAGCAGCCTAGTGTAGGCCATTTTGGTTTTCTATGATGTTTGGGTGGTCAAACGAGCAAAACAGCACGATCGGGCCATTTTGAGGCCAAATCGTTGTGCTATAGCCCATGGTTTTTGGGGTGGGCCTGATGTCCGGCAGTGATTTTGGTCGAAAATCAATTGGGTTGCCCCTGGAAGACTGGGGAGCGGCCCAGTGTAGGTCATTTTGTTTTTTTTGTGCGGTTTGGGTGGTCAAATGGGAGAAACGGCGTAAACGGGCCATTTTGGGGCCAAATCTGTGTGTTATAGCCCACGGTTTTCGGGGTTGGCTCGGGGTCCAGATGTAATTTTAGCCAAAAATCAACCTGGTTGTCTTAGGGAGGCTGGAGAGCGGCCTAGTATGGGCCATTTTGGTTTTTTGTGCGGTTTGGGTGGTCAAACATGCGAAACGGCACGAACGGGTAGTGTTTAGGCTAAATCGGTGTGCTATAGCCCACAGTTTTTGGGGTGGGCTCGGGGTTCGAGAGTGATTTTTGCCGAAAATCAACCTGGGTTCCCCAGGAAGGCTAAGAGCGGCCTAGTGTGGGCCATTTTGGTTTTCTGTATGGTTTGGGTGGTTAAACGGGCGAAACAGTGCGAACGGGATATTTTGGGGCCAAATCGGTGTGCTATAGCCTACGGTTTTCGAGGTGGGCCCAAGGTTCGGGCGTGATTTTAGTCGACAATCAACTAGCTGACCCAGAGAGGCTGGGGAGCAACTTAGGGTAAGCCATTTTGGTTTTCTATGTGGTTTGGGTGGTCAAACGGGCGAAACGACATGAATGGGCCATTTTGGGGCCAAATCGGTGTGCTATAGCCCACAGTTTTTAGGGTAGGCTCGGGGTTCGGGCATGATTTCTGCCAAAAATCGCTCGGGTTGCCCAAGGGAGGTTGAGGAGTGGCCTAGTATGGGCCATTTTGGTTTTCTGTGCGGTTTGATTGGTCAAACAGGCGGAACGGCGTGAACGAGGTATTTTTAATCCAAATCAGTGTGTTATAGCCCACGGTTCTGAGGGTGTGCTCGGGCCCTGGAGGTAAAATGGTCCCAAAATCGATCGAGGCATGTCAGGTAGGCTGGGAAGCTTCCTAGTGTGGTCCGTTTTGATAGGCAGGTCAATTTGGGTGGTCAAACGGGCGAAATGGTGCAAACGGGGCCTTTTAGGGCCAAATCGGTGTGCTATAGCCCACAGTTTCAGAGTCCGAGCATAAAATAGACCAAAAATTAGACGAGGTATGCCAAGGAGGCTAGAGACCGACCTAGTGTGGACCATTTGGTGGGCGAGGCCATTTAGGTGGTCAAACAAGCGAAACGGTGCAAATGGGGCATTTTCAGGCCAAATCGGTGTGCTATAGCCTATGTTTTGGGTGGTGTGCCCGAGTTCCAGACGTGAAATGGGCTACAAATCGATCAAGGCATGCTAGGGAGGCTGGAAAGCAACCTAGTGTGGTTCGTTTGGGTGGGCGAGGCCATTTGGGTGTCAAATGAACGAAATGGTGCAAATAGGGCATTTTTGAGCTAAATTGGTACTATAGCCCACGTTTTTTGTGGTGTAAATTGGCTAAAAATTGACCGAGGCATGCCAGGGAGGCTGGAGAGCGACCTAGTATGGTCTGTTTGGGTGGGCGAGGCCATTTGGGTCGTCAAATGAATGAAACGGTGTAAACAGAGTATTTTCAGGGTAAATCGGTGTGTTATAGCCCACGGTTCCGGCGTCCGAGCATGAAATAGGACAAAAATCGATCAAGGCATGGTAGGGAGGTTGGGGAGTGGCCTAGTGTGGTCCGTTTAGGTGGATGGGGCCATTTGGGTGGTCAAACAGGCAAAACGGTACAATGGGGCATTTTCGAGCCAAATCGGTGTGCTATAGGCCACAGTTCCGGGGGTGTGCCTAAGGTTTGAGCCTGAAATGGGCTAAAAATTGATTGAGGCATGCCAAGGAGGCTGGGGAGTGGCCAAGTGCAGTCCGTTTGGGTGGACAGGGCTATTTGGGTGGTCAAACGGGTGAAATAGTTTAAACGGGATATTTTTAGGCTAAATCGGTGTGCTATAGCCCACGGTTCCGGAGGTGTGCCCAGGGTCCGGGCATGAAATGGGCATAAAATTAACTTAGGCGTGCCAATGAGGCTTGGGAGAGGCCTAGTATGGTCCGTTTGGGTGGGCAGGGCCATTTGGGTGGTCAAACGGGCGAAACGGTACAAACTGGGCATTTTCGAGCCAATTCAATCTGCTATAGCCCATGGTTCTGGGGTATGCTCGAGGCCCGTGTGTGTTTTGTATTGAAAATCGACCCTAGGAGGAGCGGGAAAGTGTGTCTCGGTAACATGGGCGGGGCCGTTTGGGTGGTCAAACGGGCGAAACGACACGAACAGGCCAAATCAGTATGACATAGCCCACAATTCTGGGGGGGGGGGTCTGGAGATTGGGCGTGTTTTGGGTCCAAAAATTAATCAGGGGCTCCCAGGCAGACTGAGGAGTGAGGAAGTGTTGGCCGTCGGCATGGGCGGGGCCATCTGGGTGGTCAAACGGGCAAAACGGAGCGAACGAACCATTTTCGAGTTAAATTGGTGTACTGTAGCCCATAGTTCTAGGGGTGTGCCTGGGACCCGAACGCATTTTGGGCTGAAAATCAATCGGGTGCTTCTATGTAGGTTGAGGAAAGTGAGAGTGTGGGCCGACTGCTTGGACGGTGCCGACTGGGTGGTCAAATGGGTGAAATAACGCGAACGAGCCAGTTTTGAACCAAATCGGTGTGCTATAGCCCACGGTTGTGGGTGTGTGCCCGGGCGTATTTTGGGCCAAAAATCGACCTGGGCTCCAAGCAGGCTGAGGAGCGAGGGAGTATGGGCTAGCGACATGGGTGGGGTCGTCTGGGTGGTCAAACGGGCGAAACGGTGTGAACGGACCATTTTCGAGCCAAATCGGTGTGTTATAACCCACGGTTCTGAGGGTGTGCCCGAGGTCCGGGCGTGTTTTGGGTTGAAAAGTTGACTGGGGATCCCAGGCAGGTTGAGAAGAGGGGAAGTGTGGGCCAGCGGGGTGGGAGGGGCTATTTGGGTGGTCAAATAAGCGATTTTTGTGATTTTTGGTGTGTGTTAGCCCATCGATGAAGGGTGAGCTCGGGCCTCAGCTTCAGCAAAAGTTCTGAGCAAAATTTCTCAAACAATATCCCAACAAACTACTAAATAGATTGAGTTTTTTTATGACGGGGTCAGGAGAGCCATTTTCCAAGTCTTTTGCGGAAGTAAATTCATTAGTTAGTTTCAAATAAAACAAAATGTGGGAGTAAAGGGCTAAATAAGTGAAGTAATGGTTGAATAAGTGTTAAATAGGAAACGTGTAGGAGGTAAAGTGGAAATTAGTGAATAGTAGAAAGTAGATGGGTTGAAAGAGGCTGGAGGGGAGAATGGGAGGGATCTATGGCGGAGAGTTCATCATGTTCCATGGTTCGTCTGAATATCGGTAACTAGACCAATCTTCGATCGATCTCTTCTGATCTCACGATTCTCTCTCTCTCTCTCTCTCTCAACTCAGTCTTTTTTTTTTCTTTTTTCTAAATAAAGGAGGGAAGAAGTTTTGCACAACACTGGATACCCTCACTCAACGTGAGCCGGACTCCATGCTTGCTGCTATGTTTAGTGGTCGTCACACTATCTGCCACGACTCAGACAAGGTACACCAAAATAGTCAGCAAAATAAAAGAAACAAGCTAACAAATTACCTTCAATTTCTTGTAATTTTCTACAAAAAATATAAAAAAGCACCAATTTTTTGCCACTCAATATTCTACTCCTTTATTTGGAAATGGAGTGCTGAATTATCATGTACATAAGCTTTTGTGTGTAATTATATGTGACATCATGTTAGTATTGACACTAGTATGCTCAGTTTTTGTGTCTAGTGTTCTCGTAGGATCAATGATTTTGCTGTTTCTTAGTTCAAACTTGGATAATTCTAGGTAAACTGAGCAGGTGCACAGGGTCAAATACTGGTTTTGTTTTGATTACCATAATGCAGTGTGCATTCATCCATATTAGAAATTAGCTCGAAGGCTTTGTTCATCGGTATTTTCTGGTTCTTTAGTTTGAGGAAATGTTATTTATATCTCTCCTTGTCAAAAATACATGTTTTTTTCAATCTTTGACAGGTATCAAGCTCGTGCTCCTTCATGTTGATCTTTGAGAAAGACATGGTCTATGTTTTCACGACTTAATAACTCCTTTCAACGTATTTTTGCAGGGATACGTATTCGTTGATAGGGACGGAAAACATTTTCGTCATATCCTTAATTGGTTGAGGGATGGTGTAATTCCACCCCTGAAAGATTCTGAATATGCTCAGCTTCTGCGGGAGGCGGAGTACTATCAGCTTCTTGTAAACCCATTATCCTCCTTAATTGTTTATCGTGCAATTATGTATGTTATATGTTCTAAATTTACGCATATTGCCATATAAATGTGGTCACTAAGATTTAAGGGCATATTTTGTTTGCTTGAACCATGTGCCTGTGCCTTGTGGAAGTGTATGATTGAAATGACTTTTCTAATTTTTTCAAGCCTTGGAGATATGTTTCTGTAACTTTTTGGTGATTCATATAGATGATATACTTTCATTCATTTGTTTATGCTTCTTAAAGACATAAGAGAATCTTATATTTAGCCTCTTCAAATGGAGCAGGATCAGATTTGTCCTAGATGGTTGAGCTATTTGTGATATAGGTTGAGGTTGCTTGAGATTTACCTTTTTTTCTGTCAGGGGTTTGCTTGAGATTTGCTTGGTTTACAAACCAGTATATTTCCTGAGGTTGTATTGGACCAAAGAGCTACTTGTCATAAAATATCTTTTGACAGCTAAAGTAGTTTGTGTGTCTAACTGAGTTGTTAAGAGCTCTTAGTTTACCTATTTCATTTCAGGGACTAGTAGATGGAATTAAAGCTGCCCTGAGTAAGAGGAAGGAGGATGAGGAGTTGGGTACTGAATTGACACGCATTGACATTATCAAATGCATACAGTCTGACAGAGTCAGATTTCGGGGAATTAATCTTTCTGGTCTTGATCTTTCGAAGTTGGTAATATAATCTAGTGCTAGACTAATTAATTTCTTTATGCTCTTATTTGCCAAAGTTTGTAATATAATTTTACCGAGAGCTTGAACCGTGATCTGATTATGCTCTTGGTTCAAACTAGGTAAAAAATCATAGACTCTCCACTTTTCAATAGTTGTTGAAATACAACTGCATCATTGGTAAACTTCTCTAGGAAATCTTGATACTAATCGATTTCCTGCCATAACCCACTTATCTAGGAATAATAAACAATGATAGTCGACCACCTTGCTTTTAATGGCATGGATTTTCACTACGGGGATTCAGAAGTAAACATACAAACTATCTGAGGGGTTCAACATCTACTATATCTACATAAAAAATAGTTTTAATCATGCATGAATAGTATAATTTTCTATCAAAGGGGATTCGGATGAACCCCCTGGCCCAAGGGTAGCTCTGCCCCTATCGATATTGAACTTTTTTTCCTTGAGCTAAGGGTCTATCGGAAACAACTTCTCTACCTCCAAGGTAGGGGTAAGGTCTACGTACACTTCACCCTCTCCAGACCCTACTTTGTGTGATTACACTAGGTATGTTGCTGCTGTACAAAGGTGAAAATTCCAAAAAGGAAGCCCATCTTGATGGCATCTAATCTCCCAAGCATTTTGGCAATGCCAGTTGTGTTGGTATCATTTTTCATGCAATTCTCTACAACTTTTTAATCAGTCAATGGTATCTGTTCTATGTGCAGGACTTGTCATTTGTGGATTTCAGCTATGCATGTCTGAAAACAGTGTTCTTCTCACGTGCCAATCTTCAGTGTGCAAAATTCAGGGTATTATTGCTCAATTGAATGTTACTGAATCTTCAACTGCAGTTAGTGTGTAAATCATTGAGAGTGTTGTACTATTATAATTACTGTCATAATACCTTTGGGGAGGGTGCCCAACTGCTTTCAGCAGTAGATTTCTTTTATTTACACTAGTGATAATAGTCTAGAATAATATAATATATAATTTTGAGTAAGAACATAGTAGTACTCTTATCCTTACCTTATCAAAAAAAAAAGCATAGTAGTACTCTTGTTTATGCGGATGAGTTACTTGGTTTCAGTTTGGGAGTTTTGGAGGTTTGATTTGATGAAGGGAGAAAAGTTTGGAATTTGATGTGCTCTCTCTTTAGCTTTGTTTGACTAAAAAGTTCTAGAGTTTTCTACTTTCCAAGATTAGGAATTATGTTTTGCAGTGTTGCAATGGTCAACCTTAGGCAGGCGTTCAACCGGAGCTGATTGGCACGCTTCAGTGTGATTGGTGTTATTGATGAGAGGTGAGTGACTTAGTAGCCAATTTTAGAAGAATGGCTGGACTGGGGTTTGACTAAGTTATACCAGCTTGATGAAAGGCTTGTAGTCTTGTTTAGTTGCAGCATAGGAAAGAGGAAGAAGTTATGGAGATGGTTCGCTTTGTTAGATGGACTCTTCATTTTTTCTTGAAGCACCCATGTTGAATGGGAATGGCATTGCTAACAACTTGTTGGATTGATAGCTTTTGCGGACTCTCATGCTCCACCAATGTAACATTGACACTAAGGATTTAAAATCCGTCTCGGCGATTTCTAGTCTTCTTTTGCAAATCGACTCATTTTATGCCCAGGGGTGTTTAGCACATTATTATTGATTAAGTGGTAGTTTGTATAACAAATGTACAGGATGCATGCCTTATATTGGGTTCAAAAAGTTTTGGAGATAGTAAGCAACATTGCATAGACTCTTCATTTGCCTTGATATTCCTGCGTTGACTGGGTATGACATGGTAATATCGTATTGGACTACGTGTGGTTAAATCTCTTTCCTGACTCCGTATAGCATAGACATAAGCATGCTCAAGGGTATGGCCTAGTGATCAATAAAGTGGGTTGAGAACTATGAGGTCTTAGTTTCAAATCATAGCAGAGACAAAAACACTAGGTAATTTCTTTCCATCTGTCTTAGCCTTGGTGGATAGAGTACCTTGTACTTGTTGCTGGGGAGGTGGCGGGTACTTGGTGGAATTAGTCGAGGTGCATTCAATCTAGCCTGGACACCACGGTTATTTAAAAAAAAAAGCATAGACATAACCATTTCAATCTGTCTCAGCCGATGTAAGTCATTGCGAATTGTCTCATTTGGTGCTGAGGGTATTTGCAAACATACTTGTGACTAAGCTGGTTGTTTCTATAAGTTAAGTGCACAAGATTGCTTGTTTACTTGCAGTTTGAAAAAAGATTGTGTATTTTCTCTTTTATGTAGTGATACACTCCTGGTTGGGTGGTGGTATATTCAGTGTTTTTGTTTACAGGGAGGCTCAAGGAACATGTGTACTTCTAAGCTCTTAACAGTAATACCTTCCCATGACTTAGTTTCTAAATAATACTTTTTTTTTCCTTGGTCGGTCTTTAACTTTTGTCGCAGGATGTTGATGCTGAAGCTTCCATTTTTCACAATGCCACATTACGCGAGTAAGCTATAGCACATAATCTTTTGGTTTCCACATCTTATGTAGATCATGCATAGTGTTTAATCATCTTTACAGCGTTTGATTTTTTGAATATTCATCCTCTTTTTAACAGGCTTTTCATGTTTGCAAGAAATAAAATTTTAAGTACATAAATGTTATTTCCAGCTCATCTTTTCTGTCAAGTTGCAACCTTAGTGATTTCGTCTTGCCTAGGGAAGATGTGAATTCACTGGAGCAAATCTTCGTGGAGCTGTATTAGCTGGTGCTAATCTTCAAAGTGCAAATTTACAAGGTAATGGTTAGTACGGAGTACAGTTCTGCGCAAGTTAGACTACAATGTACAACCAATAATTTGTCTTTCTTCAAGTTTTTCGTTACTGTGGTTTGAGCCATGTCCAAGCTCCTTGTTTCCTGAAAAGGAAAGGAGAACAGAAGAAGGTAGAGAGGCTAGAGAGGGGAGGGGGAGGGGGTAATTAAGAGAATGAGAACAGCAAGAATTACTTGTTTCTCTGCAAGAGAGTTATTCTTTGAGTGATTTCTGTACCATCAGCCACTCCTATGGAAGTGTGCTATGTTTCTGTTCTATGGTGCATGTTTGAAGTGTTATGTGCTAGAACCTCAAATGTTTAGTGTTAGACTGGTAGGTTATAATGTTTGAATAGGTGTATTCGGAATTCATTAACTTATCAGATAATCAACGTATCTTCTTCTGCCCTTTGTCAAATAATAAGAGCACGTTTTAGGATAAAAGTGCACCTATTTTGAACGTGGGGTAGAGATTTTTTCTCTGCCTCATAGGGTGTAAGGTCAAAAATGTATTCTCGGTAATAGCTTTAAATGATCTCAAGTAGATTGGCGGGCCCCATTTTGTTTGTGCTCAACCACTATGTTCTTCTACTTGTCAGTAAATCTTTTCCTTATCTGCAAAAGAGAACATCCACACTGCACCGCTTTCCTTTAATACCAGCATGGCTTTTGTTGTATGATTTATTCTCTAAAGCTATTGAGGAGAATTAATTAATGTGTCATGGAAGTTACGAAAATGATTGTGGGATGATGGGAATGCTTTGTGGATGTTAATGGAACTGCTAATTCTTAACTTGCTGTACATATTAAATCTCATTGATGATTGTCCTCAACTTTATTCAATCAACCAACTATGCCTAAATGTCTTCAACTTCAATCATTTGGAGAATGTCAATGTTGGCTTGCTGCTGTTAGAGATGTTCTTGCTCTAATTAGATTTGCTTGCTGTCTTATTGTGTAGTTCGAAAGCTAGCCAATGCTTCTCTTAGATGTTTAAATTAGGAAATTTTGATTTCCAGGCTAGCTGTAGCAGTAATTTATATTTTAGCATTATGCTCTGTGTGACTGTGTCTCCTATAAGAAAAGAAACTTGTAAATCATTCTTTGAATTTGTTCAGTGGAATGCCAAATTGGCTCATTCTTTTGAATTTAACAGAGCAATGCCAAGTTGCTTCATTATATTGGATGTAGCTAAATTATAATAGTTGATTAGAAATTCGGCCACTAACAGGGTCAGAACGTGACTTTTCAATGCGTTGTAACAAAGCTAAAGAATAAAGAGTCATTTTCCTTTACAATACCGCTAGACTACGTATAAATCGACATATATTTTTATCTAAAAATTCTCCTGATGCTTTCGCAGGCTGTTCTTTTTTTCCCATCTAAAGTCTGATTAATGATCTGCTTGTTGTCTAGATATCTTTTTTTCTTATTATTTTTCTTCTTCTCCCTGACATATGTATTATTGTGATAATCTATCTTCCTTTATTTCAATACAGATGCTTGTCTAATAGGCTGTAGCTTTTGTGGGGCGGATCTTCGTTCTGCTCACCTACAGGTTAAATTTTAAAACTGCAAACCTGTTTTTGGCTGCGTCCTCTGTGGACCCTTTTTAAATTTGTTACTTGTACATGTTTTCTGGACAAAATATTCTACTACAGTTATTCATCTTTGATGGTAGAAAATGAGCTTGTAAAGATTTGGAATAAAGCCTAGATTTACAACTCCGTTTAGCATTTATATACTGAGGCTTGTGTAGATGTGCTAAATTACTGTTTATTTTTATTCCGAAATTCTCAGACGGCGGATCTTACCAATGCCAACCTCGAAGGAGCTAATCTTGAAGGAGCCAATCTGAAGGTAAAAGTTATGCATGTATTACTTTTGTCTAAATTCATCTAAAGGTGGAGTAATATTGGATACAGAAGCAGCTATTATAACTATAGTAAAAAGTATTTCTCTGGTGAACAGGTGACTTTTAAACTATTTTTATTGCTCGTAATTCATTAGAAGTTCGCTCAACCAACCTCAGTTTATTTGCGCTTCTGCTTAAACTTGCAAACTTTCTTTAAAAGTACTTCTTCAGACTGTTAAAATATTTTTACAGCTTGAAATTCACTGGAAGTTCTCTCAGATGGACTTCATTCTGTTTCTGCTAAATTTTTCCGTTTCTCATTTCTGCTAAAATCTTACCAACTGTTCTTTAACAGTGACTTTTAAGCATTCCATATAAGTTTTTGTTTCTTGCTTGGACCACAGTTTCTTGAAATAAGAATAAGCGACCTTCCAACAGTCTATATAGGCAATTCTTCTCTACACAGCTTCAAAGTGCTTTTTTGAAACAATTGAACATTTAATATATTATCCTAACCCAGTAACGCATGGGCCTTCCGATCGCCTCAAAATCAATTCCTTCATGTATTATGCTATTTAGTATTTTTTGGCCTGACCTGCAGAACTGTACAATTAAATGGTGAAGGGTCTGAGATCACTAACTACTAGGGGCTAAAGTTGACAAGGCATGAAATGTTTAACCTGTACTGAGAAACATATTCAGACACCACCTTATAAGGCGTGCAACCCTCCTTCCCTTCTGATATGTGATGGGTCCTACATTACTTGCCTATTGATGCCACCCAAGCCCTTCTTTGTCTTCACCTGTACGGGCCATTCAATTGTTTCCATAGACACTTGTAAAACCTGGTTTACTATACCACCTAAAGTCTAATGCAATAAGATTTCTTCTTTCAGTCTCAAACCAAGAGGTTCTACCAATCCCCTCCAGTCACTTGAGTAAACGAATTTCCCAAAGAGCCTGAAATATATCTCTCACCAGTAATCAATTTTTTCTTGAACTTCACTGTCAGGGATCTGCTCTCTCTCTCTCTCCTTTTTTCTTTGGGGTCTATAAATAGTAAGTGCAGTCATTATTAGAGGGGCACCAGGGGTTTGCAGATCCTTCTATTGTCAAAAAGTACAAATGATAATGAGAAGTGAGAGTACTATGAACCATACAATAGCCTACTCATTCAAAGAGCATATGAATTCTTGTGATGAGTCAGCTACTCTTATTGTAGTTACTTCTGAATCCAACAAGAGTCAGTTTCCTGTAATGCCTCTTAATTGATTTTCCACCACTTATTCCAGGGTGCAAAGTTAACCAATGCAAATCTGAAGGGTGCAAACCTTCAAAGAGCTTATCTTCGGCATGTGAATCTTCGTGATACAGTAAGTCATATTACCACTGCCAATTGAAGTGCTTTGTTATTTCTTCTGTATGTTTCAAAGCCAGGTTTTCATTCACTGACAAGGATTAACCTTTTCCCAGAACTTTTGCTGGATGTTCTTGTAATCAAATTAACCATTGAATTTCCATCTGGAAGGAAAGAAAGTTGATAATGTGAATCAAAGTTCTCGTTAACATTAATGAAGTTATATATCTCACTTCTCAGGGAGATCCAGTGGAACCTTCTTGGTCTTTGAAATGCAAACTACTTATAGGAAATGCATTTCACATCACCAACTATTGGGATCCTAATAATCATGAATTTCTAAAGATATGTAAATGACACACTCTCCCATTATAAACCATCTCTCCTGTGAATCTGCCTTTGAATACCTTTTCGACTCTAATCATTGAGTTTTGGGCAGTTCGTGTGGCTACTATCTCGTGAGTCCATTTCGACTGCAAGTTGCTGTCTTGCAGTGTTGAAATAACTTTCCCAACCTCTCAAGTTTTCTTGTGCTGTCTTGCATATTTCTAATTGCGACTACTAAATCGTACTTTAGTTTCTATGTATTATGTATAAAGCATGAGAAGTTAACATTACCATTTTTCAATGTCTAGCACCAGGTTTCGAGTAAAACGGTATGTACATTATGCTCTTTGACTACTTAATATCTCATCAACCCGAAAAGGCCAAAAGGCAGAATGTTTTAGTTATGAATATATGGCATCTATGAAGTTTATGAGACACCTACCAAATTCTGTGCTAGTCACAGTCCCAGAATTTATGACATATTAGAAGCATAACTTTCCCCTAAGTTGTAGTGGTTACTGATTGGGCGAGGAATATGTATCACAGTGTGTGCTATCCTAAGGCCAGTTTTGTGCTACTAGCATGTGATTTTTGCGGTCACATGCGCAAAACTTGCATGGTGATACCCTAAATTTTGCTCTCGGATTATCAAGTCTGATCCATTCTAGAGAGGTACCATTGAGATTTATACTAGAGTAAGTATAAGCAGTGAATTTGTAGAGCTCCTATTAGTTTTGGATGCATTTATTATTATTTTATTTTATTTGTACGAAAAGGTACTAAACTCTGCCAGAAGCAAGAATTCCATTTCCATGAGCATCTTCCCATAGTAGCTAATCTGTGTCATGTCTGTGACCTTTATTTGCTAAAAAGTCCGCACACTGATTTTGCCTCCTTCCAGATGTTGATAATATTTGCTTAATTGACTTCCAGCGGGTATCTGCAATCTTCGATAATAATCCTTGGAGGATGAAACGGCATATCGTCTTGGTTGATAAGCTTAACAACAACTGAACAATCTGTTTCCACTTCTAAGTACCCGTTTGGATTGACTTTTGGCTTTTGACTTATAAGCCAAAAGCCAAGTTAGAAATTCTAACTTGTGACTTTTGGCTTATGTTTAGCATTTTAGCTTAAAACAAAGTGCTTATAAGCACTTTTTAAAATTTACCCAAACACTCCAAAAGTGCTTAAAAGTTATTTTTGGTTTAAAAGCAGATAAAATAAACCATTCCAATCAGGCTCTAACTCTTAGAATCTCATTGCCTTTGCTAATTGTAACCCTTGTTTGACTCCTAGTTCCGTAGTGAAGCTTGAGGTTGGTTTCATCTTATCTGAATATCCACTTCCCCTGATCATGTCAGAAAAGTCATCCAAAAGCAGCATCTCCAGTTTGGATTTTACATTACCATTAGTATTCAGTTTAATGTTTTTCCTAAACAAGGAAACCAAGTGAATGATTAGATTAACTTTAGATGTAGAGGTTAGTCAAGGGAATATTTCAACAATTTCCCAAGCATAATCACTAATATGTGCAAAGATCTATTGGTAGACATTTTATTTTCATTCAAAGTTCTATTTCTTTCTTTCTATAGACCAAATAGATGGAAATATAAGTGTAACACTACAGGAGATCCCTAATTCAAGCGTAAGCATAATATTCATGGTATCAATCTCATTTTGTGAGAGGAAAGCTATTCCAAGTTTATTTATATTTTGGACATGCCCTAATAATATGTGAAGGGTCCTCCATATCATCATCACGTCGTTTGCATTTGGGGGAGTCTATCACAATCTAAGCTCATTTGGCATAAGCTTTTTATGTCTTGCAAGCCATATTAAGTGTTTTATTTTCTCAGGAAGGTGAAGTTTCCATATATTAGTCAATATCCTATCATTTGAGTTGTATGCAACTATGCTTCTTAGCACCACTGCATGCAATGTAGAAGTGTCTGATATGACAAAAGTCCTAAACATGTTTTCTGATGGTATATTTGCCTATAGTAGAGGGGAAGAGGCAAAGCTTGGAGGGCGTGATTCATCTCTGTTGCTTAGTATTCTCTGCTTGCCACTGTAATTGATTCTAGTTGGAACTAAATATTTCATTCTCTTTCTCTCAGCATTTGGAGGGAGCAAAGCTTGATGGTGCCAATTTACTGGGTGCAATCAGATGACACCACACATTTGTTCTCACCCCAGACCTCTCCCAGAGTAACATTTAAAAGAGAGAGAACTACATTAATGAATTGTATAGAATAGTATCCGAGACTAGAGCATGTATTGACTGATTATTGTAGTTTTATTTGGTGGTTCAAATCTCAATTTTATCTATATGTATGGGTAAACCCAAATTGTTGTTTCAAACAAAGCAACCATTCTGGCCTTGCAAAGTTCTTTAGATTTTCAGATGATCATACCAGACGTTCCAAGAAGAATTGACATGCTCTAGCCTGGCTGGAGGTGCGAATTTGTATGGAATACCGCTAAGATGCCTGCATAGAAGCGTATTTCAAAAGAATCATGCACTGATCCTGCAGATCTAGTTTAAGAAAATACAAATGCATCCAATCCAGCGCAGAACGCTGAAGTTGTAGCTAGGGGGACTGTCATATGCTTCGCTATCCCAAAGCCTAGCCTAGTATGTTGCATGGATCATTTCTTGCTTTTTTCTTTTGAGGCTACAAGGAAAAAAGCAACATGCTGCAGATTGAATACCAAAACTCATTATTGATACCGCAATTTCTTACATCTACTCTTTATAGTTATCACTTTATGTTAAATATTCACTTTCCGCTAAAGGGACCAGATGGAAGGGGGAAAAAAAAAAGAAAATGCAGATGATAAATGCCGTTGGAGCAGCTCTTAGTTTGCTAAAGCAATAATTATACTTATGCCAAAGCACATCTACTTTTCCTTCTGCCCACTGCCATACCGTGGACCCTTTTTTTTTTTTTTGGGCAATTATACTTTGGCAATTACTAAGATATTGGCAATAGAAAACCTTCTGATAGAGAAATAAGATGGATCAACTCGGGGTATGATTCTGATACAATAATCTCTGAGCACGATTGTACGGCCCCCCATTAAATTAAAAGACGACAGGACATTGGCACAATGAACAAAGTAAACTTTTTTCTACTGCCAAACAGTTACATAGTACTTCAGATCTTCTATCTTAGCCAAATGTTGAAATAAGGAAACTCTTGTAGATGCTCATGAATTTGGCCACAAATGCTGCAAAACAAATCAGAGATGAGGTATCAAATGAGCTCCAAACATATTTAGATGTATATTACAGACATCAAACCATATCTGGAGGTTAGCGCAAATCACAAAACTTTAAATAACATAGTCCTAGTCCAGATATTGATAAAAAGTTTCATTCATCAAAACAGCAGGAACATTACAAAAGCCTCGGTTCCTCCCTCCTCTAGCATGTGAGGAAACTGAGGAATTTCAATAGACTATCTACATCACACACCTTCCGAGATTGAGCATTGTCTAACTTGGAATATAGTTTAATTCAAGAAAAGCTGACAAGTAGAGAGAAACACTTGCACGTTAGGGTTCTTATTAGAAGGAAATGGGAAAAGCAAAAGTTGCTAAAATGCCCATTTCCTTTATTGGAGGAAAAAGCGAAAAACTAACACATATTTTCAAGAGGTGACAAGATTCTCTCCTAGTAGTATGACGCGAGACATGAAATCTATTCGGTGAACTCATCGATAATTAAAAATTCTACTCTCATCAACTCATCCATATAGATAAAAGAGCAGCCTGATGTACGAAACATCCCACATTCACGCAGGGTCTGGAAAAGGGATGTACCCCAAGAGGTACAGGGGTGTGATGTAGACGGCCTAACAAGCATTAGTAACTGCTTCCATGGCTCACAGGGGTGTGAGGTAGACGGCCCAATAAGCATTAGTAACTGCTTCCATGGCTCATCCATATAGATACAGTATCTTTTTTATAACAATGGAGTTAGGGCTAGCTTGCGCGCACCTCAACTAGTTCCATGGGGTATCTGCTACTTCCCACCAACACATTTACCTAGTAACTCCATCCACCAAAAGTTGAACAGATAGGAAGAAATCACTTAGAGCTTCTGCTTCGACTGGATTTGGACTTGAGACCTCATGGTTCTTAACCAACTTCATCGACTACTAGGTCACACCTTTGGGTATCCATAACTCATACAATATTAGCATTATACCATACTGATAAAATATCTCCACTATCACGTTCTTCGACCTACAATTTTTTGTATTCCTCAACAACAACAACAAACCCAGTGTATTCCCACACAGTGAGGTCAACTTTTTGTATTCCTCGTGCACTAAAATCAAGTGAATTTTTTATGCTAAACTAATAATTATCATTCTCTTTTTGGGTGGTGTTTGCGCGCACCTCAACTAATGTCACAGGTACCTGCTACCTCCCACTACCACAGGTACCAAGTAACTATGTCCACCATGACTTGGAAAGATGGGATAAATCAACTAGTATTTTTCTTCGGGTGAATTTGAACCTGAGACCTCATGGTTTACAATCCACTTCATTGACGACTCACCCACACCTTTGGGTACAAAAGGCAATTAACATTCAGATAACACTCCGACTATAAAGATAGAATCCGTTAAATACTAACATCCTACTGCATTTGATTATTTCATCTGTTAAATGCGCCTTCAGACTGGACTAGCCATGCAGAAATCCATCTACAAATCAAATATGCGGCAGAAGATTTTGCAAAAGAAACATTCCAAAGCTCTTAAAGAAGAAAACAACACCAGCAATCAAAAATTAAGTTCGCTTAAACATTCCAATAGAGAAAGCATACAAGAAATCAGAGATGCATGAACAATAGATCCCTCAAGGAAAGCATAAACAATTGAAAGAAGAAGTAAAAGTAACATATAAATTCATTATCAGAGAAAATGGAGCTCAATCATCCAAAGCAGCCAATCTAAGCCGTTTTCAGATGATGCTCAAAGTAAATTTTAATTTTATACAATACCTTCGAGATGAAATATAGCCTTCTGTCCAAGGCGCATCCTATGCTCCTGAAAGGCACGAAGATATTTTCTCAAGGAAAGTTTTAAGCTTTTTCTTTATAAATAAGCAAATATTAATCCATGCATAAGAAGATTCCAGAAGAATCTATACAGTAGAACTGCACATAACCTAATGACTGATTCAACAATGAATATAAAGCATCCTTTTACCACCACCACCACTCCACTAGGAGACACCGTTAACGCGGTAGTTCGAAAGTCATTCTATTTCCCTTTTAACTCTGCACAATAAAACACCTTCACATAAATTGGAATTGGGGGACTATTTTTTAAAGAAATAATTAACCTTCTCCCAAATATAAATTGCTTGGATTATTGCGCTTACCTGTATATTAAGATATTTTCTCCTACATATCGTAATAGTATTGTTGGCCTTTTTTAGGTATAAATCCAACTCAAATCAAACCACAAACCTCGTTATGTTCATGCATGTATAACCAAATATAGGGGTTATGAGTTCATACATTGACTTGAACCTAACTTACAAGTGTAAGAGTAAACTTACCAATGCTTAATTATAACATGAATGATTGATCATCCAACCCCAAACCATAAGACATTGGTTGGAGCAGTCAGACCTTTAGAAATAGCTTTGATACCTTAACCCTCATATACCTAAAGTGGTCCATAATGTAACTCAATAACTTACATAATGGGCAGCCCAGTTGGACACCTCATGCTTCAACTCTGAATCCAATTTCTTTAATAGTTCGAAAAGCAGCCTCTGCAGTTGAAAGCAGAATGATTCAAACATATGGTTTTGTAATACCTTACAGATTGGAAGGTGAAGCACCTGGAAAAAGATCTTACCTTCAAAATAATTTCAGGTGGAATACAATTAGTTAGTAGCTCGTATAACTTTCCTCTAACCTCAAACAACCTGTAAGAAAGAACATTGCAGTTCAGATAAAGAGGCAAATGTATATTGTGTTGTGCTGTCATGAACACAAAAAGGAGACATGTCTTTGTTCAGATTGCCCTGAGAAGTTACCCACCTCCCTCCTTCCTAACATCTTATGAAAGATGATAATTTCTTTGCATGATTGATAGCTGAATGCCTTAAATGATGTGAAAAAAAGACATAAGCTCATAAACGCCTAAGGTTTTCCACTCATAGAATATCGTTCTTTTTTGATGAAGTTGTTGTATTAAAAAGCATAAAGTAGATGCATAAAGCTTTACAAAGAAAAGTTAAAACTCCAACCACTGAAAGCTAATATCATTCCAGTGATTCTTGTGCTTGAATATTTTGGATTTTGCATTTCAATTGAAGGTTCCTTCTCGGTCTGCATATTAAAGAGCATGCAGTTCCCCCATTTTTTTATATTTTCTGGAAGGTGAGGAAATTCTGTGACGCAACACTATGAATTATTGGTTGCATCGGGAATGAACAAAAAGGAAACGCTTTAAGCGAGTATCAACCGTTGTCCATAGAATAAAGTATAGCTGTGTAAGCGCCTTAATTGTTTTGGTGTATCCAAGGCAATGAAAAGAGCATAAAAGAATTTTAAGGATCTTCAACGATGCTGGAGATGAAGACATCTGTAATCCGGTTGTAGAAAAATCATCGTAGATAGCTAATATGATAGGAAACATATTGCTCGGTTGTAGAAAAAATCATCGTCGATAGCAACTGTCAACTGTACCTTTTAGGGCTCTGCTCTTTCATTATGTCTGATGCAATTTCTGAAACATATTGCTCCCAGTCCATTGGAGGTATAGCTTGGTTGTTTGTAAAGGGATACCTTACACAAATAATACAAGGGGTCAGCACGTGCACAAGGAAACTTTGGCGCAAATAATATGTGATACGTTTGGATTTCTTAAGCTAGCAAGAAACTAAAATAAATCAGCATCCAGCAGTTAAAGAGCTCAACTGTTGAACACGACAAGTCTCAAATGTCAAAACTGCCCTCCTCAGATTCCTATTTGACTTTTCCACAATGCGGGCCGCAAATCCTTGCGGAAATTGAAGTCCTTCCTTTTTGGCAATAAACTCCAAAACATTAACAATCTGACAAACAAACAGATTTCCAAGAAACAGTCAGGAATACGATGAATAATAACAGGACAACATGTCAACAATTTTTTGCTACATGACTGATTAGACTGTATATATATTTTGATTTTCAGAAAAATTCAATGGCTTACAAGAATCAAAAACTTCTGAAGGTCCCACACAAAAGACAATGACGCATTAGGTCAGGTAGGGTTACAGGTCCTAAAGCGCCCAGGCTTAGGTCTAGTAAGAGTGCAGCACGTGATGTGTGAATTATGTGCAAGCGGAAAGTATCATGGTATTTATGTGGGAATATACTGGGTTTGTTGTTGTTGTTGTAGTTATATCTATAACACGTCCTCTCATGCGCAGACTTGATTCTTTTTCAAGAACCAAGCACGTGGATATCATTTTTAATATTAAATGGGTGGCGGTGAGACTCGAACCCGGGACTTGTGTGTGTTTGTGCGTGCTCTGATACCACGTTGAAGTTTGTGTCATCTGACATCTCATCTAAAAGATTAAACAGTTAAAAAGAGCACATTTTTATTTTTTATTTAAGTACATCTCCAACACTTAGTTGTTCTAGTTACTCTATTTAATAGATGAGTCTCCATCTAGTTTCTAAGGCACAAATTGGTATGTAAGACTAAAGACTGCTCAAACTACATTCAAGGATGAACTAACACCTTTTCATCAAAAAGTGCCTTTTTCTGTGGTAAACGAATAGCCAATGCAGTTGAAATGGCATTTACAATCCACCACGTACAAGCAAGTACAACAGTGAACTTTACTAAGCACCCATTTTGGTGAGTCAATGTATGTCATTACAGGAAAATTCTCACATGAAATCAACGTGGAAAGACCGGACAAAAGCACTAGTCTAATGCAAGCCTGGGCCCAGAAGATGCAGTACAATTTTACTCCTAACCTTGTAGTATTAATGCCAGAAAAAGAAAAAGGAAAGAAGGCAATGTTGTAATATTAACAGTGGGAAGAACCAGAAAGATGGTGACTGAAAGTATATCAACAGTGAGACAATTGAATTTCACTGACC
Organism: Capsicum pubescens; assembly: GCA_030864215.1. NCBI lineage: Eukaryota > Viridiplantae > Streptophyta > Magnoliopsida > Solanales > Solanaceae > Capsicum > Capsicum pubescens. The sequence goes on along the minus strand of CM061547.1, from coordinate 290,250,146 downwards.
TCTTCCTCCATTGGTGCATTTATTCGCACATTAAGGCATCGTGAGCGGACTGCTTCAGTAACCTTTGAAGAACTGTTGGAGCATAAAACCAGGCGACATGATGCACTGTACTTCTCCATTGTTCTTCGAAGAGAATGTTGTGCTTCTCTTGAGAGCTTGTCAACTTCATTTAGCACTAAAACTAATGAACAAATTACAAATAACAGAAGATATTTACACAATGCTGGTGGCAGATAATTGAAATTCTGAAATAATATCTCACAGTTAAATAAAGCATTTCGGTATCATTTCTTTAGATCCCCCCTCCCCCCCCCCCAAGCTTATCTTTAAACAAATCACTATAGAATATGAATCTTAATCTTCTAGTAATTTTCACCTATGACATGATATATCACATGAAATGCTTCTTTTTTTATAAATAGCGACAGATCATATGTATTTCCCTTATCAAAAGGCAGAGGACAGATTCTGTTGTTTCTCATTTAATTATACAACATAATACCTAGTGTAATCCTCCAAGTGGGGTCTGGGAGGGTAGAGTGTACGCAGACCTTACCCATAACTAGGGAAAGGTAGTGAGGCTTTTTCCGATAGACCCTTGACTCAAAGGAAAGCAATTTAAAGTAATTCAAAAAAGAAAAGACGAAAGTGAAGAAGAAGCCATGGAAAAAATCTATAGAAAGTATGACAAAGCAGTCAGAGAAGGTCAATTGCCCCTCATCAGCAGCTAGAGGAGGAGAAAGGAATACCGTCCCGGCCTGGGCTGGGCACCTATCAGCCAACTATTCCTTTTTGGAATGGAAAGAAAAAAGGATGGTTGTAGACTGATGTACATCACACCTCCTATGGTTGTTGACAAGAAATAATACTATAATACAAGTGCCTGGAAAAGAAGGAGGTCATGTCCTTCCGGTAAGCTCTATCGCAGCTATTGTTAGACCTGGGGCAAGACGCCAACAGAAGGAATCAACGAGAGAACCCTGTTTCTCTCTTTCTGGAGAATATGTCTTAAGAAGGACAAGTTTAATAAGTTATGAAATGGGAGCGCTTACCAGAGGCAATCAGAAATTGGGTTGTGACGAACGGGAAGTAGCAGATGGGTTGAAAATTATGCACCTGAGGGACACCCAAGTCTTATTTTGTTTTGTTAATGAAGCGCAGGCAGTGACGATTCTTCAAGAAGGAAGGAGGTTAGGTGGCAACTTCTTGAAGCTGGAAAGGTGGATGGCGCAAGATGGGGGTGTAATGTTGACACAAGATTCTTCGGCAACAGTGTGAATGTAAATCTGGTGGTCTTTGGCTCCAGCTTTGGAGCATTGATCTTTTCAAGAAGGTAGGGGAGTTGTGTGGGGTTTTTTGTTGATGTTGTTTGTAGTATGCCTGATATGTGTAGAACAAAAATTACGATGAGGAAAGGTAGGAGGGTTCCTGTTTCAGTGAAGGTGGATGATGGAGAAACAAGCTTTAGGATTTGGCTGTCCATTGAATTTCAACCAGAGCTGTAGTTGCTAAAGTTGGAGAAAAACGATAGGTTATTAGAAAGGGGGTAGAAAGATGAGGTAGGAGAGGGAGAAGGGTGGCTGGAGTTAGGAGACTTGGGCTGCCGGTAGTTATGCAGAGGAAGACCATACCGGATAGGAGGAAAAAAAGTTATGGGACTCCTGAAGAGAGAGGAAAACCCCTAGTAAGGGGAAGAGACAACAGTACCCATGGATTAATGAACGGGGTGAAGGCTAGAATAAACAGGTTTACTAATCAATTAGGGTCGAATCGACAAGACGAAAAGGTCTTACCAGTCGAAAAAATATTGTTCCAAAGATGAAGGTAAAGCAAGCAGATCGCACAGAAGATGAGGCTATGAGGCTCAGAATCAAGCTGCAAGCCTCAGGAAAGACACCCGACTTCCTTTTCAAGGCTGGGTAAGCATCAGATGGCCAGATGCATAGACTCAGAAGGATCATACGACCGAAGTAACTGTTCAAACGAGGTGTCAAGCATCATTACAGGGAGGAGAGGGGGTTTTCTTGAACAAACAAATGCAATGGAGCCTTCTCAAGGCTGGAAGATGCAAGCCAGGTGGTTAAGGAGCTGGAGATGCTCCGGTGACTGCATTGACGCTGGAAAGAAAGCACTTCATTAAGGAAATCTTCAAATGGTGCCTTTTCTCCCAGATGTACAAAAAAAATGGTATGGGATGGGTCTGAGCTCCAAATCCAATTATTCCCTGGGGAGAGGGGCTGTTTGGATTCTGCCAGATCCTTGTAAGCTGATTATTGGCACAGACAGCGCCAGCACAAGCATACAGGGAGCTGAAGTGATGTCATTCCCTAGCGTTGAAGATAGAGAAAACTTTACAAGGTGGGTGGGAGAGAAATTTTACAGATTTGTGGAATTTTTGGGAGTGTCAGTTCAAGGGAAGGAGGATAGGGTGTTAGAACTGCTTAAGGACATTGGACCAACATAGACAGAGGTAGAGTATAGCATCTTCTTTCAACATACTCTTAAAACTAATTGAAGTTGGACAGTCATTCTATCACCCAGTATAACAAAAGTGCAAAGTGTAGCATTATCATCATCCCTTCTAGTGGACGATAATAGAGGCTTTTCAATGCTATATAAGAAAGCTCGAGTTTAGCAAAGAGATTATATCCAGTTAGTTTTATCTTCCCAATAAAAAATCTGGGCTTCAGAGGCATTGTCTCTATTACTAAACAAGAAACTCTTCTATACTTTAATTCCTTACTAGAACAGATAAGAAAATTTACATATTGCAAAAACTTTTCCTATTACTCTTCCCTTTCTTGTGTTGTCTTTCATTAAAGCTGCAGCAGTCATTATGCCGCCTGCCTTTTTTCTTTGCATCCTTGACATGGAAAAGCTTTATGACCCTACTCCATATAAAGACGTGAACACCGATGAAAACAAAACAAGAAGGTGGTCAAACTTCCGTCACTTCATCAAGAATAGAAACTAGAAAGAGTTGCTTTTAATTTTTTGTAATCGGTCAAAGTTATTGGAATTCTCTTAATAAGTAGAAACTAGACAAAGTTGTTGAGTCACCTTTAAACCCCTTTTTCCCTTTCGTGTCAATTGGTCTATTCTTGGCCATTTCTTTGATTATCTCTTGAACAACATATCTGTCCTGAAATCCCGCATCACTTGGATTTAATTCAACATGGTGAGTGCTTGACAATGTCGTGAGCTCCACATCAATTGTCCGTGTACCAGCCTGGTAAGAAAAGCCATAAAAGTGATAAATGCAAGAAAACACACGTAGCTTTTTCCTTTTCTAAGTAATTGTTTCACCTTTAGTCAAATGTTCCTCAAAGATCACATTTCCCCAAACTCTTAAATATCATATTTCTTGCAGTTTTGACAATAGATTAGAGATATACAGGTGGAAAATAGAGACCTGGATTCTCAAATGCAAAAAATAATTAGATATTGTTCATTTGTAAATAATGTACGAAAATAGATTTTCTAGGCAATTGAAGTTACAATCTTTCTTATTGCTTTTTCCATTAGATTGTGCTTTCAGCACCCCCTTGCCAGAGAAAAAAAAAATGAATCACCTGATACCAATGTTTTGACACAAGTATTAGCAATGCAGATATACAGAAATTCACGACAACAAAGTTGCATTCCAAAAGAAAACTAAAGGGAGAAGCTTACATCAACTTTCCAAACCTTGTTCTCAACCTTAACCTGAATAAGTTGGAAAACATATTAGTTTAGAGAATGAAATAAGCAGGTAAGGGAAGAGGAGAAAGAGTAGTTACCTTATCAGCACTGGGACCAAAAATCTGTCTAAGAAGTGCCATAATCAAAGTTTTCTTTCCTGAGCCGGAAGGCCCGTAAAAGAGGAGATGAGGACAATCTCCCTCCGAAACCTAATAGCAGCAAAGTAATCGTAAGTGTATACTTACTTTACTGAGAAAGGAGATATGTAAATTGTTTACCAGTTTTTGAAGATTTTGAGCAACATCCTGGTGTACAATAACTTTGTCTAGGGTTTTAGGGCGGTACTTGTCAACCCACAACATTTTGAACAGAAATGGCGGCACACCTGAAACAAAGCAGATACTACTATTTAAACAACAAATACCTACTCTTACGCTACATCCATATAGGATTTTACAATCATATCTTTCAAAAATTCCCCACAATTCCCAAGCCTACAACAGTGCGCCTAATATATATTGCTAATGATGAAAATGGAAAGCACTTGAAACAATTACAAGCTTAAAAATGAGATTCAAATGGAAAAAAAAATTCAATCTTGTGATTCAGAAATTTGACCTTCAACTTTCCGTCTTTGGCAAATGCAGCTTCAGTGAATCAGTAGACCAAAAAGAGGGGATATATCAATTTCGCGCCACACAAGAACGGCGTCGTTTCAAAATAACTTAACTTTACCCCAGCATTGTTGGGCCTATTCAATAAGGCCCACCCACCCACCCACCACAACTATTTAAAGACGTAATGTTCATATTTATAGCGAAGGAAATTCAATATGTCCAAAAAGTACTAAGTAGTATTTAAATTTGGTGGGAAAAATACGCTAATATTATATAGATAGAAGAAAATCAAATTTTCTTGCTTTTCTGTCTCAATTGATTTATTAGATTTCCGTCATACATGTCTAAAGTTGAGACTAGTATATGCCATGACCTCATATCAAAATGTTTGTAACTATGCTTTTGCAAAAGACATAAATTTGGTCAAAAATGTCACGAGTTAGATCTTTTCAAGGCCACGACTTTAGTCAAAAAGATAAATGTCTACTTTTATGATCTTTTCAAGGTCACGACTTTAGTCAAAAAGATAAATGTCTACTTTTATGATTTATCGTAAACAATCTCTCTAACCGACAAAAAAAATCCAAACCCCACTGAATATGTTGTTGCTGCCTATTTTCATGGTAAACATTAGCTACTTGCTCAACTAAACAACACCTTCAAACGTATCATCTTTTCCAATTAAAGAATATTGAAACAAACACATAAAACGCGCCGAAATAGCAAGTTAGTCTAAGTTAGCTGTTTGATTAATTCTAGGAAACAATTCTCACTGATTTTTTTCTTATTTCTGTATTGTGACAATTATTCCTCGTTTAAATGGTTGAATCTACTCCAAAAAAAAAAAATCCCAACCAGTAAATATTCTGCTCACTAGCTGAGCTGATTGCTCGACTATTTCTGAACTTAACAAAAGGAAAAGATCAAAAAGTTTGACAACATAGAAGTAACTACGACGTCTGGAAAAATTCATAACAGAAAATACTTGACAGGAGACAAATAGCCAAAATTTGCAGAGCATACAGGAAGTGCGTGGGGTATTTACCCAAACATGTGCACATTAATATGAACTTGCAAACAAAGTTAATACTAATATGTTAGCTTTACATTTCAGAACTCCCAAATGGATATTCCAAATTTGTCAGTATAACAATTCTTGCTAGAAATATCGTTCAGCAGCATTCTCGAATCACTCCTTCAATCTGTAGAAACCAATGAAGAATGACAATAAAGATCACTTAAAATGAAACATAAGATAAACAGTGGATTAGATCAGCACATCATTAACAGAAACTAGTGGCAGCTTTTGACTGTATTTCAATTCTTCTGTCAACTACTAATATATAATGTTCGGCAGAAATTATAAAAGCTGAAGCTACAATTAGACATAATAAACTAAACCTTACAAGGAATTCCAAGACATTGGAGACCATGTGTTTAAGAGACAACTACGATACGACTAACAAGAAACTCAACCAAACATTGATAGTGCATTAGACAAACGTGAATCTACCTGCTATAAGATCCAAAAGGACAGGTATGATAATGTGAACTTAACACGAGGTTCGCGTAAATCCAAGATCATGATGGAAATTTGAGTCTTCGTCTTCAACAAACTTCTGAGGCACCACAATTGAATGGCGCTACTTTAAAGAAAAAAATGCTATGACAAGAATTTTGACAAATGGTGAATCAAGAGTCTTATAGGCATCACCATGTGACTTTGTTGGTTCAGATCAGATGCAAGGAAGGGATTCATTGGACACTCTCTTGTGACCACCCAAACAAACAGAAAAAGCAAATGAAAGAACACATGCAGGAAAACAAATCAACATTTGAGACGACCCACTACTTATGACTACATTAGTCAGGATTCATATACATAGCATCTGAGCATTAGGAACATCTCATCTGCTAATTTTATAGAAAGGCAGGTGGACTGGACTGGTTTCAAAGAATCAACCAAGTATACTAGACTGCAAACCAAATAAGATACCAAAAGCAGTTTACTCACATCTACGAGATATGCTATGATATCCACCATAAGGGCCACGGACCTGAGACTGCAAGACCAACAAAAACAACGATCAGAAACTGTATGCTGATTTAAAACTCGGAAAACTTCAGTCTCTAGCATCTCAATCTTCAGTTAATGTTCAAAAAGAAAGAGAAACGTCTATAAATTCAACTCAGAAAGTAGAGAAACAAATTATACTGGAAGGTCTCGATTAAAACAAATTGATAATAATGTATATGTGTTGTACTTTATCAAATACAGCTACGAAATTCTATTATTTAGCACAAAGCTCAATAGCTGGAGCTTTACATCCTTTCAGAAATAGAATGAAGAAATTTTGAACTTCTTTCGACGCAAGGAAGTGTTAGGTATCATCAATAATACTTCCCCGATGAGTTACTCTCCTGAGCTTAAGAACTTTTTGCGGGGGAATAATTGCCGTAATCAGGTAGTTTAACTTCAAAAAAAAAAAAAACACATTGTACTATTAAGGAACAAGCTTTCCATTTCTTAACCGGTTAGCATTATAAAAATCCTAGGCCTGTTCACATGTCATGTTGAGTTGGTCTGTCAACATGATCTTCCCCAAGGAAAGCTATTACATGCCACACAGGAAACTTTTTTCCCTCTTATTTCTTTTCTGTAAGACTTGGATATGGCCCACAGTTAGTACTTTCATATAAAGAAGATACCCACAATAGCAAGTGTAATTTACACAATGTTTGATAACGGAACAAGGCGGTACACTACAATCCACTCGCAATATCAAGCAATAAACTATCTAAGAAAGACAACCGCAGTACTCAGGCCATTAAATTCAAAAACAAGGAACATACAACGGTAGCATAAATTAGAGCACGATTTAGTAAGACTACCAGATGTAATGTACTACTAGTTTATAATAGAAGTGGAATGTGATATATATGGGTTTCCAATGAACAGAATGTTAACAGTAACAATGACCACAGATTATTCACTATTCGATACCTGAAAGGAATTCGGAAAGCGTTCGACCCCATAAACTGAACCTGACAAGACCCAAAAAGTAGACAGCTTAACCACTCGACATACTCAACAAGGCAGAAATTAGTGTAAGTCAAAAATGATCACAAGAACCATCTAGTTGCAGCATCAACTTACCAGGTGAATGGCCACTGCCTTGCTGGCTATAATAGGTAAAGGATGGTGTACCAAGTGGTCCACGACTATGTGACAGCACACTGAATGAAAAAAGTACAAAGTCAAAATTACTGAGGTAAGTATCTGTAAGAAGTTGTATCCACTTTATATGATTACGCCCATTAGCAAAGACAATGCTATGAACCTTTGGTTTGTAGGGAAAGATCTTTCTACCCGCACTCTAGAAACTCCACTGGAATCCATACGATGTGGATTATCAACCTGCATAGGCAGAAGGAGGTGCCTCAAATAAAAGTATATGTCTATATAAGAAGCGGAAGGGACACAAGGAGATAAAAGAAGCACAAATGCGACCAAATTTGCAACATACCACAGCTGAAAACGGCCGCTTGCTTCCAGATAACGAGTACTGATGGTTAATACCTGGGCCTTCTCCGACAAGAAATATAAGAGACAAATATCAATTATATACAGCAGGAAGAAGGAGAAAAAAGGGGGGTATATACAACAAATAGAAAGCATCAGAGCTATAAAAAGGTAAATAACTCCTCAATCTCTTTTTCCTTAAATCCTCAATCTTGTTGCTTAATATCTATATCTGGATTCAGTTTCAAAAAATATCTATATCTGGATTCCACCCACCCTCGGTCACTCTTCTATCTGTTAGTCCCAGTTCCCAGGCATACTCCACATGATGTACCCCTCTCGTATAAGTACAACACTAGGCTTGCATATTAATAGAAAAAGAAAACCAATAATTGTTGAGAAAGTTCTGCTATGGGATTAGCATAACTAGATATTAGCAATAAGAAGTCTAGCAGAGGCAATTGTCTGTCTCAAGAAGATTTAAGACTGTTCAAGTACAATAACAGATGCATGAAATCTGATCCTGACACCAATAAATGATTGAGATGAAAGGACATTCTGGTGGATCAGTCGAGGTGCACGCAAGCTGTCCCATTCGCTTAGACACCATAAGGAAAGGTTAAAAAGGACATGTTGCAACTGAGACGAGCATTAAAGTGCAATTACATTTAGAAGAATGCCTAATGATTGGGAGCTGAACAGGGTGACTGATATTTACAACTTTTTGGGAAGTTTTGGTGGTTTACATGAAGGTGTTGATTGATTTTGGTGGAATGGCATAGAAGTTGGGCATACAAAGTTAGTGTAGCCTAGAGCTTTGAACCAAACAAATCATCAAATCGAAGAATGACCTTGCAAGCACATATGGAAAACTAAGATATCGTTAAAGTGGGTTAGAGTCCTACATTGGTTGGGGAACAAACCGGTGGTTTGCTAGTATGTATTTGGGCAATCTTTCCCTCATGAACTAGCTTTGGGGTTGAGTTAGGCTCAGGTGTCATATCTTCATATGGTATCAGAGACACGTGCATTCTCGTTGTGGATAGAGTACTACATTGACTGGGATTAGACTAGTGGTTTGCTTATATGGATTGGGGCAATCCTCCTATTGCGAGCTACGCTTTTGGGTTGAGTTAGGCCCATGTACCATATCTTTACATGCCATTAGAGCCGGTCCATCCCCGTTTGGGCTCCGAATCCACGCTCAAATTGAGCCTGGGCGTGAAGGGGGTGTTAAGAGTGTTAAGAATCCCATATTGGATGGGAAACGGATTGGTGGTTTGCTTATATGGACTTGGGCAATCCTCCCCTCATGAATTAGCTTTTGGGGTTGAGTTAGGCCTAGGTGTCATATCGTCACATGGTATCAGAGACATTCCCGTTTGGACTCCCAGTCCACACCCCAGTTAGGCTTGGGTGTGAATTGGGTGATAGAGTGGGTTAGAGTCTCATATTAGTTAAGGAATGAATGGGTGTTTGCTTCTATGGACTTGAATAATCTTCTCCTCATGAGCTAGCTTTTGGGGTTGAGTTAGGCCAAGGTGCCATGCCTTTACATCTCGAAACAAGTTCGATATGGGGTAGGAGGCACTCTACTCATCAAGTTAGACACCAAAAGACGAGTAGTAGTGAGACAATTTGGATATTGAGAAGGCATACAATCATGTCAATTGGAAGTATCCGCTAAAAGTTCTAAAGGATATTGGGGTTGGGGCAAAATGGACTCGTTGGATCTCTTTTTGCTTAAGAACTGTCAATGTTGGTAAATGGTTCGCCAGAAGTTTTTTGTTGCTCCGGAACGGGGGACAAGGGGTAGCTTTGGAAGGGTTAAGGCAGATGATTCAGTATGCAAAGAGGAATACCTGGTTGAAGGGCTTCTCTGTGCCTAACAGGGAAACTAACAGTTTGCCATTACACATTTATTGTATGTTCGTGATTCTTTGATTTTCTGTGATGTTGAAGCTGAACAAATAAAATATCTGCAACTTATCGTAGTAGTTTTTAAAGCAATATCTGGGCTACATGAACTGGAGAAAGAAAGAGCTGTCTGTGCCCTGTCAACGGGATTCACAATATTCAGGTTTTAGCTGGCTATTGTAGGGTGCCAAGTGGCATCCTTGACACACACCACATATCAGCGATCAAAATATAAAAAACAAGATAATTGGAGGGGTTCCTGGAGAGGTGTGAAAGAGGCTAGCAACATGGAAGAGTCAATATTTGTCCTTGGGAGGCAGCATGGTTCTGGTGAATTCAGTACTATGCACTTTCAACTTATGTCATGTCACTGTTTCCATTACCAGTTAAGGTTAGGAGTAGAATTGATGCTTTAAGGAGAGGCTTCATATGACCTCCGCTTGCCTGGGATCGGGCACCCAGTGCCAAAAAATTACCACCACTCTACATTCATGCATTTCATGTCCTTGTAGCTTGCATTTTAAACAGTAAGTTGGTACCATATCATACTTGATTTTAACTTTTATGCTTCTAACTTCTTTTGTGATTTCATTTCGAATTTGGAAAGCAAATTACACGGCTGACTTGTTAATGTAGGATATCATATCATGTGCTATGTCGGAAATGCACTCCTATCAATGTACTGTGAGTGTGAAGTATTGACGAGGAACATACACTTGGTTAACTGTGATTACCAGAAAAATGGAAGAGGGCGTGGGCACAAAGAACTTAAAAGCACATACTCAAATCTTACTCATGAGTGCTTGAGGCACAGTCTGAAGCTGATGCTTTTTGAAGAATAGTTATCAGTGAAAAATATCCTCAGGCAGATCAGTGGTGTACAAGTGCAGTTAACACCCCTGATGGGATAGGGGTCTGGAAAGCTCTCAGACAACTATGGGATTCTTTTCAAATGAATAGTAGCACAAGGGTGGGCAATGGGAGGAGGACTTCGTTTTGGCATGATAAATGGGTAGGTCCTGGGCCACTGCGAGACATGTTCGCGAGTTCTTTTCTATAGCCTCACTTCCTAATATCACACTGGATAGTGCTTGGGAATTGAATGGTCGGAATATTGTCTTCAGGAGAGGGTTGAATGATTGGGAGCTGGTAGAACCAATGATTTTTTTGCTACTTTAGACTCTTTCATAGGCCTCAAGGAGGAAGAAGACTCTCTTTCTTGGATAAAAACAGGAATGGAAATTATACTGTTAAATCTGCTAAACAAAGGTCAATCCACTGTGAACTGGAAGTGCATTTGAAAAGCTAAAGATCCTACCAAGGTTGGATGCTTTTCATGGCTGGGTTGCTAGAGAAGCTTGCCTAACTAAAGAAAACTTAAGAACAAGGGACTTTCAGTTCTTTTCAGGGAATGTTTTATGTGGGAAAGCTTTAGAGCCCTACAGCAATTTGCTTATGCATTGTCCTTTCACTACTCAATTGTGGCTTCCGTTCCTAAACTTGGCAGGTTATATGGACTATGCCTGCTACTTCTGCTGATCTGCTAAGATCTTGGAACAACAAGGGGGACAGAGTGAGACATGAATAGTGGTGGAGGTTGGTTCCTGCTTGCATGTGCCAATATGGAAAGAGAGGAACTCGCAAATTTTTCAATATAATACAATTCACTGCAGAAAGTTAAAATTAATGATTTTTACTTTTGGTATATAGAAAGCCATGTAGACAGTCCAAGGTCTCTGGCAGATATGTAAGGTAGTCTAGTGTAACAGATCACCTTTCATCTATTCTTTTCCTGTAAATATGGTTTAACACTTCCTGAAGTGTTACTTTTATACACTGTTACCATTTTCATTTTGAAAAAAAAAAAAAAAAAATCAAGAGCGAATTCTTCCATGCATCTTCCTATTCAAATGGCCCGACGCAACAGCCTGATAACTCTGTATAACAAGAGTTACGACCAACCTCCTTTACTTCTATATAATATATACATTAGATATTGAGGGCCTGAACCTTGGATTTGGAGAATTCTTGTAGGTCCTCTCGTCGCCTTGAGCTTGCAATTTCAATTTGGTACCACTTCTTAGTTTGTACGCAATTTTTTGTGGTGAACAGTCCGCAAACACTTAATATATCACTTAGAGGGATATATTTGTTCTTCAAATCCCTTCAAGCAAGAGCTTAATGACTTCAGAACTAAACTAATTACATTAAAAAGGTAGAAGAGTTGTCACAGATCAGTGGAAGTACACGCCTAGCCACGGAGTGCAGGTTGGGTGAGGCTAGCACCCATCAAATCTTATGACTTGCTTTAAGGCTTACAATGCAATTTAAGCATGCTTTCGACATCAAAGGTGCCTACGAAGCGATTCAGTGAAGTTACTAACCAAAAGCTTGACAAGGCACTGATCTTGTCTCATGCCCCTTTAGCACTTAAGTTGCTTCTCATTACAGGATTCAAATGCCTAAGACACGCTACTAGGCACTAGACGTTACTTTCAAGTTCCTGCTTTCTTTCTTTCGTTATAAAAGAAAACTGAGGTTCTGAAGTCAATTTTTTTAGGAGCCAATGGGCCAACGAAGTAGGCGAAACCATGGGAGATCAAAGCTCAAATCCCAGCACCAAAACAAAATGCCAGGTGATTTCTTTCCATTTAGTAAGTGTTGAGTTGCCCAGTAACTGTGTTGGTGGAAGGAAACAAGCATATGATAAAATTCTAGTGTAGGGACACGCAAATCACCCGGACACCACCTTAATAAAATAAACCTCCTAGAGTTTTTTCCTTCAAGGAAATTTGCTTTAGCTGACAGTTTCTCACTTCTAGCGTAACTAAAGAAACACTTGACCCTCTTCACCAAAATACTTTTTAAACTACCAAAAGACAGATTAACCAACAACACTCAACCAATCTCTAAGACGAAGAAATAAGAAAGGAGATTAAAGCATAATAACTTCCCACCCTATATAAGATTGGATGGACAAAACTTCTTAGCCAGGGGCTATATTTAGGAATAAATTCATGAGATGTCTCAGCACTGAGCTTGTAAATGATCCCTTGCCGATGGCATATTGCAGAACTTCATGCCTTTCCGGCCTTTTCTTCTACCCAACACGCCATTCTACTCTAAGTAGCTTTATACTAAATTATCAAAACGGTAATGAGTTTAGGAGGAGTTCATTGTAAAAAGTACATGAACAAGTACGTTACACTAATCTTTAGCTTATTTAAAGAAAATAAGTTGCACTAGTAGAACACTTAAAATGGAAAGCTAGGCCAACAAATTATGTCGAATAACGCGTGGAAAAAGAAAGTGAAAGATAAGAAATTACCCATGTTCAAACCGGGATGGAGCTGACGAGCTGGGCCTTGTTGTCTCAAAAGGTGCAAAAGTTCACTGGTTGTAGAAGATCCTCCATCGACCCTATGACCCTCATCATATCTTCTCATGTAATTCACCTTTTTGCTGGATTCATGCCTCTTCAGGATGGCTATAACCACGAGAAAGGAATTAATCATTAGAAACAAGACTAAAGCTGCTATCAAGACTCATTGTGACGCCCCAAAGTTTTGGGGCCTGTCACTCGCCAGGATGGTGGGTGCCAACTAGGCCGCAACCTAGTCAGCTATGCAGGCGGCATGTGTTGAGGGAATAGGCTGAAATCGAAGATGAGGCAAAGGGGCATAACATGAGGCAACAAGCATCTATATATGTTGCATGACATGTCCTAAGAGTGCCAAAGTGATTTGGAGAGGGCTTGGTGTGAGCCCAAGGGGGCGGAGGCCTGGTGAGGATTGGGTGCGGTGTTCGATGTCAGCGCCGTGCCATTTTGAGCTACAAGTGGAATCTAAGGATTCCGGTTTAGAGTGTGGATATTAAGAGTACCTTATGTATGCTTACCAAATTTGGGGTCATTTGGAGTCCGTTTGGATAGGGGCATGACTTGGCCAAAGTCCAGTGGCATTGTCGTAATTTGCTGATTGGTCCGAAGGCAATAACTCGTTCCATGAGTATGGGAATGGGGTGAAACTTCATGGAGGTGTGAAGGAAGTCAAGAGAAAGAAGTAGGAACAAACGGCACCCAATTTGAAGGTCGGATGAATGATCCAAGCCCCAGTACAGTTCTCGGGCAAAATGATGTCTAGTGGGGGACATTGGGATTATTTATTTTAAGCATATATAAGGGGGGTATGAATGGTGACAGCCTACCAGCCTCCCCTGGGTGTGTCGACAGATGGCCACCCAAAGTGTGCTGCCTTGAGGGACAACCTCAAGGGCCTGCCTTGGCATGTCAAAGGAATGCACAAGGTACTCATAGGGCTCGGGAACCCTATGGGCAACGCAGGGTCGGGTGGACTAGCGTTGGGCGTCGGAAAAGGCTAGAGGTTGGCTATATGAACCGACAAGCCCCGTGGGCTGTCTAAATGATGGAAGGATGCCTCCAAGCCGATAGAGCAATCGAGATACTCTCCCCAAGAGACTCGTGAGCTAACTTGTGAGCTTGGTCAAGGTTCAGCCAAGCGAGCAAGGGTCTGTTGGCCTAGACGCGCAGTTGTGGGGCGACACTGTGCTACGGAAGTTGGATGCAAGTTGTGTGGGCTATGTTTGGCTATGCCACAAGACATGAAAGGGCATATCTAAGAAAGACGCTTGAGACAAAGGCCAAGGATTGAGGGTTGCCCTACTCGGGCGAAGCATAGGCCAAGTGCACATGCACGAGGCGATGTCAAGCTTGAGGATAGGACTGTGCATGCGATGGCAATGCTCAGGCCAAGGCAAGGGACGAGTATGTCCGTAGCCATCCCCAGGAGCGCATATGGATGAGATCCAAGGATCAAAGGTGCGCCAGAAGAGTTGCTTATACGTTGGCCATGTCAGCCGACATGTTGATAGAGCGGCACCAAAGGGAGCAAGCCTCTGAGGCGAGCTTCCCACAGGCACAGGATCGTGCTAAAGACCTGGGAAATGAGGAAGGCTGGCCCATAGTTGGGGGAACCATGGGCGCCGCACGGGCAAAATTGTGTGCCGCTGACGCAGTGAAAAATGAGCCCGTGACAAGTGGTATCAAAGCGTAGAATTGAGAGCAGATTGTGGATGTCATTGCAGCGATCACGTCAAAGCATAGATTGACATTCTTCGTGCTCATGAAGATCGTTTGAGACGATGCTACCTTGTAAAGGGAATTGGTTGTATGTTGAGACGCTTGAGTTAGCTATGTCAACCAAGGCCCATCATTTCAGAATCACGCCATGTCACAGCCGTTGATTCCGCCTTCGTCTGTGTGGGTTGATTCATCTTCGAAGCATCCGAGAGTGATTGAGAAACCTTCAAGGGATGACTTCAAATCAGTGGGTATCGTATGCAGAGGGATTCCATGGAGGCACGTTAGACCAATAGGTGTGGTCATCGTGCGATGCTGTTTGAGTGGAACCACAAGGTTGGACAATCGGATAGCTGGTGCTCAAATATCCTTGATTGTGGGGAGCCGTCAGTTCGTCAGAAACTCTGTTAGCGGTATGCTGGCAACTATGGTCAGAAGAGAGCATGGACTTGACAAGGACGTCAAGCAAGGTTGGTGAAGGGCATCAGAAGCTTGTCAGTCAAATAGCTTGTTCATGTAAAGCGACGAGCCAGGGTTGTAAGCCATGAAAGAGTCTAGGCTGAGCTAAAGAAGGGGATATGCCGATAAGTTGGGTGGTCAAGAGGATGAGCCATGTCTGCCAGGTCGTGCAGCCATGTTCCAAGAGAGTTGAAGCCGTAGACTATAAACATTGGGCTTGATCATGCTTAGATCTTGCCATAGATGCAATTAAGGCATCAAGTTGAGTGTCCACCAAGAAGGTTGGACTTGAGCTTTGCCGGAAGGCATGTGAAGGGGTCCATCTAAGGAAGCCGGACTCAAGGTCGGAACAACCTAGCCACCTAATGGGCTGCGAAGAGTGGCAGGAGAGTCCCTAAAACCTAGCCATCCAATGGGTTGCGAGGAGTGGCAGGAGAGTCCCTACAAAAAAGATCCATGCAGTATGAGTGGGCAGTGAAGCCTACGGCATGGGCAAGCGGAGCTTGCAGTTGGAGAGAGTGCTATGCAAGGAAAGAACCAGGCTAGCACCAAGCGGGCCATTGGGCCGCGACAACGTAAAGAAGGACCTGAGTGTAGGCTTCTTTACGGGAAGATGGGCGTTAAAGTCAGGTGGAGGTAAAGCCATCAGGTGTGTGAGCGGCACGCATAAACCAAACCATTTCATGGAGAGGTGTTGTGCCAAAGTACTATGGGTAAGGAAAGTCGTCAAAGTGGGATTAGCTAAAGCGCTGAAAATGAATTGGATTCCAAATTCGTGGATGGGTTCTTCTCGAAGAGTAAAAGAGCGGGTCGGAGGCCGCAAGTGGGTGAACCAATGGAGTTCTCGCCGTAGGCCATAGGTACGAGGGTACCCCGGACGCGTCTTGAGACTGTAGAAGGAAGAGAGAGTTTCGGATGAAGTCTCTTGTTCAAGAGTAGTGCGCAAGATGTCGGCACTTTGAGATAAGAAGTACTTGCCAAAGGTACGTCCCAAGAGAGTGTGAGGTGCCTATGGGCACGGAGCACACGAGATGCCATAAGGTGCCATGGTGAAGCATGGGTTTCCAAAGGCTGTTGTGAATGATAATTGGGACAAAGTTCATAATTTGGGCTACCACCAATGACGTCACTCGAGGAAGGAAGATAAGGACCATGAGGGCATGGTTGGCAAAGATGCCACATCGAGGGATGCCTACCTAGATATGTTGTGCTGAAAAGGCAAAAGTCCAGGAGGGAAGATAGTTGTCTACCAGAGGCAAAGGATTGAAGGGCATGCCAGGTATGGATGGGCTAGTAGGATCGCCAGGGTGGAAACAGATTCCCGGACAAGATGAAGGCCGTGAGGAGCATGGTGCGGATATGACTTAAGGTCACCGCAAAGTTAGTCACCAGAGGGTGCAGGTGTGGAGACACCGTCCGAGCATAAGTGCGGAGTGCACGCTTGGATAAAACTTGGGGGAGAAGGGCAAGGGGCCTGACTCCATTTTTAAGAAGGAGCTCGCAAGAGTTCCCACACACAAGAATTTGGGGCCGCGATGTAAATCCCCAAGGGTGCAGACTTCGGGTTATCGTCGGTGTTGCATGTCATTGAGGACAATGACTACTTCAGGTGTGTGAGGGTGTGACGCCCCAAAGTTTTGGGGCCTGTCACTCGCCAGGATGGTGCATGCCAACTAGGCCGCAACCTAGTCAGCTATGCAGGCGGCATGTGCTGAGGGAATAGGCTGAAATCGAAGATGAGGCAAAGGGGCATAACATGAGGCAACAAGCATCTATATATGTTGCATGACATGTCCTAAGAGTGCCAAAGTGATTTGGAGAGGGCTTGGTGTGAGCCCAAGGGGGCGGAGGCCTGGTGAGGATTGGGTGCGGTGTTCGATGTCAGCGTCGTGCCATTTTGAGCTACAAGTGGAATCTAAGGATTCCGGTTTAGAGTGTGGATATTAAGAGTACCTTAGGTATGCTTACCAAATTTGGGGTCATTTGGAGTCCGTTTGGATAGGGGCTTGACTTGGCCAAAGTCCAGTGGCATTGTCGTAATTTGCTGATTGGTCCGAAGGCCATAACTCGTTCCATGAGTATGGGAATGGGGTGAAACTTCATGGAGGTGTGAAGGAAGTCAAGAGAAAGAAGTAGGAACAAACGGCACCCAATTTGAAGGTCGGATGAATGATCCAAGCCCCAGTACAGTTCTCGGGCAAAATGATGTCTAGTGGGAGACATTGGGATTATTTATTTTAAGCATATATAAGGGGGGTATGAATGGTGACAGCCTACCAGCCTCCCCCGGGTGTGTCGACAGATGGCCACCCAAAGTGTGTTGCCTTGAGGGACAACCTCAAGGGCCTGCCTTGGCATGTCAAAGGAATGCACAAGGTACTCATAGGGCTCGGGAACCCTATGGGCAACGCAGGGTCGGGTGGACTAGCGTTGGGCGTCGGAAAAGGCTAGAGGTTGGCTATATGAACCGACAAGCCCCGTGGGCTGTCTAAATGATGGAAGGATGCCTCCAAGCCGATAGAGCAATCGAGATACTCTCCCCAAGAGACTCGTGAGCTAACTTGTGAGCTTGGTCAAGGTTCAGCCAAGCGAGCAAGGGTCCGTTGGCCTAGACGCGCAGTTGTGGGGCGACACTGTGCTACGGAAGTTGGGTGCAAGTTGCGTGGGCTATGTTTGGCTATGCCACAAGACATGAAAGGGCATATCTAAGAAAGACGCTTGAGACAAAGGCCAAGGATTGAGGGTTGCCCTACTCGGGCGAAGCATAGGCCAAGTGCACATGCACGAGGCGATGTCAAGCTTGAGGATAGTACTGTGCATGCGATGGCAATGCTCAGGCCAAGGCAAGGGACGAGTATGTCCGTAGCCATCCCCAGGAGCGCATATGGATGAGATCCAAGGATCAAAGGTGCGCCAGAAGAGTTGCTTATACGTTGGCCATGTCAGCCGACATGTTGATAGAGCGGCACCAAAGGGAGCAAGCCTCTGAGGCGAGCTTCCCACAGGCACAGGATCGTGCTAAAGACCTGGGAAATGAGGAAGGCTGGCCCATAGTTGGGGGAACCATGGGCGCCGCACGGGCAAAATTGTGTGCCGCTGACGCAGTGAAAAATGAGCCCGTGACACTCATACTCCATAAATATCATATTTTTTAGAAGAACCTCTTTCAGTAAAAGAACTGACACGGAAAAAAGCCTTCATTTATACTTTATGTTTGGATCCACTGATGTAAGAACTTCATTTTGGCTTCCAACAGTGTGCGTTGATGATTTATATACAGTTTGTTACTTTATCCAGAAAAAAAAAAAAAAAATTCAAAAAGCATTTGAACAAAAATTTTGACAGAAGGTCCCAGCTTTCTGGCCAAATTTGCTAATATTACACCATCACAGTTTCATATACTTCCAATAACATGACAATCTCAAATTCATCTTAAGATAAACAATAAAGGAAATGGCCATGCAACTTGGTTGAGATGGTGGTAGTTGATAGTGAGGGGCGGCAACGACAATGCATAGTGATAAAAGTGGATCGAGTAGTGATGAAATACATTCTTTGCATAAATTCTTGAATCACAAGTATCCTAATGATGTGAATTTTTTTTTCAAACTTACCTTTTTCAAAAAAGAAATAAAAAAGTTAAAAAAAAATTGTACATGAAAATTATTTAGATCCATAAACTCATTAAGTGGTTATAAAGGAAAAACACTTAATGATTGAGCTCTGAATGATTAAGATTTAGACCTATTAAACACACTAAATGTTTGTGATCTAAAATTAAGATTCAGACCTTTGTTAAGAGCAAACAACTGAGGTTCAAGTAAAAGAAACATAGTAATATTCTTTTTCGTCAATATAATGCTTTTTCCCCATGATGAGAAATCCTTTCAACTTTTATAATACATCCTTTAGCCAAATATTTGGCCTTTAGCCAAATATTTTGACTAGAGTTGAGTATCTTGTCCCAGTAATCACCACCACCATCAATCATCAAAGTCAGACGTCACTGCCACTAGCTACCATTTATGGTCAGTACACCATCCATCGGTCACAACCACTATCTCAGCCACAATTATCACTATCGACAATCACCACAACGAGTCATCTCTGCCTCTAGCCACCATTTACAATCATCAGCACAACCACCACCAGCATCTGTCACTAGCATTTATAGCCAACCACCGCTACCCATCGCTACCACCATCATCCACAACTATTATCAGTGCCACTATCAATACCACCATCAACAACCAACATTAACCACTACTATCAGCCCTCATCACCATTAGCTACTACCCACAACCACCACTACCGCCAACTATCCAACCGCCATTTAGCACCCACAACCACCACTATTAACCATACCACTGACCACTATAAAAATTATTTTTATAATATATTGTTGATATAGTATTAGATGAATCTGTCCTGAGCCGAGGGTCAATCGGAAACAACCTCTCTACTTCGCCTGAGGTAGTGGTATGGACTGCGTA
Organism: Capsicum pubescens; assembly: GCA_030864215.1. Taxonomy (NCBI): domain Eukaryota; kingdom Viridiplantae; phylum Streptophyta; class Magnoliopsida; order Solanales; family Solanaceae; genus Capsicum; species Capsicum pubescens. The sequence continues at coordinate 290,230,358 of CM061547.1, read as the reverse complement.
CACTTTACCCTTCCCAGACCCCACTTTTGTCGGAATACACCGGGTATGTTGTTGTTGTTATTGTTGTAGTATTAGAAGAATTGGTGCTTTCTTTTTAATTGATGTTCATGAATTTCAATAATGATAAAAACTTTGTACATTCAGATGTTGAAAAAACAAATAATCTTAATTACTTAGTATTCATATCCTAATACAGCATCTTAATATCCAGATGTGTACTATGATTCAAATGTCTTAATCTTAATAAAACTAACAGTCTTATCCACCTTTGCTACCTTTGCTGACTGAAAACTTAAAGGAAAAAGGCTAGCAATTTAGAGTGCTGGTAATTATCTAAGTAGAAAAATGACACATGTATTCTCCTTGATTGGTTACTCGTGAACATGTTGGAATACCAACATACTTGACGTAATAATCAAGCAATTCATTCCCCAAGAATCTCCTCTCTTTTCTTACAAAAAAAGATTCATCGAAGGGTTTATACCACAACGCAAACAATTTTTTACCAAACTATCATCAAATTACAAATATAAGAGTTTTAAAAAACTCACATTGACCATGTATTTTCTTCTCCTCACGAGGTTCCCTTTTAGTAGGAACTGTTAAACGTTTAGTTTGCTTACTCTTCGGCATGGGTTTAGCAAGAGATACCTTCATGTTCACCTAAAATATAATCAGCATTGAAAATGATCATAAGCAAAGCAATTTTCGCAATAACTTAATGATGAATTACAGAAACAATGTGAAACCTTGGATCCACTGTCGTTGGCTGGTACATGACTGAATGCCTCAATGCACGCAAGAGCAGACTCACGGCTTATATAATTGACAAAGGCAAAATCTTTTCTCCTTGAGGAAGGAAGATCTTTTGCAAGGACAATACTCTCAATTTCACCAAATTTGCCAAAGTAGTCTCGCACTTTTTCTTCATTCCATGAGGAAGGTAAATATTCAGCATAAACTGCTTTAACCTTGACAAAAGCAAAGCAATTAAGTACTTCAATCAAATAAAAGTTGTATTACAGATGAAAGTTGTTAGTCTAGAAGGCAAGGGAAAGAAAAAGAAATAAAATACAACAAATTGAGGCTTCCTCCCTCATGCATCTCTAGCATTTACTGCTGTAAACAACTTAATAAGCATCAACATAATAATTCCAGAACCTTCCACCACAACTAACCTTAAGCAGTTCTTCTTCATTTGGCTCGATTAAAGGTTGTGCCCATGCAACTTTTACCTTCACATGTTTCCCAAAAGCATCCTTCTTGTTGAGTTTACTGAAAGCAACCTGAGCATCTTTACTTGTTTCAAGTTCAACAAATGCAAACCCTCGATTCTGCTTGGTGTTATTAGGATTAGCCATAACTGTGACCTTATCGATATTTTCAATCCCAGCTTTCTTCAGTAGTTCAATCAACTGTCCAGAAATAAACTCATTAGAAGACATTTAACCCAGAGGATTTACAATAATCAGCAGCGAACAGTAAAGCTTACATCTTCAGTCTTCCATTTCTTGTCAATATTACCAAGGTATATTGTGTCCTTACCCTCAACAAGGGATACACCACATTGCTTCCCAGATATCTAGGTTTCAAAATCAAGTAAATACATTAGTCCATCACATACAACAGCTAAGTGCATAAACTGCAATTATCTATCCTAAAGAATAACACCAGTAAGCTAAAATATATTATTCTCTCGGCCGTAAATTTGGTGTGCACTACGAAAAATCAAGTGATTACCAAGAATCACAAGAATACAACCCAACAGCATGATTATTCCTCAAACCATAGAGCTTATAGCTTGTACGGATACATAAAGCAAATCGTAAGAATTGTTAATCATACCACTTATCAACCAGGAAAAAAGAGTGTTTGTAGCCATATCCATTTCAAGCTAGGTATCCAAAAATAGTTCAAATAAATGCCAAAATCATAGACCGATCTCACATGGTAAAGAGTGCAAATTTATTACATAAGCTTCCGGCAATTTTTTATGGATAAACACAGATAAGTTTAATTATAAGTTAAAATATTCTACAGGATCCAGGAAATTGATAGCATGTTCAAACATAAATACAAATCTTGCCACATTTATTAGTTGTAGGTGTAGGCAAACAGTGAACCAACTGCACTACTTGAACAAACTTTGCTCTACTTAAAAGACTACATGTAAGCGATTCCAAATGGCATTACCTCAACTTTGGAATATCTTTCAACAGCCTTCTTTGCATCAGCGGCAGAAGCATACCGAACGAAAGCAAACCCCTTGTTCTTTCCTGTTTCACGATTTTTCATTAGTCTTAACTCCACAATCTCACCAACCTCACCAAAGATTCTCCTCAGATCATCTTCCTTAGACTCCTTGTCTAATCCTCCAATGAAAATCTCTGTCCTCCGCCTCTTTTTCCGCTCTAATGCCTCCATTTCCCCACTCAATAAAATTCCTTCATTCAACCTCAGAGAAGTATCAACAGCTTCCTTTGTTTCCTCCGTGCCTTGACTATACCCTTCCTCTCCCAACTGACCCAAATTTTGATCCTTACTCGAATCCACATTATGACTAGTCGAAACGTCAAGGCTACCTTTTTCTGAATCAAGAACTACAGTTTGTGTTTCAAGAGAATCCATGTTATCATTCTCAATAACATTAGTATCTTTGTGATCCAAAATGGAAGGCACTAATGTATTTTCAGTTGCACCAAACTCACTAACACTAGTAGCCTTCTCAACATCCATCAGATGTAAACTGAGATCCATTGACTCCTCACTTTTAGCAGAAACAGCTTTACCACACTCTAGGTTTTCAGTTCCTGAAGGATTAGGTTTGGATTTTTCAACACCTTCTGAATCCAAAATATTTTCTGCAACCCCATTTTTGCTACCTTTCACCAATTCTTCCCTTTTTCCACTTTTCCTGGCAACAAGTTTGGGCACTTTCTTCTTCACTATCTTCTTGACAACCTTTAACGAACGAAGATTACCTTTTTCTGAATCAAGAACTATGTTTCCTGACTCAAGGGAACCTATATTGTCCTTTGCATCTTTACATTCTGAAATGGGAAGCTCTAATTTATCTTCAGTGACACTAACCTCACAATCCCTCATTTCATCCTTCCCTAAGATACCCTCGGCCACAATAGTACCTTTCCCAGCTTCTACTGGATGAGAATTTCCTTTCTCCGAGTCATCAGCTGTAGCAGCACTAGTAGGCTCTAAATGTTCAGTTTCTGATTCAATTTTGCCACGAGAGTTATCCTTTTCCACACCGAATGAATCCAAAACAGTTCCGATGTCAGCATTTTCCCTGCCTCCTTCTGATTCCTCAGTCTTTCCACTGTTCTTGCTAATCAATTTGGGCACTTTCTTCTTCACAATCTTCTTGACAATCTTTACTGAACGGGGATTACCTTTTTCTGGATCAGGAACTACACTTCCTGACTCAAGCGAACCTACTAAATTGTCCTTTGCATCCGAAATTGGAGGCTCTAATTTATCTTCAGTTAAACTAACCTCACAGTCCTTTATTACATCTTTTCCTAGCATAACCTCAGCAGCAATAGTACCTTTCTCCGAGTCACCAACTGTAGCAGCACTAATAGGCTCTAAATCTTCACTCGCCGGTTGAATTGTGCCTCCACAGCTAGCTTTTTCAACATCGAGTGAATCCAAAACAGCTTCTGCGTCAGCATCTTCCGGGATCAATCCACTTGCCTTTGCAACCGATTTGAGTACTTTCTTTTTCACAATCTTCTTAACAATCCTTTTCACCAGTTTTTTCTTACCTACTTTCTGCTCCCCGACAGGTTCAATTTCCACAGCTTTCGCCGGGGTGACTTGTTCAGCTTCATCGGTCGAGCTCAACTCAACTACGGTGGTCTCCCCGGTGTTTGCTTCTGGAACTTGAGAGGTCTCCGGATGCTCACTGATTTCAGAATTGGTAGAGTTGCTCGTCAATTGACTATCCTTTTGTACAATTCTATCGGGTTCAGGAGGCGGAGAAGATTTCTGGGCGGTGGATTTGGCCTCGCCGGTGGATTTTCTGGCGGTCGATCTGGTGCGGCCAAACCGGGACAACGAGGAAGCTTTCGGCGGCATTGCTAACTTTTTGCTAAAACCGGGGCACACGATAAGTCACTTGTCACGATTTATTAAGAGGGAATACATATATGGAGGCTACAAACTATTTTACTTTTTTTACGCCTCAATTAATTCAGGTACCTATTCTTTATTTTTTCATAAATATTTTCAATTGAATCTAATTTAGTAACGTAACAAAAAATATAAAATACTTGTAATGCACATGCTGATGATGTGGCAAAATGATGAATTAAATGACTACATGTGGCATTTTAATTTAAAATATTTATAAAAATAAATTTCAAATATAATTAAATATAAATTTTTGTTAAACAAAATCATTAATAACCCTCCCCAAAACAAACTCAACCTACCCGATCCTCTCTCTCCCTCCCCCTTCCTCTTTCCTTCCAAACTTACTTTCTTTATTTTTGAGCAGACAAGAAAAAAAAATGGATCTCCATTTTTTAACACAGAGAAACATTTCTTTTTGAACAATTTAAATCTCTCAGAATGGCTGAATTATCAATCTGATTCAAATAAATCGATACATTCTTCTCCAAATTCAGGTAAAAATTCATTGGAAGGTGTTGTTTTTAACAGAAATTTAAAGTTGGGTGTGTTAATGCTGGTATAAGTAAATGTAGCTCGATATTTGAAGAGGAAAAAGTGTAGTGAAGATTCGAATAACACAGGTAAAATCCAAAAGTCGACTACATTTTCGTTAAGTGATAATGGTAATAATGTTGAGGAAGAATCGGTTCAGATTTTGAAATCGAAACCTCAGACAGCAGCACCCGCGCCAAAAAGTAGCAAGAAAGTGGAGAAAAAGAAGAGTGAGGTGAAAATTAAGAAGGTTACTAGTATTAGCTTCCTTGGTGCGTTGTTCTTCATGGTGCTCTTTGGTGGGTTGGTTCCTTTATTGAATGTGAGATATGGAGGTGTGAAGCTTTTTTCCTGTTCTTTTTCTTGGCCTCTATAGGATTCCGAATTACAAGTCAAAAATTCTTGCTACCAATGAGTACGTTGTTTCCTGTTAACCTAGTTTGCAATTTCAGTTAACGTTGAATGTTGATAAATGGTAACAAACTATTATTGCTTCTCTAAGACCATGGATTTGGATTACATTTGTCTTGATTAATGTTGAAGTCGGTCAGGTTGTGTTTCACAAAAAAAAAAATAAAAAAAAAAATATATATATATATATATGGAGGTGTAAGGGAGTCATTTACAAGTGGAGATTTTTGGGAGTGGATTTTCGAATAAACATCACGGAAGAATCTTTCACATGTTTTCTTTGAGAATTTAGGAGTTATGAAGATATGCTATTTTTTGTATGTAGAAAAAATGGAAAATAGTGAGTTACGGATAAGGTTGTCAAACGGGCCGATTTTAACCGACCCACGTAATTAAACCGGCCCAGTTTGACCCGGCCCGATAAGCCCAAGGACTTTAGGGATTCGGGTCCCGGTCTGATTGGGTTTTTTATTTGGGCCCGGTTAACCCGGCTCGGATCCAACTCGATTTGGGCCCGCTGGTTAACCGGCCCGGGCCGGCCCGACCCTTTTTTTTTTTTTTTTTGAAAATTCAGAATTTCACAAACTTAAATTTAAAACTTAGTTTTAATACATTATTAATTTACTATCAAGTATTATTAATTTATTATATTAAGTAGCATATGTTTTATACTTTTATTTAAAATAGTGTATATATTGAATGGTGTGTATATATATGTGTGTATGTATGTATCTTCTAAATCTAAAGTAGTATATATTTAACGTATACATGTGTATATGTTTTATAAATTAGTATATAACTATATATATATATATATATATATATATATATGTATGTATTTATATTGTGGTGTATATATATATATATATTGTAGTATATGTTTTTTTAAAAGTAATGTATATATTGAATGATATATATGTGTTTGTGTGTGTGTGCGCGCATATTTCTACTAAAGTAGTGTATATTTAACGTATAGATGTGTATATGTTTTATAAATTCACATATAACTATATATCTATATTTATATCTATATATATTGTAGTGTATGCTTTATTTAAAGTAGTGAATATATTGAATGGTATATATATATGTGTGTATATATCTTCTATAGATGAGTATATTTAATGTATACGTTATGTATATGGTTTATAAATTAGTATATAACTATATATATATATATAAATATTGTAGCATATATATATGTATTGTAGTATATATTTTATTTAAAGTAGTACATATATATTGAATGGTGTGTATATATCTTCTATAGACGTATATATTTAACGTATCCAAGTGTATATGTTTTACAAATTAGCATATAACTAACTAACTAACTAACTAACTATATATATATATATATATATATATATATATATATATATATTATAGTATATATTTTATTTAAAGTAATACATATATATTGAATGGTGCATATGTATGTGTATATACCTTATATAGCCGTGTATATTTAACGTATACAATGTATATGTGTTTTATAAATTAGTATATAACTATATATATATACATCTTGTAGTATATATATATATATGTATATTGTAGTATGTATTTTATTTTATGTAGTACACATACATTGATTGGTGCGTATATATGTGTATATATCTTATATAGATGTATATATTTAACGTTTACAAATGTATATGTTTTATAATTTAGTATAATATAACCATCTATACATTGTAATACATATATATGTATATTGTAGTATATATTTTATTTAAAGTAGTACATATATATTGAATGGTGCGTATATATGTGTATATATCTTTTATAGACGTATATATTTAACGTATACAAGTGTACATGTTTTATAAATTAGTATATAACTATATATATATACATACATAGTATATACATATATATTGTAGTATATATTTTATTTAAAGTAGTACCTATATATTGATTTAAAATGATTTAAAATGAATTTCTAGTTTAAATTAAAAACTTACTTTTAATATATTATTAATTAACTATCATATATATATATATATATATATATATATATATATATATATATATATATATATTGTAGTATATACTTTATTTAAAGTAGTACATATATATTGAATGGTGCGTATATATGTGTTTATATCTTCTATAGACTTATATCTTTAACGTATATAAGTGTATATGTTTTATAAATTAGTATATAAGTATATATATATATATATATATATATTGTAGTATATACTTTTTTTAAAGTAGTACATATATATTGAATGGTGAGTATATATGTGTATATATCTTCTATAGACGTATATCTTTAACGTATACAAGTGTATATGTTCTATAAATTAGTATGTAACTATATATATATACATATTGTTGTATATATATATATGTATATTGTAGTATATTTTTTTTTTAAAGCAGTACATATATATTGAATGGTGCATATATATGTGTATATATCTTCTAAAGTAGTATATATTTAACGTATACAGATGTATATGTTTTATAAATCAGTATGTAAGTATATATATATATATATTGTAGTATATACTTTATTTAAAGTAGTACATATATATTGAATGGTGCGTATATATGTGTATATATCTTCTATAGACGTATATCTTTAACGTATACAAGTGTATATGTTTTATAAATTAGTATGTAACTATATATATATACATATTGTTGTATATATATATATATGTATATTGTAGTATATATTTTATTTAAAATAGTACATATATACTGAACGATGCATATATATGTGTATATATCTTCTAAAGTAGTATATATTTAACGTATACATGTGTATATGTTTTATAAATTAGTATATAGCTATGTATATATATATATATATATATATATATATATTGTAGTATATGTTTTATTTAAAGTAGACAAGTAGTACATAAATATTGAATGGTGCGTATATATGTGTATGTATCTTCTATAAACGTATATATTTAACGTATAAATGTGTATATGTTTTATAAATTAGTATATATATATATATATATATTGTAGTGTGTATATATATATATATATATATATTGTACTGTTGTAGAATATGTTTTATTTAAAGTAGTACGTATAGTCATATATAATTATATATTGAGTGGTACGTATATATGTGTAATTGTTTATATATTTTTAAAAAAATATATATTGTATATTGGAGTGTATATAGTGTATATTGGAATTTTTTTTCTTTTTTTTAAACGGGCTTGATCGGTTTTTAACCGGGTTTAGGTGGGTTTAACCGGTTTGGGTTAAGTGGATCGATTCAGAGTTGTTTTCAACATTTTTACTGTTGAACCCGGAATCGGCCCGACCCACTTAACTCCAACCCGGACCGAAACCATCCCACAACCCGGTTAAACTAAACGGGCTGGTTCCGGATTGGCCCGGGCCAGCCCACTTGACACTCTTAGTTACGGAGAAGAAGATGGTGCTATTTTTTGGATGTAAAAATAATGGAAAATGGTAGAGTTATGGAGAAGATGATTTTTTTTTCTTTTTAGTTCTTTAATATGTCTTTTTTTAATTGGTTGGATTTTTTCTATTTTTTTATGAATTATCGTCTCTCACTCTCCTACTGGAGAGTGTATTACACATGTCACGTCATGTCAGCGTCACATCAGCAATTATGTTCAATTGAAATGTTTTATGAAGGAGTAAAGGATTCAATAGGTACCTGCCCTAATTGAGGTACCTATACGGAAAAAGTCAAATAGTTGAGACGCCTGTATATGTATTTAACCATTTATTAACCAAAAAACCCTCTCAACTTTCTATTCAATACTCTTTTAACTTTTTCCTTTTCAATTTAGTTGTCTTATTATGGAGTATACTAGTACGCTTTGTTGCTAATATTTGCTTTTTTATTATATATTTTTCTACTAATTTTATATATTTTTATTTATGAAAATAGATCAAATCTATTTTTTTACTTTAAGAAATTGAAGATATAGTATATATCTTTTGTCATATTTTACGATCAAATTTTTCTTCGTTGTCATACTTTGAAGCTAAATTTACTCGTATACTTTGGAAAATTGATTAAATATACTCTTTATCATATTTTGGCACTAAATTTACCCTCGATGTCATATTTTAAAATCAAATTTATCCTTTTTGTTAAGAATTTTTTTCACACTGTACCCTTTCTTTAGTAAAAAAAACCCCAATTTTTTAAAAATAAAATACATCATAGTCTAACCCGCTCGATTCGACCCACAAAAAATACGACAAATATACTCCTTCCCCGATTTTATTAGTCGAATTTTTTTAACGAATAAATATACTTATCTTTCAATGTGCAGCATTGGTAGGCTGTTTACAGACAGAATGCGATAACACAAAAGCACGAAACTAGAGAAAATATATATTATAAAATCTGATTCTATTTTAGTTATGTTCAAATATTTGATATGCAATTCTGGGTGCATCTAGATTTCAGAACTAATGGATAAGTTTTCTGAGCAAATGATGTGCTGAAAAAATATATAGATCCAAATTGTATATGACGTAAGAATAAAAAATGTCATGATTGACACATAAGAAGGCCTCTTAACTCAGTCATCCAGAGAAATATCCAGTGAAACTAATTTGTTAGATTTAACTGTTGAATGTTATTTTTCATGAGCTTTGCACTTATCAAAAAATGAAGACAAAAATTATAAATCATTTAAATAAATGGTAAAAATTAAGACTATTCCACCCCTAGATAAGGGCATTTGTGTATATGCCCCTAGTGAAATGATTTGAAGGTGAAGTTTTATTTAGACATATAATATGAATTTCTTAATTAGTACTATTTTTTTTTATAAACAAGATAATTCAACTAGCTGTAAAACTATCAAAAGGTCCTCAATTCTCATACAATCCTATCAAGTAGTTTATAAGTAATATATTTGAAGTGTTGTAATGTCTCGAGCCTACCCGTAAATATCACACGGTGCTTAAAAACCACAAGTAATCCTAAGCTAACCTATAATATTGACATAATTTGTGAGCAACCAAATAAATAACATAAAATTGGAAATAATAAAGCGGAAGAGATGTCATTAACTAAACTTGTTCAATACAATACTGTTTTAAAACATTTACAACACTGATTATGCAAAAGAAAACTAAAATCGATCAATACATCAACTCTAACTAACAGTCTATGAAGCCTTTATTAATACTGACTATAGATAGCCGAGACATGACCCCAACTATCCCTAACCTATACAAGTGAATAAAACATATAATACTGAAACTATAGTTGGGCTCAAGTCCTCGAATCAAGAGAAGTCATCACCTTCTGGTTGGAAGCTGTGAACTGTCTAATTATGATGTGTGAGCTATAACTGGTAAACAATGTAGCCACGCAGACGTAGATATGAACAATATTTCTGGAATGTACTGAGTATGTGGGAATGAATGCACTAAGTAAAACGGAAGTTGAACATATTTTCAAATACCGAATGCTGAGTATAAAAGGACTCACCTTGATCATGAATAAAATTGAAAGCTGAAAATATCACAAAAACATGAATAATAAAGCATAATTTGATAAGCTTACTGAGTCACTACACTTAGTTTCTAATATCTTTACTTTTTATAGGAGGTTCTTATAACCGACATACTATGTATTTTCTAAGATTCGGGGTGAGGTTTGAACACGAAAAATAAATTACAATTTATGTTCTAATTTATTTTTCTTAATAGATATATATTGCGGCAAAAATTCATTTACTTTAAAGTAAGAAGAAATAATTATGCATCCTACTTGCCTCAAAATTTGTGTGCACTCTTAACAATAAATTTCTTGTTAAAGGTCAAAGGAAGTAACTATGGAATTTTTCATTACCTTGTCCAAGGGAAATCACCATGTGCTCCAAGCAAGAATCTAAGGTAACCACAAATTAAAGCATCTCAAATCAAAAACCATCTAAACCAAAAAAAGAATCATATGTTTTTTTTTTTTTTGCCCTATATATAAGTGAATTAGACAGTAACACAACTTGAAGCCATGCCATTAGGCAGAAACATAAACTAGTAACAATTTATGGAAAACAAATTAGCTGGATCTGAAGGTAATTTTGAGCCATCTTATGAGTGGCAACATGAAGAAGGATTTGATCTTCTCTTAGTCCACCTCCCAGGTAATTAATACTGCTGCTACTATTGAAAATAACATTGCAATGTATATCCTTTAATTTGTTTAATTTTCTTTGCATTCAAGAATTCAAGGATAAAGAAGGCTTGAAGGTACAAGTTAGCAACTGCGGAGTTCTAAAGATCTCAGGAGATCGTCAAGAGAATCAAACAAGACTGAGGTTTTTAAAAGAGATTCAAGTAAAGAAGAACCATGACAAAGATGAGATAAAAGCCAAATTCGAGAAGGGTGTTCTCAAGATTACGCTGCCAAAGAAAGTCGATGAAGAATATGAATTAACAACAACATCAAAGAAATCAAGATTCAAAAAGGTGTCCACAGGTGTTGCAGCTATCGTGGTTGTAGTTGCTGCTCTCTCCGGATTCGCGTACTATATTTATCGGACTACTATTATTAAAGACTGATACAGTTTAAACGGATTACTTCTATTTATATATAGTCCAAATAAGAACATTATACGTTTATGATACAATGAAAACAAAGAGGTCCATAACATATTGCAACATTTCCATTGATTTTTTCCTTATTAGTACTATTTCTACTCGATCTCACTTGCACTTGCACTTTTCAAAAGCCGAGAAATGATCCCAATAAGTTGCATTCTGTTTTTATATAATACGCACACCTTTGATCGTTAAAAAAAAAAAAAGACAAGACAGCTCGGTGTGCTACACTCCTGCTATGTGCAGGGTTCGAGAAAGAACTCGATCATAATGATCTATTGTAAGCAGCCTCACCTATATTTTAGCAAGAGGCTTGTTTTGTTTCCAAGGGTTAAACACGTGACAACAACTTTATTAATTACTTCAAGACTCCCCTTCACACCTTTGATTGTTAAAATATAAAGAGTAAAATAATGTCATTATTTTAGTTAGAAGAGAGAGAACATATATAGTTAAGACTTGAAAGCATTGACTTGAGAAAATTAATTAGAAATGGATGTGATACATATTAATTAAGCTGCTCAAGTTGGTTGCTACAAATCAAAGAAAAAGTGGCAAGTCTCATGACAGGGGGGAAGAAAGAGGGAGAGAGGGGATATATAAGGGAAGGAGGAATAAAAAGTCCCAACTCATAAAGGAACAACTTTGACAAATACAAGAAAACAATAATTAATTATACTGTACTATAGTTGTTAAACATATATACTCTCCTCTGTCTCTCATCTTAACAAAGAACATGTTGTGACATGATTAAATATATATAAACTTCAATACGAGAATAGCATAACAATCTTGTCTTTTAATCTTGCTTTTTGAAGAGAACATATTGGATTAAAAGAGCTAGAAAGTGTGTATTTGGTGAAAATATGGATGGAAAGCAAAAGATGGGGAGTGAATTGCAATAAACAAGGCATGCGGGGGAAAAGGGTGATTAATCTATCTTTGTTATACAACTGCAACAGTTACATTCTCCGCTGTCACATTCTCTGTTCACATTTATTTATTATCTCTTCTTCCTCTTCCACTTGCTCATTAAGCAAAATCCAACAAAAAGCTGAAACACAATAATGCAGGTAAGTTCTCCATTTTTCAAATTTTCTTCTTCATTTTTGTGTTGTAAGTGTGTGGAATTGAAGTATTGTTTGGTTGTGCTTTTCATAAGGAGGTAAGAACAGTAAGAGTAGGTAATGTATCAGATCTGGCAGGGGACAGAGAAGTTCGCGAGTTCTTCTCATTTTCCGGTGAGATTGAGCATATTGAGATTCGACGGTGAGTGAGTATATTTGAGCTTCAAATTTTCGGTTTAAATACCCGTCGTATATTTGAGCTGATTTTTTGATGTGGAGATGATGCAGAGATAAAGGACAATCCAAGACTGCCTATGTTACATTTAAGCATCCCAAAGCCCTTGAAATTGCTTTGCTCTTGTCGGTAATTCATTTTTCCTTCCCTTTTTTCTTCACACTACTTCTAACTTCTACTCCATAGTTAATTTGCATGCCCTCTAGAATTAAACAATCAACTACATGGTTTTTGTAAGCAAACACCTGTTAAATTATACACAAGATGTAATTTTCGTTTAAACTATTTAATCCTTTTTATGTTGGATATTTAGCAGCATTAAAGGGGGACAGTATATAATGTGTGCCATTGTTAACTCAGAGAAATTTAAGGACGTGTAGGAACTAGGAGATAAATTTAAATTCTGTTTACTTTTGTTAATAGTTTGTTTGACGGGAAAAAGTACAGCTAGTTTCTGCGGTTAAGCATGAAATATTCGTTTGATTAAAGAACATGTATGTTACACTTTACAGCAATTTTTTTTTGGGAATTGAAGAGTTAATAAATTTTCCAACTATTACCGGTATTTGTTTGGGTTTAAATTACCTGAAAATATAGTAAATCTTTTATATAACTTAAATCTTTATGAAATATAATGAGTGCGTGTGTGTGTGTGTTACATCCTCCCTAATCTGCTTGTAGATTTTGGCCAGTGACTGATGATTCATACTTCTTGACGTTGTTCTGTATTGCTTGAGTTATTCAATATAGGGAATGAACAAATGATGCTCCTAATTTCAAATGTCTATAGTGCATCAAACATTTGATATGTCATTGTTGTTTGAAGAATAATAACAACAACAACAACAAACCCAGTGTATTCCCACATAGTGAGGTCTGGGGAGGGTAAGATGTACGCAGTCCATACCTCTACCTCTAAAGAAGTAGAAAGGCTGTTTCCGATAGACCCCCGGCTCGAGAGTTTGAAGAATAATAAAGCACACGAAAATTAGTTTTGTGTATCTTTATGGCTACTGCTTTGTTGAATTGTTTGTTTGCAAGAAGTACCCTTCTGATTCTACTCATGTTGCAGGGAGCAACCATAGTGGATCAGATTGTAAATATTACTCAGGCAGAAGACTATGTTCCATCATTTGAGACTCGGGTAACTACATAAGACTTGTGTGGAAGTGTTATCCCTTTTCATATAATTGCAAAAATCGGTTATGGAAGTATAACAATTTAGGAATATCTATATTGGCAATTCATGTAGTCTACTCATTGCTTCCAGGAAGTCAGGATAGTTGATAATGCTGTGAATGTGGCTGGAGAAAGTTCTTCTCCGCTTGCTGAGGTAAGATAGTAAATAAAGTTGGTGGATAATTCTTCCTTCGAATTATAAAGTTGGCGTCTTTTGTCCACAAAAACATAAAAAATGTTGTCTCTGCAGAGAGAGTTTAGATATTGAAGATCCATTGCAAGTATTTTGTGGTGTAGGATTCATGCATTTTGATTTTCACTTCAGATGCACGTTGCAGGCATATATTTGTTTTCGACCGTGTACTTCTTGTTGGCTCTTTTCGGGTTTATAGTGATCTGCTTTACTTGTATCATCTCTTGATCACTTGTCTCCATTAGCAGGATAAACCTACTTCTCCTGGAAATGGAAGAGTGAACGGGAAAGTATATATCAGTAAAGCCCAAGATGTTGTCTCAAATGTGTTGGCGAAAGGTTCAGCTATCAGACAAGATGCAGTGAATAAAGCCAAGGCATTTGATGAGAAACATCAGTTAAGAGCCACTGCATCTGCCAGAGTCATTTCCTTTGACCGGAGGGTTGGGCTAACAGAAAAGCTTACTGTTGGAATTTCTGTTGTAAATGAGAAAGTTAAGTCTGTTGATCAAAGGCTTCAAGTGTCAGATAAAACGATGGCTGCAGTTATGGCAGCAGAACGGAAATTGAATGACACAGGATCAGCGGTCAAGTCAAGCAGGTCTTAATTCTTAAAAATGTCTTTGTGATTCAAGTCAGCTTTTTTAAAATGCAAGTTTTTCTGTACTTGTTGCGGCAGCTGGTTCCTAGGATTTCTAAAGTGTTATCTGCTCTCTTTTGTCTCTTTCTCCAACTTCTATCTATTGAGATAATCTCCTGAGAGAATCTTGCATGCTGTTAAGTGGCTATATGAGCTGAATTACCCTATGCCTTGAAGTAGAGAAAGGAATAAAAATTGAGGGAAGGTTTTAAAGTTCTCTTCTCTTGTTTGATTTGTTAAAAGAAGAGGAAATAAAGCAAAAGGATGACCAGTTTCCCCCTCGAGCCCGCTTATTAGAGAAAGGAATGACATATATTTTCCTTTCCTTGCAATATTCTGGTCAATGCAAAGAAAAAAAGAAAGAAGTTTCATTTCACATTCCATGCTTTGCCTCTTTATCATTTCCGTTTTGTAGTTGCGTTGATGCCTTATCTCATCGAACAACAGAATTGGATTGCTTTAGCCTTAATTGTTGAATAGAGTGTGTCCTGTTGAAGTTTGGACTTCTGAGAGAGCATTTGACATTTTATTATTTTTTCCCACCGAACAGCAGAATTGGATTGCTTTATGGCAAATGTTGAACTGAATGACTTGTTGATTTGACATCTGAGAGAGCAGTTGGCATTGAACCTTTTTTTTTTTTTGAATATTTTCTAGTTTCCTCACCCTGTTTACTGCTACATTTATGCATGATCTAGTTTGCGTTCTCACAATATCTCCATAAACTATTCCAAATTATTCTTAAGTTTTGGTCCTGTGGATCCTGCTACCATAATCAGCAGCTTCCCCTTGGATAGTTGAAATGAATTCTTCAATCATAAGGTTTTGCATAGCTTGAGCTACTAATCCATTTCTGTTAAAGTTGAACATATATATGCATGTTGCTCTTACTGCCGAAGACGGATTAGAGTTCAAAAACTTCTGTTGGTTGAGGAGGCTAAGATTATCTTGATTTGATCTTCTTTAATGAATATCTTATAATGTGTATGGCCACTCACTTCGCGTCCATCGGGCATTTTCCTAAATAAAAAAGAGAGACTCAAGTATAGTGCATCTCCCAAATAAAGATGGAATGAGGGGGAGAACTACCTTGGTTTAAGATGGAATGTGTATGGTCACTCACTTTGTTTAAGCACTTGTACTCTAGCAAGCAAGCACAAAGTGTTATTATTATTATATTACTAAAGCTCCACAATTCCGTTATTTTGGAGCTGATCAGGTATGTTAATGCTGGAGCTACCTGGCTGAATGGTGCTTTTTCTAAAGTAGCTAAAGCAGGGCAAGTTGCTGGTACAAAAACAAGAGAAAAATGGAATTTTGCATTGTCAAATTTGACTGCAAAGGTATGTTTTTCCTCATTTCTCTTTTCTCCCCTATATATCTTTTTTTTTTTTTTAAAAAATCTGGGTAGTATCTATCTTTTCACCCCTATATATCTTTAGGTCTACCTTTTGACTTTTGTCTATCAATTCGTATTCATTATCCTATTTGGTGTAGGTCGTTAACAATGATAGAAAAACAAATGAAAAGAAATATTCTGATAGTTGGGATAAAAAAATGAGTGCCTTCAGCGAGAATCATGCTGTAATGATGCTTTTTTCTTTCCGAGTTATTGCCAAAATTTCACATGTTTACACAATATTTTCTTCTGGGGATTCATTGGCAAGGAATCAGAAATTAGATGCCATGAGGTTACCTCAAAGCACAGATGAACATTTCTCCATCATCACTTTGGTCATTGCCTTCTTGCAGTTACAGGGTTTATGTCTAGTACTCTAGCAGTTTCAGGAACCTTAATAGGAAACGAGTACTCACTTGCAAACTGTTCTGCATTTACTTCCCTACTAGAAGACAGATTTGACATGACATCCATTTCAATTTTGTAAATTTATCTGCTGTTGCAAGATTTGATTCTAATTATCTATAGTTCTGGAAAAGAAATTAGAACAAGGGTACCTTGCAGACTCTTGTCCCTAGCTGTAAGACATGCTTAACATCGCACCCACTTCAGTTTTGTAAGATCTGCTGGTCTGCTAATCTCAAATTAGTGACATCAGTCCCAATTGCTATCAAGTTCTTCAGTCAATGTAGCCAAGCAGCCCCTGCCAATCTCCTTTCCATCTTCTAACTTCTGGACTCATTTCTTGATTCAGTTCCGTCTGTCGGGGAACACCGACTTCCAGTTTTTCTAGGGTCTGTATGCTGCTATATATGTTCTCTTCGGTTGCCCCCAAATAAAATTAACGGTTATTTTGTTATACTATTCTGGCTGACATTATGGCCTATAAGACAAAGCAAAACAAAACAAAGTGCAGGAAATCCGTCACTTGACAATTGCACATGCCTCTTTCATGTAACCAGGAAAAATGAGAGAACAATTAGACTGAAAACAGTCGGTAAAGAGCACATTTCTTAGACATCCTAAATAATTCTGCTTGGTCTGTCTCGTAACTGTAACATTTCTGAATAGTAAACTAACGAAGTGCAATCCTGAAGAGTTGCCCTATGTTGGATATGGCAAAGTGCTCCCCTGTCCGTCTGCCATTTCTTTCATTTTCATCGTTCTTTTTGTTTGTATATTTGATGGTAGTAAACTTGTAATTACTGAAACTAAAGTTCCATCTTGCAGGATCCTTCTATTATTGCCTAGATCATATGTGAATGTATGTTGGAGTTGCTAAGTTGCCTCTGTCAAATAGCTTGGGGTTGCCTCTGTCAAATAGCTTGGGGTCTGGTATGCAGATTGCAGCCCATCTGTGCCAAATTCAAGCAAGTTTCATCTGTGGTGTAATTCTTTTCATTGTTTGTTGTGGAGTGGTGTGGTGAACACAGTTATACGAATTTGTGTAATTCTTTTTGTTTGTAAGCTTTTAAAGTCACGATAGGTTAGGAGTTTGTATTGGTATCATATCTTTCATGGTGAGGCCGAATGTTATTAGAAGGAAACAAAAACCAGACTTTGAGCTGAAGTCAAAAAGATTTCAGATATGATGTTTATATATTACGATAACATCCAGTATATATATTCAACTCTTAATTAGTCAAGATTAGTTTAATCATGTTAATCATTTCAAGTTTTTGCTCAAATTAAGAAGACAAAAAATCTTTTCCAACCTTTCTATGTGGTTTGATTCTTACCTTCCCCTTCACCCCCCCCTATTTATTAAAAAAAAAAACAACAACGTACAGATATTATTAAAAACACGTACAACGAAGATGAGGTATCAATTAATGGATCACAGATGGCTAACAAATAGTCAAAAATACAGTAATACTAATAAGAAGACTATACTTCTCATGTACATACAATTATTATTATTACATCTACATGGTTTATTATGTACCTAGCCAAAAGACCCGTACTTATCAAATTATAATTAAAATGTATCCCTGTTGCTAAGTATTATGAGATGTACAATTTGTCACCTTAATACGTTATCCAAATTGACTTAATTATCTTTTTTGGGTGGTAAAACTTAGCATGTGAACCGTAGTTGTCAATTACACATAACGCATGCATGCACAAAAGTGTGTGCACTGCAAATCATCAAACCATTCTCACCTTTAAAACTATTCAACTGATTCATACATCTTCCTCCTCCCCAGCCATTCTGATTCCAACCCCGCCCCCCCCCCCCCCCCCCAAAAAAAAAAAAAAAAAAAAGAATAAAATTTTTCCTTCATTTCTTTCCCAGTTTTTATGTGAACATTGTTTTTTGGGGGCCAGTTGGATCATTATCTGTTTGTTTCTTCTCACACATTCTTGAATTTCCAGTGAAAATTGTGAAGTCATAAGATTTTGTCCTTGTACGTTGTTGATCATGATCATGATCATGGTATCAACAAAAGCAAGTGTAGATATTATTATATTGGGATTCAAGAAAGGTTGAGATTTTGATTTGTCTGATGAGCAATATCTCTTTATGTTTATGTTAATTGATTGATGGGGAATACATGTTCGGGACCCACGTTGAACAAAGATTCAGCAGATTCATCAAAGACAGAGGGAAAAGGCTCTGATTCTGATAATGTCCAGAAGACCCCTCCTCCACATCTTCAGATACCTGGAGATCAGCCTCTTCAGGGTGGCGAGAAACCAAGAAATGATCCCCCAAAGGGCGATGGCGATGATGGCACTGTAAATACCAATAAGGCAGTGAAGGATGTGAAAAGAACCATGTCTACAAGTCTTAAGCGAGTAATGAGTGTAGGCCTCCAAGTTGAATCTGTTTTGGGACGTAAAACGGGTAATTTGAAAGATATTTATAGTTTAGGAAGGAAACTAGGACAAGGGCAATTCGGGACAACATTTTTGTGTGTGGACAAAGCTCAAGGAAAGGAATATGCATGTAAGTCAATTGCTAAAAGGAAGTTGACAACTGAAGAAGATGTGGAGGATGTAAGGAGGGAGATTCAGATAATGCATCACTTGGCAGGGAACCCCAGCGTTGTACAGATTGTTGGGGCTTATGAGGATGCTGTTGCTGTTCATCTTGTAATGGAGCTTTGCGCCGGTGGGGAGCTTTTCGATAGGATTGTAAATAGGGGGCACTATTCAGAGAAGAAAGCTGCTCAACTTGCAAGAGTAATAGTGGGTGTTGTGGAAGCATGCCATTCACTCGGTGTTATGCATAGAGACCTCAAACCTGAGAACTTCCTTTTTGTGAATGAGGAAGAGGACTCGTCATTGAAGACCATCGACTTTGGCTTATCTGTGTTCTTTAGACCAGGTACATATCATTGTTGAACTCAAATTCAAGATTGTGTGCAACAATAACACATTAACTGTGTAAATATGGAGGTAGATCCAATAGACGCATATGTAGAGCTTTTGTTAAGGATCTTTTGCATCCAGGTGAAACCTTCACGGATGTGGTTGGAAGCCCTTACTATGTAGCACCAGAAGTCCTGCGGAAGCGTTATGGTCCAGAGTGTGATATCTGGAGTGCTGGAATAATTATTTATATACTTCTTTGCGGTGTGCCTCCATTTTGGGATGGTGAGATTTTGTGACTTTCTTTCTTCACATCTTGTTTCTAAGCTACCATGATGCCTTATGCATGCTGATATTTTTCTATCAGAAACGGAGCAAGGAATATTTGAACAGATTGTGAAAGGGGAACTTGATTTAGTATCCGAACCTTGGCCAGCTATATCAGAAAGTGCGAAAGATTTAGTCAGAAAAATGCTTGTGAGAGATCCCAAAAAGCGGTTGACAGCTCACGAAGTTCTCTGTAAGATCTAAGTCCAATCATTTACTCTCTCGACATCCTTTTCTATTTTTGAGTATTTGGCTTGATACTTCTCATCCTTTATTTTCTGCGTTATATGGTCATGCAGTCTGCTGAAACAGATAATTTTGACTGTCTGCTTAAACGATTCTTAGGGTTGAACATGATTAAGGCTGTGCTATTTGTTGCAGAAATGTTCTTAGCCCTATTAGCCTCTTTTTTCTTTTCCTTCCTTTTCTCCAAAGTGATATGCAGAAACACGGATAAAGTTCTAATGAGAGAAGCTGCAGATGCCAAAAGAAATACATACAGAACACTGGATCTGCAGATAGCAGTCACAGCTTAGTAGCTTTTTTCTCATAGTAGCATCTGCTATACTGTGGAACAAGATACAGAAAATTCTACAGTTTGGAATTGAATTTCTTTCTGGATATACATCAGGAGACTCGCTTGAGATCGAAAATAAAGTGAATTCTGAATATCAATATTTACTTTTACACTCAACGCATAAGTTTAATTAAGAGAAGAAGAATGATGGACTGAAGAGCATTTCTTCTCAAGCTAACGTTTGAGAAGTTTTGTTTTGAGTATGGAGTTTTGCCAAATTGTTGACAGGTTGGGACACATTATTAGAAGTTCTATGCTACTAA
The DNA here is from genome assembly GCA_030864215.1 of Capsicum pubescens. Lineage (NCBI taxonomy): Eukaryota > Viridiplantae > Streptophyta > Magnoliopsida > Solanales > Solanaceae > Capsicum > Capsicum pubescens. The sequence continues at coordinate 290,209,490 of CM061547.1, read as the reverse complement.
CAACCGTATCTGTATCATTGGTTAGTAAATTGTGAAATATGAGATTCTGGCCTTCTACTTTGAGCTTTTGTGATGGATAAGTTGACAGAGATTCTGACCTTTTGCTAGAGGTTCTTTGATGGATCGCTTAACAGAGACTATGACATATTATAGGGGAGATGTAATCGTAAAAGCATTCATAAACTGATACAAACGCAACAGTGACTTAACTTATCGGTGGTCTGAAGAAGTCCATTTGTCTGTCTTTATATTTGGCTAAGAGTTCATTTGGATGCTCTCTGACTTGAAGAAAAATTGTTGTTTATCTATTTCAGGTCACCCATGGGTCCGTGTAGGCGGAGTTGCTCCAGATAAACCTCTTGATTCTGCTGTTCTTTCTCGTCTCAATCAATTTTCTGCAATGAATAAATTAAAGAAGATAGCAATCAGGGTAAGTTTTTGGCACGTTTCCTAACTGATCTTAGTATAGTAGTGGTACTTCTCATTTTGACAATTGAGTATCTCGAGTAGAAACGATATGAGAACTATATCTTTTCTAAATGGGAGGTGCAAGGCTATCTTCTAGTAATTCTCCATTTCTCCTTTCTATTTTCTGTCAGGTCCATGTTTGAGGATTCAAGTATATGCCTCACAATTTTTACACTATATTTATCAGTGATTTTAAGATGAGGAACAGGAAAAGGATACTCTTGTATGCTACTGTTATCAACAAATCCTAAGTTTTGTATTATTGTGCTTGACCCAAATACAGCTGTTTTCTTTAGGTTATCGCTGAAAATTTGTCTGGAGAGGAAATTGCAGGATTGAAGCAAATGTTCAAAATGATAGATGCAGATAACAGTGGACATATTACTCTGGAGGAACTCAAAAAGGGTTTAGAAAAAGTTGGTTCCCATCTGAAGGATTCAGAAATAAACAGTTTAATGCAAGCGGTACGTAAAAGTTCCTTTTTCATTTTTGGTTTTGGTTTTTATTTTTTGTGTTCGCTATCTTCCCTACTTGCTTTGACTCAGTACAACCTATTTTTTCCAAGACACTCTCAAAACCAAATCTAAGCAATCACAATTGTTTTCTGGTAATAAAAGCAAGATCAGAACAAAACAAAGCTGTTTTTATTCAATGGCACTATAAAAGGGAAGCCCGGTGTGCAGGGTCCAGGGAAGGGTTGTTGGTTTAAAACCGTTAAAGGGAAACAACGCAGGAATTCAATTTAAAGGCTGGCCGCAGAAACAGAGATGAAGTTTAAAGAGAATATGCAGAGCCGGTTGATTTTTTTTTGTAAAACTTATTTTTATTGATCATAAAATTAGCAACTTAAATAGTTGCTATTACAACTAAAAATAGGACAAAGAAATAACCTACTTCTACCAAAATTAAAATAACTAATTAGTTTCCTACCAAAGATAGGACTCCTAATTTAACTAGGATTGTACTTAAAAACAATTGCTGGAGAAAACAGAAAAAAAAGTTGCATTCTTAAAGCAACTTTCAACTCTCCTCCTTGCTTTATGAAATGCAAACACCAATTTTCTGTCTGAGAAGCTCGGATTTGCTGACATCAACTTCAAGGCCACCCCGCCCAACATCTTTGAGATGATAATCCAAAACTTTAAGGTCTGCGCAGATGACTTGTTGCCCCTTTCGTTATTGGATTAACTCTAAGCCCTGAAGGGTGGACAAAATATCTTCTACCTTGATGGCTATCATGTTACTTAGTTCCTTGATAGATATATTGCCCTTGAGCTTTTTCAATATATCCAGAAGCACATGCGTCCAGTAACCCCTATAGCTCAAAATTCCTAAGTCGGAAAGTGATCTTTCTGGTGTGCCCACTTTACCTTCTTTCTTTGAAAGTTCATATGGGAATGCAATTAGGAATTTCCCATAGCCTTTCCTCTGATAAGGTGGAAGTGTCAAAATGCAATCTAAGTTATAAGACTCTTCTGAATGCTTTTCCTTTGAAAAGTAACCAACCTTATGGCAACCTCGGTCGTCACATTCATGAAGCACATAAAAGAGGAACGGGTTAACATCATAATACAGAGTCTTATGATCAAGAAACAATTTGGCCCAGTAGCATAGATTTTGCCCATAAACCTTGTTCTTTTTGCCATCAACCTCAAACATTGACAGTGTACCACTTCTATAGATCTCATCACCTGGAGGATGTTTAAGATCACATTTCCTCATGTGCCTCTGAAGCTGCTCTTTGCGTTTCATAAAATTGAGACAAAACTCGCAAAAGAACAGTTTCGAGCAGTCATTGTATTCTGGAGGAAATGGCGAGAAGTATCACGTTTCAATCTCATATCTTCCAAATTCTATTGTAGCAATGTTCTTGACTTTTGTGAACTCTCCGTGCTCTCGTAAACTGGCTGCATCAAGCTCCTCATGGCCCTCGACACGAATCTCATCAATTTTACGTTTCTGGTGGCATGTCATTTTCAAACTTGTCACCTTATCCTCGACCTTCTCATCCACAACAGTCTCTACCGAATTAAGATCAAGCTGTTCAAGTTTAACCCACTCATCAAGTCTCCAGTTGAATTCAGTATCAACTATCAAACTAAAATCCTCAGAGTCGGACGTAAAATCAGAACTTGAACTTTCTGTTTTAACAGACTCATCCTTATCTGGATCATCAGGATTAAAGTCATCATCTTCTGAGTCTTCAAAGGAAAGCCCCAAGATCCCATTATCTTTAGGAGGGGCTTCTGCCAGCTTTTCAAATGCAGTAGCAGCAGTTCCCTTAGGATATACTTTCTCCTAGCTGTCAGTGACGGAAAGGTCTGTTCCTTGAAGATCATTAAGCAAGTCAATGCAGTCAACTTTGCAATCACAACCAGGACAAAGCCAGCCTTCATCATCAGGTGGAATGTCTTCTTTTAGCAGAGGTGGCTCCACACACAACTCGTGAAATCCACGTTCTTCTTCCAATGGATTTAATAGAAACTTCTGCCGCTCATTTTGACTTTAAATAGGTCTTGTCCAGATGCTTCCTTGATCAAGCAGTGTTATCTTCGAAATACAATTTGAAACCTTTTTCTAATAACTGACCAACACTTAACAAGTTCTGGTCCAAATCGGGTACATAAAGAACATCAGAAATTGTTTTAGTGCCCATTGTGTTTCAATTGTAATGGTTCCCATTCCTTTTGCTGGAATATGACCACCATGGACGATTCTAACTTTTGTAACTTTAGTAGGGCTCAAATCTTTAAAAAGATCTTTATTGCAAGTCATATGATTTGTGCATCCGCTATCGATCAGCCACGAATCGCTTGAGACACTGCTTGTTAAACATGATGCGACAAAGAGTTGATCTTCTTCCTGTTCATCAACAACTCGAGCCTCTGCATCTTGTTGCTGAGTTTTGTTCTTGCAGATTATCGCTTCATGCCCAAGCTGATTGCACTTAGTGCACTTGGCATCAGGCCTTTCCCAACACTTAAAAGGTGCATGTCCGAGCTTGCCGCAATGCTTACAAGAATGATAGTTTCTTTTGAAACCACTTGTTTTGTTTTTGTTGCTATGCGCTGCACCTTCTCCATCAGTTGGTTGGTGCTTATTATTCTCCTTCTTCTTAGAACGTCTATCATCGTGATGCTTGGCTGGTAAGGCACCTTCGACAACTCCTCCTTGTCTCATAACACGCCATTGCTCTTGCGCTTGAAAAGCACTTAAGAGCTCTGCAAGTGTTATCTTGGACAAATCCTTAGTATTTTCTAAGGTTGTTATGGTAGCTTCAAATCTTTCAAGTGCCGTTACTAAGATTTTCTCAGCGATCCTTGAATCATTGAAAGCGGAACCCAATAATCTGATGCGATTTGCTAAATTAAGGAGTCTATCAGAGTACTCCTTTATGGTTTCGCTTTCTTTCATCCTTTGCAGCTCAAACTCACGTACCAGATTCAACACTTGCATCCCTCGAATCCTTTCATCTCCTTCATACTCAGTCTTGAGATAATCCCATACCTCTTTCGCTAATTCCAGAGACATGATACGAGTGAAGATATTAGATGAAACTGCAGTAAATAAGCATGCCAATGCCTTTGATTTTCTGGTTTTCCTCTCCTTGTGAGTTTTAATCTGCGCCACCGTGGGATTGTCCGGCAAGGGAGCTATATTGTATTCATCTTCAACAACTTCCCATAGATCCAAAGCTTGCAGATATATCCGCATTCTAACTGCCCAGATTTGATAACTTTCTCCATCGAAAGTTGGTGGTGCCATTGAAGAAAAATTTGTTTCTCCATTCATGGTATCCACTGGATCAGATTGATGCAAACACTCGCAGGTCCCTTAAGATTAAAGCTCTGATACCAATTGTTGGTTTAAAACCGTTAAAGGGAAACAACGCAGGAATTCAATTTAAAGGCTGGCCGCAGAAACAGAGATGGAGTTTAAAGAGAATATGCAGAGCCGGTTGATTTTTTCTTGTAAAGCTTACTTTTATTGATCATAAATTAGCAACTTAAATAGTTGCTATTACAACTAAAAATAGGACAAAGAAATAACCTACTTCTACCAAAATTAAAATAACTAATTAGTTTCCTACCAAAGATAAGACTCCTAATTTAACTAGGATTGTACTTGAAAAAAATTGCCGGAGAAAACAGAAAAAATAGTTGCATTCTTAAAGCAACTTTCAACAAAGGGCCCCACCACAAGAGTGTATGTACGTAGCCTTACCTTGCATTTTTGCCCGAGGCTGTTTCCAAGGCTTGAACCCATGACCTCTTGGCACTGTAGCATCAGAAATATCGATCTCTTAGTTGCATTCCCTAATGAAATTAGTAAAATCATACATTTTAGCATTGATGAAAGAACCCTCAAACTTTTGATTAGAGGCCCAACAACATATAGATCCCTTATGCAGTGCAAAGGCCAAAAGAACCCGAGTTGTGCCTTTGCCCATTAGGGACCAGATTACTAGTAACAGAAACAAAAGCATCTAATTTGAATGTTTTAGAAACTTAGACTAAGAACATTTCCATAAAAGTCATGGTTGCTCGAAAGAAGCAAAAGGTCAAATATTCTCTGTTTTGTGAAATCTTTTGGACATATGCAGCCTTTTGAGTTAGTTATGTGAGATGTTTCTTGCTTCTCTGTCTTCTTGATACTTGCGGCAGTGTCTCATTTCTTTAACTGGAACAATCATTAAATACGGAACATCCAATGTAGATCTTTACTTCTGCAGGCATTCGTATCTTGTTAATGATAGACCTCAACTCTGATCCCTATTTAATAACCTTCTCGATGGAAAAATGCAGGCAGATATGGATAATAGCGGTACCATTGACTATGGAGAGTTTATCGCTGCTATGCTCCATCTAAACAAAGTCCAGAAGGAGGATCACATGTATGCTGCTTTTTCATATTTTGATCAAGATGGTAGTGGGTATATCACGCAAGAAGAGCTCCAACAGGCTTGTGACAAGTTTGGTTTGACCAATATTCCCATTGAAGAACTTATGCGTGAAGTTGATCAAGATAACGTATACTTGTCATTCTAATCAAAAGCTTATTTCTAATACCATGAAAATACAGTGCATGATGATTAATTGTAGGAACATAAAGAAGAACATGATCATAGTACTTGGAAGGAAGAATGATCAAACTTTCAACTAATTAGCTCTGTATGCTTCTTCTCTCTTCAGGATGGGCGCATCGACTACAATGAATTTGTAGCGATGATGCAAGATAATGGTTTTGGTAAGAATGGTACAAGATAGTGTGAGCATCGGCATCTCAGAGGCCTTTCAACCTGGTAAAACTTGATATCGATCCTACCATATTGGTTCCTGTGGTATCATTATTCACATCATTACATGACAACATACGCTTTTGTTTGCATGAATCTGTAAAAATTTCTCAGGCATTATAGATCGAAGGCTAATTATTATAGTGTTACATCTTATATCTTCTTCTAACTGATCTATTTTTTCAATCTATAAATCAATGCTTATGATTCTTCTCATTTTAATTTTAGGGTTGCTCGGCCCTTTGATCACAAACTACTGCAGATACCGCAGAAGCAGATTAGAACTTTGAGGTTCCCCTGCTTCATTCAATCTCCTGTGTTGCTGCTTTGAATCAAAAAGGGATTTTCTGCAGAAGTAATGTATGATTGTCCTACGTCCTAGCCCAATGCTAGTCTTCTTACCTTTTGGCATAGTCATAATATCAGTCCTGTGCTCTTGTTTCACCCTATTAGATGATTTTGATGTGTCCTACATTCATTTTCTTGATGAAGTTTGATGTACAGTATATTTTTTCTCTTGGTAACCTGAGTTCATTAACATTTTGGGTTGTCTTTTTCTCTTGTTAAAATTACATTACAGTAATGAGTAGTGGCTTCTCTCTTCTGCAACTGCTGATATATCATCGATGTCAATGTTATGTTGTTCTTGCTGTAGCATGTATAAAGATCACAAGGGTCATAGTGGGATTGACCATGACAAGAATGAACCTCTCTGTGATGTAACAGAAAAATGCAGAGTTTATAACCAGATGAAAGAGGGAAAAATTCCCCTATGGCATCCAAAGTTTGCTAAAGAGTTTGCCACTTTAAATGCAAAGACGATCTTGAAATGGCCAAGCATATCAGTGTTTCAGCATGATTCCAGCTTATTTTCCAATGTTGAAATTTCTTTGAGCAGCAGAAAGATTAATATAAATGACAATTTAAAACGAGTAATATCACAAATTTAAACTAACTAATGATTCTTTATCCATTTAGATCTTCCTTTGTCTTTCACGTTAACCATGTAAAGGGAATTCGTTGGAAATATGCAGCAGGAAACAACTTGAATCTCTTACTGAGGATGTAATTTTTTATTCTATGTTTACACCATATCACTTGCTCTATATCGCCTTCCAGCCAACACATAAAGCACTCCTATGTGCCAAAAGAAGTGAAAAGGAACAAGCTCATCACAAGCGTACATTATTATGCAACATCTTTTTCATAATTAAGAAAGGTATGAACCACAAATTTCCAAAAACATATATGATTCTATCTGCATTTTGCATGCAAGAAAGAAGCTTCATGAGAAGATAATGTAACACAACACTAGTAGCAAATCTATAATCTTAATACCATGCAATATCACTCTGCCAGAAGTAGTTAAAACTCACATGGTCAATATAGGTCAAATAGAGCAAACATAATGGCTATATCAAGAAACTTATACAAGCATGTCAAATTCAGAGTTGAAAGGAGTAAAGATAATTGTTATGTAAGAGAACTTGTACAGACATTTGTTGACTCTGGAACTTTCACATTTGGATTTTTTAGTTTTCTGAATCTCCATCCACCAAATTAATGACTAAAGAAATGGGCTGAGCACACTGTGGACACGAATCATCACACCAGATATCTTAACAACTACAGAAAAAAGTGTATTTACAGACCGAGCCTCTTAGGTCGTAAATAAGTGGTTGAGCCTTTCTTTAAACCAGGCATCGCAACCTGTTGCAGCTCTTTTGCTCTCTTTTCCTTCTCCTTCTCCTTGTTTCGTCTCTCAGCTTCAGCCTGGACAGTCCTCAACTTCTCCATTTCTTCTTCCATGGCAGTTTTTTCCTCTTTCTGTTTCTTTTTATGTTCCAGCATTGATGTATCAGAATCCTTCACGGAGAAAAACATTGGCCCCAGCTCAGCCAACCAGTGAGGCTCCACAGCTGTCACACACTGCATGTACTCCTTTGATGTCAAGATTAGCTCATGATACACTACGTTGTCAGGAGTGTAACCCAATCCATAGAGAGCACTAGTAGGATGCAGGTGACAAGGCATTCCATTCCTGCAATTAACATATTCCCCAACTCCCTTCAGCCTAGCTGCATTATGGAAGTAGGCAGAGCAGATGGCTTTCCTTACAACATCCCAATCAGGACCACAGGAGGTGAGTGGAATTTTAAGTGTCTTGAGGATATCCAGCAATTGAGACCTTACTTCCCGAGCCTTGCGCAGACCTTTGACCTGTAAAAAGTGGTCATTACACCAGTCACCCCGGTATTGATTAGCTTTCCATTGCTGGTAAACGTTAAGCAGTGTAAGGTGATCAGATTCTGGCACAAAAAACTTTTCCCTAGCAGCATCACTTTCCTCTGCCCTTTCCTTGGGTCTAAAGAAAACTGAAGGCACTGAAAGCATAGAAACAATAGTCAGAACCTCATTTAAGCATTCTAGTTGTTCTCCCATCAAGAGCATTTTGGCAAGGGGAGGATCCAATGGGAACTCCACCATTTTCCAGCCAAGGTCTGTTAAATCCCCGACATTGTTAAGTGCACCTAAGACCCACAACTGATACATGGAGTTAAGGATGTTATCCTGAGGTGGGGGGTCCATAAAATCAAAATCCAACAGGTTCTGAATTTTGAGAGACTTGAGCAACAAAACCACATTGCCAAGATTCGTCCGTTGAATCTCTGGCACGGGGCTTTGCAGCATTTCATTCTCATATGCATTCTCAGTATAAAGCCGGTAACAAGTCCCTGGACCAGTTCTACCAGCTCGACCAGCACGCTGATCAGCCGCAGCTCGACTAATGGGGAACACTTGGAGAGCATCCATACCCATACGAGGATTGTACACCTTCATTTTACCATAGCCTGTATCAATGACGTAGTAAATTCCATCGACAGTCAAGGATGTTTCAGCAATATTAGTAGCAACAATGCATTTTCGAGCCCCGTCTTCAGCTTTCTGGAATATTTTTGCTTGCAAATCAGCAGGCAGTTGAGAGTATATAGGAAGAATTAATAGATTGGGCACTGCTTGCTTTGTTGACGAGGTAAGCTGTTCCATGCGCTCTGAAAGTGCATAACAGGTAGCTTCAATCTCATCCTGACCGGTCATGAAGATGAGTATATCACCAGGTGCACTAGTAATATGGATGGTCATGGCTTGTTTAACTGCAGCTTCGACATAATCTTCGCATGGGGTTTTACTATACAATTTTGTAACTGGAAAGGTTCTCCCAGGTATGTGAAATATTGGAACGCTGCAATAAAAGGCACAGGTTATGTGAAGTGGAAAGTAGATTGAAAGCCAACACATAGTCTCCTTATCCAGCTATCCAATAGAAAGACCTACCTCCCAAAGAAGTTAGAGAATTTCTGGGCATTCAGAGTGGCAGAAGTGACGATAAGCTTAAAATCACGTCGCCTAGCCACAACTTTCTTAAGAATGCCAAAAAGGACATCAGTGTTAAGTGATCTTTCATGGGCCTCATCCATTACAATTACACTGCAAAAAGGAGATATTTTCAGTGACTGCACTACCTAAAGAAAGCAGAAACTTGAAATGTTCCGGGAAATCAAATATAAAATGCTTATGAAAGCATATAAAGAGTGGAACAATACCGATATTTTTCAAGATCAGGATCTTTGAGTGTTTCCCTTAGAAGAACACCATCAGTCATGTACTGCACAAAGAAATATACACATATTCAGCTCACACCAACTTATGAGTGACCAAGATACCTTAAAATCTTCTAATTGCACAAATTGCATAAATACAATTAAGAGGTGCGGGCATACTCACCTCTCATACAGTCAAAACTGAAAAGACTCACCTTGATAACAGTACTGGGCCCAGTGACATCTTCAAAACGAATGGCATATCCAACTTTATCACCAAGCTCAGTTTCCATTTCTTCACTGACTCTTTTTGCAACACTCATGGCTGCCACACGCCTGGGTTGGGTGCAACCAACAATCCCATTATCTGTATAGCCATCTTCATGAAGGTACTGCATGAAATTACAGACGCATACAAAAAGAAGTCAGGACTGTATAAAAAATTCTACAGGTTCCAGTTTAGGCTTAAAAGAAAACACTAGTCTAAACAAACCTGGGTTAGCTGTGTTGTCTTTCCAGAACCAGTTTCTCCAACAACAACCACCACCTGGTTTTCACGAACCACCTGTTCCCAAAAGGAAAAAACAAAAAAAAAACATTCAACAAGCTGAAGAAATACCATAAAGAGCAGCACCCAACGGTATGGCCTAGGGATCAATGAAGTGGGTTGAGAACCATGAGGTCTTAAGTTCAAAACTCAACGGAAACAAAAACACTAGGTGATTTATTCCTATCCATCAAAGCTTTAGTGGATAGAATTACCCCGTGGAATTAGATGGCCTGGACACCACGGTTATCAAAAAGAAAAACCAGAAAGAGTGAACTCTGTTTTTCATAGGTAAAATACTTGGTGAATTTATCCCAAGGGGAAGGACACCACTACTTTAAGAAAGCAGCTTAGCATCTAATCCGTGCAGAGCTTCAATTCCTACCTATGGGTCCTCAGGTCAGTTTTTTTTTTTTTTGGATAAGGTAAAAAAATTTCATTAATAACAAGGCCAGCTTGGCCTTATACAAGAGGTATACTGAAATAGAAGAAAACCTACAAAATATGGTTCTCTCCAAAAGTCACCCATTCCTCTATACAAACAGGAATTACATGCCTGCACCAAAAGAAAATAAGGGATCGGATACTACTTCTCCATTGAGCAAAGCTCATCTCCACCCCTTCAAAAGCTCTCATATTTCTCTCTTTCCAAAATGACCCACATCAGAGCAAGAGAAGTGACATTCCACGCCTTGTGCGATCTTCTTCTAGCTCCACTCCTCCAACTGAACCTCAACTCCTCCACAGATCTTGGCATTACCCAAGAAACGCCAAACCATAACCCCCCCAGCCCCCACCCACCCACCCACACCACATAACCTCCGTTTAACAGATTCTCAATGATGTTCAACGTAAAATTTTCTAAGTATGTGTTAAGATGGAAAACAGGTACGGTAGCTCATCATTCAATAAACTCCCCAGAATATCAGAATGGGAGAATGGGTCAAACCTGCAATAAGTCATCTCGCACAGAGAAGATGGGCAGATACTGCCTTTGCTGTGAAAGTGTTTTTGATAATGCAAAATCACTGACAGCTTCCCCTTTTTTTAAGTGCTGTGAGAATCTAGCCTCTCCTTTAAAATCAACCTCACCATCCTCGCCCACTGTAGCAGTATCTGCATCAACCTAGCATAATGTGAAAGGGAACATCAGATCCATATTGTCAACAAACCTGAAAAATACCAGATTAACATAGTATGTACAATTTGATGGAGAACACAAGGTACCTGCTCGGCACTCTTCTCCACACCAAGGATATCTCCGAGTTTTGAGCCAGCTAGCTCCCAAAATCTTTGACGAGACTTGTGCATGTTTTGTTTTTCACGTATTTCCCGAACTAGAGCTGAACCTTTACGTGAAATTATGGCCATATCTGATGTTGGGTCCTTTATTGGCATTATCGGCTCAGCTTGCTTGGTGAAAACAATTCTCCCATCCAAAAAGGGGGGTTTTGTATCTGTCGCAAATAAATGGTAAGATATCCAAACAAAAATGGAGCAAATATTTTTGAGAAGCCAGAATAAATTTGTTAACTAGAGAGGTGTATCAGAGAGATGTACCATGAACAAGAAGAATAACCTTCCGTTCCTCCTCATCATCAAAATCTGTCTGCACCTCAGTACCTCTAACAGCTCCAGATCTCAAAAGCTGGCGATCCTCCCATTGAGCATTGTCTGCAGTGAGCTGTGATAACTTTTTACTTTGAGCAAGTGACATCTTGCTTCCATCTCTACGAACCTGTTACAAGTGGCAGGGAAGAGAGGAAGGTTACGCCAATGACAGACTATACATGCACTGCGAACAAGTTTGCATTATATATAACCAATCCTTAACTACACGATATAATTAAGTTTGATAGACTACAAAAGTTCTTGATTGATATTATGCTAACCATGGAGAACAAACTAGCTCATCGGGAAAGGTCCAAGAAGCTCTTGACATTAAATTAAAATGATATCTTGACTTGAACAGTGAATCTCTGTGTTCTTCCGAATGGTCATTTTAGCTCAGTTTCTCAGATTTTACATGTAGAAGAACCAGCTCATCAGCTAAAAGATGGAACTATTTTGATCTTGTAATCCTCTACAATTTAATGAATTTCAAACTAAGTTTCAAACTTTCAACAACAACAACAACATACCCAATGTTCCCACATAGTGGGGTCTGGGGAGGGTAGAGTGTACGCAGACCATACCACTAAGTTTCAAACTTTAATAATGTAAAACAACATGTTCTAGTAATTTGAATGCCTCTCAGACGTTATTCATTTTTCTTTAGTCGGAAGCAACAATATTATGTAGATGGTAGCACCAAAGAGGTGCAAAATCGAGATACATTTGGCTGTATGAAATGCATGCACACCACGGAAAGAAAGAAAAATACAGCACTTTCATTTAGGGTAAAAAGGCGCAATATCTGTGCAAGGTCTCCCTTCTGGTCAAACGACTTTGTGATCGCTCAGATGTGTTCAACAATGGTCTAAATAGGGTGATACAACATACATGTCTAAAAGAAGACAACAGGTCTACACAAAGGGATTCAATCAGTAGGTAAGCACAACCGAATAAGCTGATGCGAAATGTCTGACACAATCACAATAGCAAGTTAAACACGCTCACGCGTCAAAGGGCAATTAAGGATACGTGCTCTTTAGTTCCCTTGGCACCAGAGAATTATAAAAATTCATCTCTGGAAAATAATCCCTTTATTTTCATCATCAGTTATTGATGTAGCGGGATAGCAAGGCAGAAAACATAATCCACGATGCCACACTCAAATATAGCCAGCTATGACATATAAGATTGTTATGCAGACAGTGACGTGAATTGTCAAGTGTAAACTAAACCATTTACCATCAAGTAAGTTTTCTAATCAGCTAAAAGCATCAGCCATTCATATTACTACAACTTCCACCAAGTCCTAGTAACATCCGTGAGTTTGCTAGTTCTCACACAAACATAAAAAGCGAACATATGCCAAAATCATGATTTAAGGCTTTTGTCCTCTCTCTGCTTACCAGTTTTTTGGCCAATTCCACCTCTTTCTTCTGGAAAGATGCCTCATCACCTAGAAATGCTGATGAACCATCCCCCTCAAACACTGTACTGCCTTCTTCGCGGTCATACCTGCATACCAGAAGTGATTACTGGCTCTACCAAAAATAACAGAATTGATTACTAGACAAAAAAAACAGTACATAGCAAGCACGTGTAAACTTCAAGGGAGGGGTCATAAGACTTCATAATACTGTAGATACTATAAAAGGACAAGACAATTACCAGGCACGATCATTATTATACTCCATTTCGAGACGCATACTTTCAGTAATCTCTTGATTTTGATCTTCAGAGGCGCCGTTTATGTCATCTCCTCCGTCCTAGGTAAAGCACAGGTAAAAAAGTTGAACGATGTCACTTATTAAAATTTCTAACAGAACAACTGTGGCAACACAAGCAATCCTTCTTTTCATATTCCAATCACCCGCACCCACCCCCCACCTCCAAAAAAAGGAACTAAGAAAGATGGAACTTTTGAGCATAAAGCAGTACCTCAGATAGAGAACTTCCCGTAGAAGACATAATCAAACTGGATTTTGCACCATATCTGGAACTTGAAGATCTTATTGATGACCCAGATGCCCTTATTGGAGTTGGAGAAGGAGCCACACTGTCCCATGGAGAAGCAGCTCCTGCAGGTACGAAGGTTTCTCATTAATTATGTGCTGATAAAATTTTCAAGACAACGCCAGCATTAGAGTTCACAACGACCATACCAGCAGACTGAGGAGTATGATCCCCGAGCCATGGGGAAACAAGTCGAGAATCAGGTGAAGCACCAAGAAACTTTGGAGATGGTGAAGGCTCATAACGCCTGCTACTACTACCGGAACGACTATCACGTCGAGGGGTATCTTGCCACTCCCATCTACCATCATCCCATTCCGATCTTCCTTGAAAGATTACACAATTTGCCAGATCAATTGAAATGCTTTAAGAAATGTCACAAAATTATTGTGAGGAATAAGCAGACACAAGGAAGCAGCCATTGTCTATCCCAACAGTCCCCAAATTTATTACATGCTCCAATGCACATTCCTATTCTATATGTCGATTCAGATGATTTTAGAGCCACCATCTCTAAAAGAAAGATGTAATGCACATGCACGAAAAATTCAAAAACACGTTTTTTTTAACTCGGGTAGGGTCGTATGAGAGAACAGTAGTTGACACCATTACGACTCCATCAAGCACCAATACAAGAATAGGTGCATTTGATGACATATACATTTTAGTGCACATACTGATGTCGACGGTATCACATGCTACCCACTTGTTTTTTATTTGGAAAATCAGAAACAAAAATACCATGCACTGACAAATGAAGATGTAATGTTTACCAGGAGTCCTCCTAGAACCTTCATATCTACTTCTTTTTCTTCCGTTATCCCCATCATATTCTCTTTCATAACCACGTGATGAATCCCTGTAATGGTGATCTTCCCTGCTGGTTCTTCTCTCTCTCCTTCTCCCTTCCCTGCTTTCACTTCTGTAATTATCCCTGTATCTACTTCCATCCCTTTCACGATTAACTGACTCGCCCCTAGATATTGTAGAACGTAAACTCCCAGAAGATGCAGCTCGAACCTTGAATTAGAAATAAGTCAGTGATACACTGTTGTCTTCAGAAATGAAGCAAGAGACATTTGAGTTACATTACATTAAGGCAAGAAACTAAAGCATATGATCGAACTTGCCAGAGAACAATAAATTAGCAGGACACATGCACTGAGGGATGGGTTTCCAACAACTCATACAGAGGTCAGACCCAAAATCTTAAGAAAGAGAAGTCTTGAATATACCAATTTGTGAATCCAAGCAGGAGAACCTGACTTCAAATGGATATGAGGGGAGCGCAAGAAGAGTAAAACGGTGAAAGAAACTTCAAATGACTCAAATAAGTGATATTACTGCTACATCTTGCATACGAAACGCTCTGATGAAGCTCAGGCCGTATTTTCTTAATGTCTTCATCATCAAAAAGAATGGTTGGTCATTTGAAACCATTTACCTCTATGCATTTGTTATTTCATTATATTGAACGATAAGATGCACAACCTATATATATATAGCTTTGGACCAACTTTATGATTAGTAAAAAGGACAACTTTATACTACTTTGACAATTAACAATGATCTTTCACTGTACTGTAAAGGACAATGTATTCAGATTTGCTTTCTAGCAACTGTCAACGTATTGCTGAGAATCAAGCTTAGACTCTGTTAATTAAGGTACCAGCTCCTCAAAGTTTCTAGTTCAGATTGCAACTTTCTTTCATCTCACTTAAGTTATTCTTCTTGATGTCTTTAACCCCACCGAAATCCTCTCCCTATATTTGGTCAAAAAAATTGAAATAGAAACACACAAAAAGGAAAGAGATGTCGAAACTTCCAAGACAAGAAACTGAAGGTACTATCAAGCTTCAAAACTTATAAAAAGTACTAAGGAAATATGTAAAAGCAAGAGTACTAATAAGCAATGTACCTCTGTGTTCTCATTCAAGGGAGGCCTTAGGACTGTCTCAGCATCTTCCCGTTCATTTGTTACTGCACTACCTACAAAAATAAAGGTTGGTTAATTAACACTTAACTAAAAGAGTAGATTGATATTGTAGTAAGTGTAATTGATTGTATAATATTGTGTTATTTTGTCCTAGGACTCATTGTATAAATGCCCATATTTCATGGATTGTAAGTTCATCAAGAAGTACAAAGAGACTTTTTCAGCTTCTTGAAATCTTCATGGTATCAGAGTTGTTGCTGCGCTTGGAGGTTAGTCTTGTCCCTCGCAGCACCGCAGCACTAGGGTTCTTTTTCACAAGAAGAGGTTGAGTTTTCTCATCACGTAAAGCTGTCAGCGTCTAAACATTTTTCTATCAGTGCTATATAAAAACCAACACTACCAGAAGGTACGGCGTGCTACGGTGACCAAACCCCAACCAGATGCTGCCGGAAACCACCTCCATGCGCCACACGCACCACTAGAATTTCCAACACCAGCTACGCGTCACTCACGCACCGGCGCATGACTCTTTCCCGCAACTTTTTCTGAAAGTTTCATTTATCCGTAGGGTGGGTCACCGGCACATTCAAGCCTTCCAGAATCTCCTAAAGACCTACTTTTTGGGGAAAAAGAAGACGGCAGAAAAGACAAAAAGAAAAGTAGTGGAACGCTATTAGCAGCAGCTATATGGTGGACAGTATGGAAGAAAAGAAATCAAAGATACTTTGAAGGCAAAAAGGAAACTATTTGTACCTCACAGCATAGATCTTTAGCTCACTTAATCTTTTGGTGTAAAAATGAAAATGCACAAAATGTAGATAGGATGGTTAATTTCCTAAGTTCTTTTCATATGTAGCTACTGCAGTAAGATGCATACTGTAGGTGTTGTACTACTCATACATTGAATTAAAATGCAGGCAGCAGAGACCATACAAATATCAAAAGTAATCATAATGTTGGAGCTTTTTGGTGAAGTTGAGTTGATTATAATAATGAATCCTCGAATGTGAAAAGAAAAAAGAGTTATGAGAGTGGTACCTGAGACAGATGTCTCACTAGCATACGATTCACGATACCTCCTTTGTACATTATTCCGTGAAACATTAGATGCACCACTTCCCAACTCATCAATTCCAGAAGCAGCAGATGCCTCCTCGTCTTCATCTAAAGATGAAGCAACTGAAGCAAGTCTCTCCCTTGGAACTTTAAATCCACTCTCTACAGCAGCCTCTCCCCTTTTGGCAATAGCCAAGGCATCAAGCCCTATCCAATCGTGAAAAATAGATGAAGATATAAACCACAAAACAGTCTCATTTTATCACACGCTTATCGAGAAGGGGACGTAGTCAAAGTTTCTAACTCAACACGGAACCGGAACTAATACATGTGCCAATAGTCTAAAACACATAAGCTGAAAAGAAGCAGATGAAACTATTACACACTAATGTAATGTTCTTATACTACTCTCTTCTTGAAAGACATCTTAAACCTACATATGTCTAATATGTCACCTAACAAAGAGAAGATTTGGATAAACCTAAATAATTATTTTTTAAGAACTTTCTCATGATGTGCTTAAATGAAGTAACATGGTCAGTGAGGATTCACGTACCCAGCCCCAACCTATTTGGACTGAGGCTACTTGTTGTTGTTGTCGTTCTCATGGAAAAGCGTATGTCTTGCAAGAAGAAGGAACTTGTATCTAATTTTTACTCAATCAACAAAAGAATGTCTATATAAAGCTTTTGAATACCATGCAAACATTTAATCGAAGATACAAGCACATTCTGTAAAAGACCCCAACATACAAATAACTGAAATCCTGCAAATGGCTTATATTCAGGTTGGGGCCTCCGAGAATCTAAGGCTTTGAGAAAATAAACAAAAAAAGTGTGTCGATATGTAGAACTAAACAAGTTAAGAAAGTGTGAAAGGATGGTGTACATCACAATCATGATATATACAAGTTAAGAAAGTGTGAAAGGATGGTGTACATCACAATCATGATATATGAGGTGTAGCAAGGTGCGGCCTCATTTACTTCTTCCTTCTTGTTATTTGAATGTGAAATTTTGTTTCATTTTTTCCAAAATTAGTAAGGCCATTTATTCCCTTTTTATATAGGTTTGTCACATTATGGGCTTTTCCCTTTTCACCTACCCAAAAGAAGCAAATTTTTAAAAAGAAAATCTATCAGAGAGGTTGATAATATCATCTGTCATTGATAGATAGCGAGAGAGGTTAATAATCTAAGGTCATGATAGCATGGGCCATATTTCCTCGTTAGTCTGCAGATGGTCCTTCAAATTGTTGGAGAGAGAAGGGAAGAGAGGGGTATGTCTACATACTAGTTAGGAGTCATTGAAGCTAAGTTTGTGTGTTTTCTTGGATATCTTTTGTAAGGTGGCATCACAAAGCATCAAAAGGATAAGCTCAATACACAAGTCCAGTAAAGGTAAACAGCTAAATCTAGATACAGTTGGACCAACTCTAGCTTGCTTTCATATAAATATCCAATTTTTATGATGTTGAACTATTCGACATACAGAAACTACGCAATATTTCTGTTATATAAAACCATTTTTTTAATTTGAGAGAAGTTGGAACTAAATGAAGTGCCAAAACCATAACAACATAGGTCAATCAAATCATACCTAGAAGTGATTTCCGCTCTGAAGGTTTAAAAATTACTCTCTCCTTCCCAGGAACAAAAAGACCGCCACTACTCGTCTTATCAGGTTCCAATGTTGTAGTCGCCTTGTCCAGATCAATTGGTCCAACATCTCCTTGCTTTGGAAAGGAAAAAAAAAAACAAGTTGAACAATATAAGGTATTTTGCAGAGTTAATAAAAATGAAGAATAACATACATATGGTCAAAAGAGAACCATTTAAACAACATTATCTTGTTATTATAGGAGTAGTATACACTCACCTGCATGTTCCCTTTGAGGAGTAGTAGCAATTCTTAACAAGTTAAACCTACAGTCACTGCAAAGCAACCAGAATGAAAAAACATATAAACACGAAATAGGCTGCATAGTAATCCATATAAGCTTGAAAACAACTTAAGCCTCATATCTAGCTCAATCAACAAGTCTTATCTTTTTCAAAAATTTAACATGAAAAAGCAACAAGTAATATATAACTGAATCTAATCTAGGATAGTAGTTGTAACTAAATTTATCATATTTCCCGTAGCCCTTCCCACCGACTAAGTTGGCGCTTGATTGTAACAATAAGTTATTTGTGTGCGTTTATCAGCTAAACTATAAATCAAATCATCAACAACATAGCAAGTACTAAAAACACAAATTACATGATGCTTTGAAAATAATGGAGAGGAAGGAAGTACCTGTGATTAATACACCTTCGCAATTCAATGTTCAATGACGACGATGATGAAGAAGAAGAGAAGACGGAAAGTAGTTGTAGGAGCAAAAATTTATAGGGAGGGAGGGAGGGACCCGATGATTTCACCCGAGTCGGTTCATGGTTAGTTACGGGTTTACCCACTATGGGATGGGTTGGGTTGAATGGGCTGAGATTCACCCAATTGCAACTCAATCTTTGAATGGATCAACTTAATTTTAATTCAAGAGTTTTAAAATTTTCTTATTAAAAAACATAGAGAGAAATTGAAATTATAAGTGGTGAGGAAGTGAAGGAAAATAGACAAATTTATTGATTTTCTTTCCACATATCATTTACCCACTTTTATAAAAATTACTTTATTTCAAAAAGTGAAAGAATTTATAAGTTGAATTTCTAAAATAAGATTTATAACTTGAATTATTGAAGTGTGATTATAGATTGGATATTCCAAGTTTGTACTTAACATAATTGTTTCATATGGGACAAAAAATTTAAAACTTTTAATCATGCTTCTAATATGTTATACCTCTGTTTTTTTTTTTTATGATAAATCTAATTAATTTTATTTTATATTTATATGTTTTTTTTATGAAGTAAATTTTTTTATTGGTAATGTATATAGGTGGTATGTCGAAAAAAAGAAGAAGAAAAACCTACAAAATGTGATTTTCTCTAAAATTTATCCATTTCTTTCTACAAATAGAAATTACATTGGTGCATTAAAAAAAAGTGGTCGAAACTACTCTTTACTCGAGTAACGTTCGTCTCTGCATCCCCTTCAACAACTCTCCTATTTCTCCTTTACAAACGACTCACTTAAAGCGATAAAAGTAATATTTCATGTTCTGTGTCTTCCTTTCCGGGCCCAACTCTTCCAACTGACTTCAACTCATTCACACATTTTGTTATCGTCCAAGTAACGCCAAATCATTTAAATATTTTTCACCATAATCTCGTGATTAGTTTGCAATGTAACAAATATGATTCACATTTTTACGGTCCTCCTTACATAGAAAACACCTATTTAAGCAAATAACCTTTCATTTCTTAAGATTCTCTGTCGTTCTATTTTACATTTATTTTTGTATTAATCAATTAACAATTTCAACTTTAAACATAAAGTGTGATATACAAGAGCTTTTAATATTTATTTCAAATCCAAATCCTTCACAAATTTTGTCATTATCCAAAAAACGTCAAATTATCTATACATTTCTCATCAGAACCCCCGTGACTAGATTACAATGTAACAAAATATGATCCACGTGTCGCCTTCCTCATCGCATAAAAAACACCAACTTAAGCAAATAGTCTTTCGTTTCCTAAGTTTCTCCGTCGTTCTGTTTTACATTTAGACGGGCATTAATTAATCAATAATTTCAACTTTAAACTATTAATAAAAGCGTGACATACATAGATCTTTAATATTTGTTTCAAACTCAATTCCTTGATTTTTCTCATTGTCCAAAAAACGTCACATTATCTATACATTTCTCACCAGAACCCCGTGACTAGCTTACAATGTAACAAAATATGATCCACGTGTCGCCTTCCTCCTTGCATAGAAAACACCAACTTAAGCAAATAGCCTTTCGTTTCCTAAGTTTCTCCGTCGTTTTGATTTACATTTATATGTGCATTAATTGATCAATAATTTCAACTTTAAACTATTAATAAAAGCGTGACATACGTAGATCTTTGATATTTGTTTCAAACTCCATTCCTTGATTTTTGTCATTATCCAAAAAACGTCAAATTATCTATACATTTCTCACCAGAACCCCGTGACTAGCTTACAATGTAACAAAATATGATTCATGTGTCGCCTTCCTCATCGCATAGAAAACACCAACTTAAGCAAGTAGCCTCTCGTTTCCTAAGTTTCTCCGTCATTCTATTTTACATTTATACGGGCATTAATTGACTAACAATTTCAACTTTAAACTATTAATAAAAGTGTGACATACGTAGATCTTTAATAGTATTTATTTCGAACCCACCTTAAGGCGAGTTTGTTGTAAAAATTCATGGTCTTCCCGCAAAACTAAAAAACTACATTAGTTAATGCTAGAGTACCTAGTAATCACTGGTTGGTTTACAACTTTTTTCTTTTTTTGGCTGTGTCTGACCAAACAGAGGACAAAAGAGGATGCATGTTCAGGTGTAACAGAAGCTCTTAAACTGTTTACTAACAAAGCTGGAAACTTTTCAAGAAAAAGGGGGTCAGTGTAAATTGCACTACTGTAGTAAATCAAACCAAGGGCAAAAAATTCTTCTCTGGTGATGGTCTTGGTCTTGGATATCCATTTTTATTCATTGAATTTTGGGTTTACTTTTGTATTCAATGTTACTATTAATGGTACTCTGTGTGTATCTGTTTTCTCCTAAAGTTTCAGTTTTTTGGGTCTTTTGTTCTCTTATAGGTGAATGTTTGGTGCATGTAGGTTGATGGATTCTGACTGATTCTTCCATTTCTCAGTTCACTGGTATGATGTTCTCCACCATTTTTCTTGGGCTTGATCTGTTTTCCCTTTCTTCTTCTTCTTCTTCTTCTTATGTTGTCATTTCCAAAATGTCTGTTGCATGGCTTTTATGATTGGGAATGATAAATGGTTTTGATTCTTTCTTCTTTTTTGCGTGGGATTCTCATGGGATAAATGTCCTTCGGTTTGAATCAGTGGGTTTTGGAGATTTCAAGATTAGGACTTTAGGCCTTCATGGGGTAAGTAAAGGGGTTTGAAATTGATTTCTGGATTGGCTTTGCTCATTTTCAAGACTAGGACTTTAGTTTTTTGTGTGGTGAATAGAGGGGTTGATTGCTAGTTATGAATCACTGGGCTTTGCACATTTTAAAGATTTGTACTTTAGTTCTTTGTGTGGTGAATAAAGGGGTTTGAAGTTGATTACTAGTTGTGAATCATTGGGCTTTGTGCATTTCAAGATTAGGACTTTTATCTTTTGGTGTGGTGAATAAGGATTTGGAGCTGATATCTGTGTTGATTGATCAGTTGAGCAGGTGTGTATGTTAAATACAGGTGAATGGTGACTCGTGGGATGGGATCTCAGGAGGGAGGTGGCGGTGTAATAGAAGCAAATCCAAATGCATTGGCTAGGCAAGGATCACTCTACAGCCTCACTCTTGACGAAGTTCGGAATCAATTGGGGAGTAGTGGAAAACCACTCAATAGCATGAATCTTGATGAGTTTGTTAAAACTGTACGGACTATTGAGTCTAATCAAGAAGTGGGCCGAAATGGTTTCGGGGCAATGCAGCACGGGGCTTCTGTGCATCATCAATCGAGCATAACAATGACCAGGGATCTAAGCAAGAAGACTGTCGATGAGGTGTGGCAAGATATTCAGCAGGGGGGGAAAAGAGAGAGCGTTGAGAAGAGAAGCCCGGAGAGGCAACTTACTTTAGGTGAGATAACTCTGGAGGATTTCTTGGTCAAGGCTGGAGTCATTGCAGAGTCGAACCAAGGCAAGAGAAATTCGGGTTTAGTATCAGGGGTTGATTCGATGGCATTGGGACAGCAAGCTCAGTGGCCGCATTATCAAATCCCTGCAATGCAGCAGGTACCGGAGCATCATCATCAACAACAACAACAGCAGAATAGACAACCAGTATTTATGCCAGGCCATCCAATTCAACAGCCTTTACCTGTTGTTGCTAATCCAATTATGGATGCGACTAATCCTGAAACCAAGGTGACAATGTCTCCAGCGCATGCTGTGGGAACATTATCAGACACACACACAATGGGAAGAAAGCGGGCTGCTCCAGGTGATGTGATTGAAAATAGTGCAGAAAGGAGGCAGAAGAGGATGATTAAAAATAGGGAATCCGCAGCTCGTTCACGAGCAAGAAAGCAGGTGCTTTTACTTATTTTGCATTTTTTGAGATATAGTTTATCATCTATTCGCCGGTGAAATTTTACTCTTCTGACTAACAGGCTTACACCCATGAACTAGAGAACAAGGTTTCACGGCTCGAAGAGGAGAATGAAAGACTTAAGAGACAGAAGGTAGGATCTGAAAATCAAAATAATTCATGCATGAATTCAGCACTAATTTGCATTTCTTCTACTGATTTTTGAGGTATATCATAATCACATCCTTCATGTCATTAGCATGATTTTGCAGTGGCAATGTTGCACTAAACAAGGCACAACTTTAAACAGTTGTTGATTCATACCTTCCGCTTTTGTTTCTTTTTTTCCTTAAGATGATAAATCAATCAGCAGAATTTTTATATTAACAAGTGATTTATTGTTTCGTGATGAAAGAATGTCAAAGTTATTGTAGGTGTGAAGAAAGATCTTCCTTAAATTTCTAATAAATGCTTCGTTATCTAATCAGTCTATTGAATTGCCCATTACCCACTGAAGGGCCATTGAGAGCAGTAGATTGTAGATGGTCTTTAACCGTCTTCACTATAATCTTTGATCATAATTTCCCTGTATGAGTACTCTTTTCTTCTCCGTAATACAATTGGTTTTTAATTCCCTTTTTCTGTTTCACTTTGTTGTTGTCCATGAGGCTTTAAGCTACTTTTCTGTTTAGCAATCTATCAAATGAGTCGGAAGAATCAGAAAGTAAAAGCACCTATAGATGCATATTGCAACCAAAATATTCAGCTACGCTCTTAAGGATAGGGTTCTACATTGCAGTTATTGTTAGTTTACTAATTATCCAGCTGTTTCACATCCTTGCTTTATTGCCCTTTTTTTAGAGAGATCTTTTTGCTGCATACGTTGGATATTGATACCGTATATGTTCAATGAAGGAGAGGAAACATCACTTAACTGGTAGAAAGTTAATAGGTGGCTTCCAGATGCGTATAATGGCAAATAAGAAATGCTTTAGATATTTGAAATGGGATGCTTGATCACTAAAAGACTCATTATTAGTTGCATAAACTTGTTAGATGTGTAGGTAAGATTTATGCTTTTCCATGCCAAAATTTTATTTTCTGTGTTAATTTGGATTGTGTTTACCCCTTCAAATGCTTTTGAAGAAGCCAGAAGCTCCTGACATGGCAAACCTCAAATTATAGCAAAAAAACTTGTTTTGTACTCTGGACAATTTTCAGTAGTTGTCTCCTTTCAGTTTCTATGAGGATCAGCATTCACTTTCGCGAGTCAACCTGATTAAATATAATTTTATTTGCAGGAGATCGAGAATATCTTACCCAGTGTTCCACCTCCAGAGCCCAAGTATCAGCTCCGCAGAACAAGTTCAGGCCCTATCTGAATAGTGTTTTTAAAATGTCATTGAAAATTTGACCAGCTAGTAGTGCTTCTTTCTCAACATCTTTGTTCAGGAGAATGCCTTGGTAACTTTGAGTGATTCCCAGTCGATGTCCATTCCCCCTGCTATGTACTGAGTCGCTGTATGTAACGTTAGTAGTGTGGACGTTGAGAATATGGTATTGGTAGTTCTTTTTACAGTTAGCTATGTGTCTAGAAACCGAGGACATATATAGTTTAGGGTCATAAGTTGGTAGATACAAAGGTCAGAAAACACTCGGTCTTTGTTTAAGAATCAAGTGACTCATTTTCTTCTTTCCCCAGTTCTTCCTTCGTGATTTGGACTGCTTTTGCTTCATTTTAACTGAAAGTGTTGTGAATATATGCAGGGTTGATTTCTCCGACGGTCACTCGACTAATAGTTAAGATTATCACAGGAAGTCATCTTTCTTCTTAGTTCTTTGAGAAATCTTCTCTACTTTGCTTGATCAAACCTTTCGCAACTATTACAATCCACCATCCTTTGACTTCCAATTGCTTCATGCTTTGAGAGGCTAAATAAATCATAAATTGCTTGCTTTCATTCAAAGCAACAGAACATCAAACAATGGTATCATAGTTTACATAACAAATGCACACATTATTATTAACCTGTATTATGTTTCAACATCTTTCTTCTCACATATGGCCTTACATCATATAACACACAATGGATTTAGTTTGTGTAAATATTAGTCAAAGGAAGGGGAAAATGCTTTCAAATGAAGTATGCAAATTCAAAAATTGCAACCTTTGCTACATTTCAAGAACTTACAAACTGCTTTCATATGTCAAGGCTGTAGGACAGGCAATCTGTATTCTGTAGAGATGTATCTGAGCTCACATCTTTTTGTCATACAACCCGAAAAAGAAAGAACGAAACAAGAAAAGAAAGCAGCTATGCCTTATGTACAATGTTTCCTAATCTACACTAGCTAACTAAATTCACACCCTTTAAAACCCTCATCTGCACGAAAAGGACCAGCTCGATGCAGACGCATTAAACTTCAGGTACCTTACTGGACCAACCATGAGAAGATAACAATAGAAACCTATAGATCTTTCCATACATTAAAATCGGTCGTTGAGCCATTGTAGTTGATTACGCTATCCTGGCACCCCATGAAGTATGTACTTCGCACCGGATCAACATTTACTAGAGCATGACCAGTTCCCAGGGGACTGACTGCAACGGCCACTTCATCTGCACCAATTATTACTTCCGCGTAACCTTTTTTTACAGCATCATTTTCCACCTGTAACAAGTTGATGAATCGATGTAAGGACTTGGTATATATAACCAACTTGCAACCCTAACCCATAAGAAAGGAAAGGAAAACATGAGTACTCGTTCAAAAAGACAATTCTGTGGGAAATTGTAATAGACGAGATAATTTAATAGCCATGGTTTGGTTTTTCTTTGGACAAGTAGCTACAGTTGTTTATTTGATCTTCATTTCCCTTTCATTTTATTCAGAAATAACGAATAAGCAGCAACTCACGCTTTGGAAGTTTTAGAGGAGCTTGATGCAAAATTTGAATCACGTAGAAACCTTTCAAAGCATATCGGAAACAACTTTTCTACTTCATCTGAGGTAGTGGTATGGACTGCGTACACTTTACCCTCCCAGACCCCACTTTGTGGGAATACACTAGGTATGTTGTTGTTGTAGAAATCTTTCAAAGCATGAGCAGAATGGTCGCTTCAATGGTGAAGTAAAGAGAAACTATACATGTAGAGAACCCCAAAAATTGAGTGAAGGAAACTATAAAGAGGACGGAAGGATTACAAACATAAAACCAATCACCCACACTCATGGCATTCAAAAAGTATCTTAGGTACTGAAGAATGTAATTACAAAGAGCACATGACTATGGCTAATCGGGAACAAATAAACTTACGGATTTTGCTAGAGACTATGAAGATTTTGAAGAACTTACGAAAAAAGCTTGAGTATAGCTTAGGGTGGACTTCATGAAATACACCCTATCAGTGTAAGACACTTCTACCAATGTAACTTAGCATACAATGTAATGTTCAAGGTCTGTATATATGGCAAGACTTCAAAAACACATTGGACAAGTGACAACTAAAATATAAAATTCCTGAAGAGCCTGTGGAGGCAGACAGTTTGTGTTGACACATTTGTACTAAATTCACTTACTAATCAATGCACACTTGCATCGAAAAGAAATTATAAGCAAGATATAATCTCTTCCACCCAGGTAAATACATCATATTGCAGGGACTACAAAGGAATCAAACTGATTTATGTAAAACCAACATTTCAAATTTCTTCATGTTTCTGGATTATGTCCAACTGCAAAATATGCTTCCCTACAGATTAACATAGTAAAAGGAAGGATGTAGAGTGACTTAGCAATGATTAAGATAGGTAGAACTGTAAAAGCTTTCAGCTTTGACATTACTAAGAGGAAAAACATACCCGGAATACTGTCTTAGCTCCCCAAATAACAAATGTCTCATTGCATGTGTGGTGTCTGTGGTTGCCTCTAACACCACCGGATCTGATCTCACCCAAATGAACTGAAGCACAACTTGCTGCCCCACCTGATCTTGCAATTAAGAAACTTAAATCAGGGGAAAAGGGAAAGGAAACATCATCTACTTTCCCCTGTACTCCAATTCTGAACTTACACATTTCTTAACATTCTAAGATTACAACAACTACTAATGCTATACATCAATCCCAAACTAGTTGGAGTAAGCTATACGAATCTTCTACATCTAGTCCTCTATTTGGATCCTTTCATTCCACTACTCACTTTATTTTCAAAATCTCTCACCATGGGTGGACCTACACTATTTTTTGGGATGCTCCGGCACCCAGTAAATTCGATGCGGAATAGGTATAATTACATAGAAAATATACAAAAATAGATATAAAAGATGTAAAAGCACCCACTAAAACAAAAGGTTGGCTGGGTGCACTGGTATTTAGATTGATCTTAAGATTCTCAATTGGAAGGGGATTCTTGGGTTCGAACCTTGTTGAGGTAATATTTTACTTTTTTCATATTTTTAATTTTTTAAGCACCCACAATCCTTAAATCCTGCGTCCGCCACTGTCTCTCACACGTACCAAAAAGAAATAAGTCTACCTTACCTTAATCCCGACTACTTTGCGTCATCTGCACACATGCTTTGCTTCTATACATTCTTTGCTTCTATGACATTTTGTTCTTTGCTAAGAATGCATGGACTCCGTGAAATTATGGTCTTTTAAAAAGAAATAGAGAACAGAGCTGCCCAAATCAAGGGAAAGACAAATAGGGTTGAGCAACAGCAACCACCCACGTTTATCTATGGTAATACTGGAAGAGGAAGCTCGGAACCTCACAAGATTAACCTCCTGATCTTTACAAGAAAATCAATTCTATATCAGCACACTTGAATACATCAATCACCTACGCATTTAATGCCAAAATAGTCAGGCTAGGCTACATAAATCCTTCACATCCATTCTGCTTCAGATTAATCTATGTATATTATCAGTAAAAAAAAAAACCTTCCCTTTTCCTTTAGGTCTTTCTAACTAGTTCCAGCCCAAAAGTGCTCAGTTTTCCTCTACGAACCTAATAGGAGCCTAGGAGAAAGGTGTTGCCGGCCAGCATAGGCGGTAAGAGACCTACTTCCCTTGCTTCTAGACCTGCCATAGAGCTAACCCATGCCCCATTTACTTCGTAGTTGCTACAAAGACAATATCTTTATGCTAATCCACCAAAGACACAGCTGAATCATATGTCGAGCAGCAGGCATATTCTGTTACTCCCTCGGCACCATTTCCTTTTTAATCTGCCCCAAAAGAATGTCACTTTACTATAATTAGAAATAAATTAGCTTCAAAGTTCCCGTTTACCAAAAGTTTTTTCTTTCTTAAACAACGTGCCAAGCCAAAGGGTGTATTATACGACAGGCAGGTAAAGAGAGACAGAGGTACCTGAAATGGCAAGGGAAATGGGATTGATCAACCAGCCACGCTTATCTTTAGCAATAAGAGAAGAGGAAGGTGAGAACCTAACAAGATTAGCATCAAGATCATCATCAGACCCAGATTGCACCTTGGCCTGCCACTCTTCTCTTCTTATGGAAGAGGAGGAGGGACGTTGGAATCTGAGGGAAACCCATGTCAGAAGAAGGAAAAGGGAGAGCAGAAAAGGGAAAGCATGTGGTTTCTTGAGGAAAGATTTGAGTGAATTCATCAAAGTTGAGATTTGGGTCCCCTGATTCTGAAAAGGGGCTGTGGAGATTGGAAGTTGTTGGTGGTTATGGCTATGGTTACTCAAAGGGGAAAATGATGTCCTCCTTGGATTTGCCATCTCTCTCACTCTTTCTTCATCATTTCACATTACTATTATTCTTCTCTTCTACCAAAACCACTTGTATTAGTAAAACATATTTATTTATGTAAAAGAAATACGTAGGAACTTTCATTCTTTTTCTTGTATTTTCCTGTTTTTTTTTTTTGTTTTTTTTTTCATTTGTATAATAATAGACGTAAAAAATCACCATAAATTTTTTAATTAAAATGATGAGTCTATTGAACAGTAATTGATTACAAAACTCTGACTTTAATTTCTAAGCAACTCACTAGACTAGACTTGTGTGATCCCAAGTTTTCTAGTTAATCCAACTTGAAAACAAACTCGTATTCCAGTTTATAACATAAGAAACTATGAAATTAAAACGATTACGAATCAAAAATCAATCCTAAACAATTACGCTAACCTCTACCTAGCTCTGATTTCCTTCTAGGAGTTCTTCACGCAAAATTTCAAGAATCAATCTCTGATTTTTTATTTTTTTTTGTATGAGTGCGCAAATAACTTTGTGGAAGCTCTTGGATATTTATAGATGTTAGATGTATTTTGTTGATGTACTTGTTTCCTTTAAATCGGCTTGCCTTTCCTTCAAAGGAATCACATTTCTTTTTGGAACCTAGATGTGGAATTATCATTATCATACGAGTTAATGTTAATATTCTTTTATCATAAGAAATTTGAAAATTAATTTTTTTTATTTGAAATAAAATATACATACATAGATATTTGTTGCGTCCTAGTGCACACCCAAGTTTGCGTGGTCACCCGAGTAGTAAAGTCACCCATTTCACTTTAGCTCTGAACTTGTAATTTTGGTAATGTCAGGATAATTCCGTTATCACGAGCCTCTCTTGTATTCCATTTTCTTGATCCAAAGACTCGGTCTGTCGATTTACATAATACATAAGGTACAAACATTCATTTATTTCTAAGATACACCTACAAGTTGCATCTTTCCCTCTCCATTACACACACAAATCTGTAATATGGAAAATAAGGTTTACAATCAATGATCCTCAGAGAATTTGTTCACTAGTACAGCTACAGAACTAGCTTTAGTTCAACTCTTTGAAGATAATATGCTATCCTGAAAGTCATGCACCTCTACCTCTGCAGCATAACGCAATGTGCTGGCGATTGACATTTCACTCTAGATCTGAACTTGTAAGTTTGGTACTTCAGGGTAATTCCGTTATCACGAGCGTCTCTTGTATTCCATTTTCTTGATCTAAAGAGTCGTCTTTTGATTTTGAAATATCACTGTCTTCAGGCTCTTTCAGAAAGGGTCTGAAGGTCAGAAGTAGACCGACCAACTCAATCGCGTTGAGAACAAAGAAAACCAACTGATCACCTGTTGAAACATCACATTGCCTTTGTTTAGTTTATTGGGCTTAACTTTTATATTTACGTGCATCCAAGTAGGCCATGAGATAGTACAGAGTAGACTAGCATTGTCTCACAAGTTACCAAAAGCAATATAATTGGAGCCAAAGAAACTGATGCTTGTTGTAAGTTAAGTGTCTTGGCACTTGAATTTGAGTAGAGTATGGCCACAATGAGCTAGAATATCACACACTTACCTGGCAGAATATCAGCATCTTGACGCCGTTGTGACCAGGACAATCTGCATAAATTGCAGATCATAAGAGCGTGTTGATACGTAATCTTTTCTACATGTTCAGATTGGCAGACAGTAGACCTTAACTTTCGAAATTCACTAATACTACACATGGGCATCTGATTATATCACTATGCCACTCTAGGATTTTCAAATATACCAAGTTAAGCTCAGATCCTGCATCGATTCAGGCCAAACATGAAGTACTTATAACAAAGACGAACTATCATTGCATTCATTTGTGCGACATATATATGGTACTAAGTTTGTTCAACAAAAACAAGGGCAAAATAGCAACATCGTGGTATGCACAGAAATGACCTTAAAGATCAGCAGAAGATAAAGAGAAATTAGCAACTTACAATGAGCCCCCGGCTGCTGGGCCAATTGTCTTGAAAAGAGACATTGAGGACATTGAAATGCCATTTGCCGCTCCCCTTTGCTCCTGGGACTGAAGTTAGACATTTTACTCACACATGAGCTTTACCGATCACTATTATATGAATGATAGGAAAGAAATGCTTATGGTATAAAGTAGTCACCACAGCTCTATTCTGCATGAGTAGTAAGCCAGTTGTAATTGATACCTGATCAAACATGAAAAATAACCACTTAGACCAAACAAACAACTTTGAGATACTGAAACAGCAGAAGCCAAACAAAGGTAGTTGAACACAGATATATGAGCAGAAATTTTGGTGATGTATAGGATATGGGAGATATCATGAACCAGAATATGAGCAACAGTTCTCGGATATTCACAAAAGCACTACATTGAATTTCTATCAATAATAGCTTCGTGAAGATGAAGAACTCAATGATCTAAGGAAAAGTTCTTACTGAGAGAATATTTTTTAACATAGATGCACAGTTGAGCGCTATGGAGAGACCAAAACCAGTTAATAAAGCCAAATATGGGTAGCTTGCCAACAATGGTATGCTTAAAACCTGAAATATGAGCGAGTTCAGTTTAAACTAAGAGTGAAAAAGTGACTTAATAGGAAGTGGTAAAAGGCAGTTTAGTCAGGGGCATACTGCGCCAATCCGAGAAATCATGACAGGCCCAGTAATCTTTTCCACCAGTGGATAAACAAGAAGCTGAAAGAGTAGCAAACCAAGGCCTGGTGGATCATGTAACAGATTAATAGTCTTTTCGGATCAAAAGATGCACAATTTTCCAATGTAGTCTGCGTAAAAAGCTTTAGAATACACAAGGAAAATTGTCCTGCAGAGATTTGGGCTATGTCTTTATACCTGTGATGGCAAGAACTTGTCCAACATCAGCAGTTGTAAAGCTTAAACCCCCGAGGGTCCTTGGACTGACAGCCCAAAGTGAAAATATCTGAAAAAGCACACGACTTGTAAGATATATTGACAAGTTTGTTCAAGCTGACGGCAAATTATCCGGAAGGTTGCTTGGATTTCTAGTTTTTCCGTTAAAATGATTTTTGAACGAAAGATAAACTACCTCCAAATAGGCAATATCGTGGAGCTGGAATATACAGTAGACAATAATAGAAGACACTAAGGGCCAATTTTTCAGAAGGCTTTTTTGAGAACCCGGGGCTCTACGTTCAGAATGGTTCATGTTCTGAGACACATTTGATTCATCTGGAGTTCCTCCTGCAGACTCATCAAAGTTATTTTTGTCTCTCTTTATTTTGTTGTGCTTGTGAAGTGTCTCCTGCAATGTTTTAGAAGTAGTCAAACTGCAGAAACTGTTTTAGCTAATAAAATCCGGTTCTATGTTTTACGGTGGATTAGTTATGTCAAATTCACTAGTTCGCGCTACGGATTAGAACAGATCATTTTTCAAGAATTACATACTACGTTCGCAGCTATGGAATATTACCACGAGTTAAGCGACTGAAATGTGAACTCGAAAAATACTTATGGAGGAAAGCCTAGATGTCACTTAAAATGAGAAGATAAGTATATATAAGACTAGAGGTCATACCGGAAGCCAAAAGGACATTACTGTTGCAGCTAATGCAAAGACTGATATCATTAGACAAGGTAAAAAATATGGGAATCTGCAAGGTAGAGAACAAACAAATAAACTTCTTAAATAATAGGAAATAACAAGGGAAAAGACAGATAGAACCAGACCAAAATCTTCTCAATATAGAAAGTTGAGAGTAGTTAAACATACAGAACAGGAAGAATGTAATTACCTCCCAAAAAAGGATTCTTTGGAAAATATGCTGGGATATTTTTCTGCAGGCTAGAAACAACATAAGTGACACATGAATTGTTATTCAGACCAACATCTTGATCGTAAAATATTCAGACGAAACACTTCTTTCGGAGAGATAGTTCTTGAGTCATCACTACAGTTAAAATTAACACCAACAATTCTACCGTAGGAAGAGCTGTACCTGTGCAAGATAACCTCCAATTGCAGGACCAATCACCAAGCCTATCCCCCATGACGTGCTTACCTAAATAAATAAGATCATAAAAACATTTTATGGCACCGGATCTCACAGCTATGCAATAACGCTGTTTAGAAGGAGAAGAAAGACGGGAAAGAGAGAAGCAACTCACAGCAGATATCCCCAAAGCATGGTATTCTTTTCGGCAAATTTCAGAAGCATAAGCCTGGAGATATTGAAATCAAAGAATATTGGTTCTAAGGTATTGAACAACTAAAAATTTGAATGCATCCAATAAGGTTCATAATCTTAATTGTATAAAAAGAAGAGTACAAGAAAGATAATACTAAACTAAGTCGAATAGAACAGTAAAAACTCATAATGCAAATCACAATGTCAATGCTGAAAAATAAGATGCTAATATCTGACATAAAATTCCAGTAGAGACATACTCGCATTGTGCCAATTATTCCGCATAAACTTCCTATAAGGAACCTTGTAATTATAGCCATCCAAAAGTTGGTACTAAGGCCAAAGAGCGCGTTGAATATAACCCTGCAGTTGATTTTTCATATAAGAAGTTAAAACTTGAATGAAATAGCTGAATTTATTTATCAGAACCAAATCTTATGCACGAGGACAGTGATTAACCAGCAATACTAACACTGTAATTGTGCCAATCACAACAACTGGCTTTCTCCCATAGCGATCAGCAATTACTCCCCAAAGAATAGAAGTCAAAGCTCTTCCCAACATGAATGAAGAACCTTCAAGAAATGGTAAACAACATGTAAGAAGAGAAGACACTGAAATTACTCAGAAGCAGTGACGGGTAGTATACTGACCAACATATCCGGCATAATAACTAATATCTTCCTCCCTTTCCGCAATGTGAAAATCTCTGACCTGTAGGAGTCAAATGTTAATACTGTCACAGCCATAGTGCAGACACTAGCAGATCAAGAATCACACACAGGAAGAATGGAGCTATAAATGGCTAAGGCACAAGGAAGATCCTTCAAGTAGAATATAAATGTTTTAGCTTGAGAAGCTCTCAGTGCAATTTATTTCTAGTAATCCAAGTCTATGCATGCACAAAAAATAGTTCTCCTTGATACCATAGACCATAGCAACTCATAATCAGAAGTTCAACAATATCCATCTATATTTCCGTTCAAAAACCTGATTAAGACACTATATGGTGTCACCCATAAGTGATGAGCTTCTGCAACTCAAACTTATCTATGTATTTAGGCTGATATATCGGTTATTTGATATATGAAAAGAAACTAAAATTGAGTTTGGTATTTGCAAACCATGCTAGTTTTAACAGCAGTACGATTTTCTGGTACTGTTGACATTAAACTATTAGTACTAAAGATACCTTCATTTGCATAGAGATACAGTACATTATATTGGTGTGTCTCATATCATCACACTCTTATACCTCACCAATTGTTGATTGTCTAATTCAGTCGATTTGTCCATATTTCAGTTCATATTTTTGTTTAGCGTGTTCTTGTTTGACATAATACAAGGTCTTCTGCTGGTCAAAGAGGCAACGCTTAATCATGCTTCATTTGTATTTAAACAGCCTATTGCACTAATCTTTAGTAGTAGGTGAAGAAAAGTTGAGAGATACCATAGCAAAACACTTAAAGAAATGCAAGCTTTAATCATATGATTGAACTGAGCAACATAATGGATATGTACCATAAAATAGAGGAAAGGGAATAGAGATGATATCGGCAAAGCTGCAAAAGATTTGAGAAGAGAAGTATGTTAGTGCAAAATTCTGAGAGGGCAGAAAAATGATGGAGGAACGTAACTTAACCTCCAAAATCACTTCAAATGGCAGTGCTTTTTTTTTTTATGTGAAACCAAAATTAACGGTTCTGGAAAATAAAACACCATGCCTTAGAATTAATTTGTCCATGTAAACTTCCATAAGCTCAAAAACAAGACAATTACAGTCGATAATCCTCTACAAGTTGCAGATAACTTGCAGCATCATCAATTTTTAAACAAAAATATATATTGTCGAATTGCTAACTACGTGATAAACTTATTAGGAACTATTCCATTTTAAATTATTCTGGAAAAAGGACTACCGTCAAAGGAATTAGCATTTGGCCTCAGAAAAAACTGAGTAGGCCAAGCTTTTGGCTGGAATATATGCAGTACAAACTACTGCTCCTAACACTGACAATGAGACATGAAGAGAAGAGAAAACAAATATATGGGCCTCAAATTGTCACACTTGTAAATATTACTAAGGATGGAGGCAAAACCAATGACAAATGACACCACAAAGATGAATGAACAATTAGGAAAAGATGATGATCTGAACAAGAAACAACATATATAAAAGAGTATAAAAGATTCTAGTATAGCATAAGTGGTCCTTCTATATATAGATCGCTATATAAATGATCTTATCGCGAGCAATATTGTGGCTAATTAACATGGGAACACAGAATGATGATGGCTAGCATAGAAGATTGCATATAGAAAAAGGTGGAGAGAGCTGACAGGCGCATAAGGTGACGATGGAGATGAAGAAGACAGGTTTAATAGGGACGCTGGGGTCTGCGCGCTTTAGCTGCTCAATTTTGCAACCTGGACAATCTTCTTCATATTCTTCTTCTTCTTCTTCATATTTATTCAACAATGCCTCCATTTTCTTCTTCTTCTTTGAAATGGATGGATGTATATATAATTGATCACATCAGTTTTATACTACTACTAGTACTTATTGATCAGTTGTATGTGAATTGTTACTATAAATTACAGGGTAGTTGGGGAGGTCCCATCATTCCCTCTATTTCTATATTTTCTATGACCATCTCTCTGTGTGTTTGTGTGTATTTAATTTCATGCAACAGACTGCTGCTATACATTAATAAACTGTGGTCGTCTAAGGACCGCAACATGCATGCAAACTAATCAAAGCGGGTTCAACATCACTATATATAAATAGTAGTGTAACTTTCCGTCGTTTAGTTGTGTGATCTTAAACTAGAAATAAATAAATGTGTACGTGACAATAGAGCAAAGGGAGTATATATATTTGAAATGACAGCATATATATTATACGTGCCAAAGTTTGTCAATCATGTACTGCTGAACAATTATATTACTCATGGCTTTTAGGAACTGCAAATTAAAGTAATTCAGACAAAATTAAATGCACATTGAAGTAATTTTGTGGCATACTATATATTATACTGCAAATAATGCATGTCTCCATCGATGTGTGTACCATATATATATATATATGTAAATGTAAAATAATTAGAGATATTCAAATTGTTAGACAATAATGTATGAGTAACATTTACACCATGCACAGACCGACACTATCTATTCTTTTAAAAAATATTTCTTCTTTAACATATTACTATATATAATTATGTGAGACAAATATTCATTTAAAGAAGTTTAGTGCTACACTCAAAAAAGTCAAAAATCTATTCTTAATTCCATTATCTTTTTTTTCATCATAACCAAATTATTGAAGTACTTTTTGTGGTCTCCACTCTCGTAAGATATTAAAATTCGATTTATCAACAACTCTTACGTCGTTTACCCTATGATGAATAAATATGTGTCAGCAAACGAAATAATTAACAAACATATCTTGATTAAATACGTCTTATAGTAATGTTAATATAATTAAAAGCAAACAAACAGGAAGAACAACTGTTCCAAATGAGTGATGAGCACATTATTTTTATATATATGCACCCTCAAAAGGATATGAGACATATATATATATATATATATATATCGACCAAGATTTAGCTTACCTCAATATTTATTATTTATATTGTATATAATATAATATAATGCTTTTGATTGAAATTTCTTGGAATGAATATCACTCTCTGGCTCTTTCACTCAATATATATATATATATATATATATATATATATTAATAATGAATGCATGGTGACCCATGATGCCACTATATATTATTTATTAGGTTGCAGATTTGGTTACATATATGCCTCACTCACTCACTCACATATAGTAGGGACAAGGGACTAATGTAGAGTGCTAATTATGAATTCCATAAAATCTTCAATAATTCTAATTGAAATTCTGTATTGATCTAGAACTCAAATAAGTAAAAAATATTCTCCTTCAAAATTCATAAATTAAAAATTATGATTTCACCTTTACATATATACTAGTCAAAAGGACAAAATATTAGTACAATTTATTCATGGTAGGCAGCACATAAAATGGCCAAATTAAATTTTG
This sequence comes from Capsicum pubescens, assembly GCA_030864215.1. NCBI lineage: Eukaryota > Viridiplantae > Streptophyta > Magnoliopsida > Solanales > Solanaceae > Capsicum > Capsicum pubescens. Next base: position 290,172,753 of record CM061547.1, on the reverse strand, counting down.
ATAAGTAGTTAAGTTTCTTCAAACTATCTATATTAATACTACGAAAGTAACTCAATGGGAAAAAAGTAATATTAACTATAATGTTACGTGCACTCAAAATTATTTCTTTATATATGGATCCTTTAGTTAATTTGAATACCAATTTTATACAATCTCAAACTAATGTGAGATTCATGCTTGAAAGGACATAGTTACCAAATGCCTTGACTAAATTAAGCCAGCAAAACACATGATATATATTATTTTTTTATTACGTGAATTTTAAAACAAAAAGTGTGAAATTCATGATCAAGGAAAAGCCAAATGATCAGGACGTGAATGATGAACATAATATATGACAAAAGAATAATTAATGATGAAGTCATCCAATTCTTCGAATTGCGTCTTAATAAAAATAGTGACAACATATTAAGTATAATTCTACAGGTGAGTCTCAAAGAGACTGTTAACCTTGCAAAAGTAAGGTAGAGATATTGTTTTCAATAGACCATATACTAAAATACGAGGTTCAAACGTCCGACTTTATTAAAGAATAAAATTGGGTATTAAACCAATGCACCAAGATAGACATGAAGGCCGCCTTCTTCTTAAAGAGAAAATTGGATGGACTAGCTAGTAACATTTTGATCAGTATTTCAAAGTTTTAAGATGTAGCAACTTGTTAATATTGAGAAAAGATAAAACATCTCTAGTTAAATCACAAATATTGTGAACAAGAATTTACTTTAGTTTTTGAATATTTAACAATTCAAATTCCAAAATACATTGTTCTCGAATTGAAGGTTGTTCTGTCAACTACATTTCAAATACGGCAAAGAAATGGCTAAAAATTGAAAATCAGACGAAGAAGTGGCCATGTCGCGCCATTTTGACATTCTTCTGTCTCACACACACATCTTTGTTGGGCCATTTCCCTTTACTTTCTTCTGAACCAAGTAGCTACTAGCCTTGGGCTTGAGTTTCAGAAATGGCCGCCCTCAAATCAAATTGACTCACGAAAATGGTCTTACAAAAATAGCCTTGTGATCTTGACTCCACTTAATAAATGTTGTACGTTCAATTCATAAGAAGATGCTTATGACACTGAAATCATATAATTGACCAAAAGTTTTGCCTTAAAACTTATATATATATATATATATATATTATCCATAAGATAGATTTCAAGACATTTTTAGAAAGTGAAACTGTTTAATTGACCTCAAGACTTAACTTATTGAACGCGGATGAAAATTCAAGACCATACATATACTATACTTTACTTTGGTGGACAAAAATTCCAGATCGAAACTTAGGCGTAATTTTCCGAATTGATGCTGCTAAAAAAAGTAAATAATCTTTTTCATCAATTATTAACATAAAAAAAAATCAATAGGGGGATAGTAGTTTGACAGGAGATGATTGACAAAGTTTAGAAAGTAGTAATGATTAGGAATTTGAAATTTGTATATCCAATAGCAGTACAGTTCAAAAAAGGAGGGGAGGGTCAAGTTGAAATCTGAAAGGCGGAGAGAGAGGGGGAGAGCGAGCGAGCGAGCGAGCGACCTGGGTGCTTCGTGCCTCTCTCTTCATTCCTCATTCAAAAATAAAATTAAAATTACACCACCTAAAACCCTAGTTTTTTTCTCCATCAATTTCCCCCCAAAAATTGTTGTTGTTTGATTTGGGGGGAAACAAACAAGGGATGATGAGTAGCAGCAGGAGAGAAGAAGAGAGGAACGAGAAGATAATAAGAGGCCTTCTCAAGCTCCCTCCTAATCGCAAATGCATCAACTGCAATAGCTTGGTATTCTTTTCATTTTCCCTGTTTTTTGCCTTTGTTTAAACTGTTTATCTTCTTCTTCTTCTTGTTACACTTATGTTATGTGACGTGCAGAGATCATTTCGTTGTTGTTAGAGAATTGTAGGTTCAGCCAGGCATAAGTATGAGATTTGAACCCTTTAATTTGTCTAAAAATACAATTTTTTTTGAGATAGCATCGTGCCCGGGCCAGCTTGCACGCACCAGCTGCATCCACAAAGGCTAGGAGAGATGGGGGAGAAATCACCTAGTGTTTTCGGCATTAGAATGAAATGGATATGAATAGGGTAAAAGTATCAATCTTTGTGTTGTACATAATTAAGGTAGGGGTGAAAGTGATATTTAAGAGCACCTCTAGGTTCAACAGCTGATATAATTCATGTTAAAAATATGAACTTTAAGTATTGAATGAAATAGACGCCTGGAAATGTTTTAGTATTGGAATGGAATGGGCGTGGATAGGTTAGGATAAATGTAAGATTAAGAGAACTTCTACTTTGTATTGATAGGGTATAGACACGTGTTAAATTAGGAGAACCTTTACTTCTTAGGACCCTTAATTTGCATTAAAAGACGATTTCTTTTTATGGACCAGAGTAGAGTAGAATGTATACAGGGTTCATATAATCAAGTCAACCCCAACTAATTTTGGATAGGTGCTGATCACTTGATATATTTTTCATTTGCTTATCGATATGGAACTTCGGCTTGCAGTCTTGCCAATTTCCTAGTAGTTTGGTAGGTTGTACATATGTGCATCAATGTTGTTTAGGCTCTTACAATTATTCTCGTAATATTGCTTCATGTTGGTATTTACATAAGGAAATGAGCACTATAACTTAAACAAGAAACTGGAACGAGTTACTAATTTGGTCATTTTATCTACCTTTGAGGTTTTGGCAAACCCATTAAGAAAACCTTTTGATACTGGAGCCCACACACTCTCGTTTGTACTCACTGCATCTTCAGAAAGAAAACCATTTGATAAGTGATAACATTAGTTATAAGGGGTATTTGACTCTTATATCTTTCTTCAATGTGTAATTAATGACTATATTCCTGCTGGGAATAGTAAGGATGAAGTTGAAAATAAATAATGACTTTTCAGTGTTCTGAAGTGGCAAATATTTGGAACTATAGTGACAGGAGAAAAGGATCAGAGGGAGTAGTTCCTTGAGATGAACAGTAGAAAGCTAATTTCACCAATCTGGCTATTCTCTGTGTTTGATATTTTAATCAGTAATTTGGCTCATTTTCATTTTAATCAGTAATTTGGCTCATTTTCATTTTAATCATCGCATCTATTACGATGTGCAGGGTCCGCAGTATGTGTGCACAAACTTTTGGACTTTTGTCTGCATGACATGCAGCGGAATACAGTGAGTACTACCATTTTGCATGCTCTTCCTCATTTTTAGTTGCAATGTACGTGTATGGGAACTTGGTTTGAATTATCAGCTATGAGGCTAACAAGCTTAGTAATTGAGGGAGGTCTTTCTCCTCTACATGGCTAATCTGTACAATTTCTCTACTTTAAAGCTTCCGGGGATATTCAAGAGGTTTCTTTTTTTTTTTTCTTATCAGAATTTGAAAATGCATTAGCACTTCTAATGCAGCTGTGGCATTGTATTGGCCAAAACTTGACCTGTTACACGTGCAGCTAAGTAGCTTATTTTAGTTGCTTCAGTAGTCAATCTTCCTGAAATCTATTGGAATAATGTTCTGAAAAAGATGGTTTGGGATTTTGTGATAAGAAAATGTCCGTCCTTGTTTTAATTTTTAACTAGCATGTGAGGGTGCAACAGATAAGTGATGTTCGTCTAAATTTATTGTCTAAGCATTGTTTAAATAAAAACAGTGGTGAATTAAAATTTTAAGTTCCCCTCGTGTCTGTTTGTGATGTTTTCTATTATGCTCCTAAGCTTGAAATTCTGTACGTCAGGATGTTAAAATGTATTCATCTTATTCGTCTTGCAGTCGTGAGTTTACTCACCGTGTGAAGTCAGTTTCCATGGCTAAGTTTACTTCCCAAGAAGTGGAGGCTCTTCAAAAGGGTGGTAATCAGGTGAAAATATTGTACTCTTAACCGATCAAAAGTTAAGGTAAAAGAATTGCTGATTCTTCTTCACTTTGAGATTAAGATTCTCTCGTCCTGTCTTTATTTTTTCAGCGGGCCAGAGAGATATATTTAAAAAGTTGGGACCCACAAAGTCAGTGGCTTCCTAATAACAGGTACAAGATTAGCAAGTTAATGTTAGTAGGTTACTAGGTTCCTGGTGAATTTACAAATTCAAGATGCAAAATCGTAACTTTCTTTTCTCATCAGCAATGTTGATAAAGTAAGAGAATTTATAAAGACCGTCTATGTTGATAAAAGATATGCTGCAGCAGAGTCCTCTGACAGACCTCCTAGAGATACTCAGGTACTATATTTGGAGTAATATTTTGTCTATGCAGTACTTTAGACTAGAATGTTTCTTGAAACTTCTTTCTATGATTTAGTCATAATATTCAAATCAGCACTGCATCCAGACTAATGTGTCCAATAATGCATTGTGTTGCCAGAACTTGAGAAACCTCGACGATGATATGAGAAGAGCAAGTTCTTATCATTCCTATTCTCAAAGTCCACCATATGACTTTCAGTATGAAGAACGGCGTTATGGTAAACATGCGCCAGTACTCTCTAGAAGGCCAGGATCAGATCGAGGACTTTATGAAGGAAAGGTGTCGAGTTTCTTGAGTCCTAGTCGTTTAAGTGATCATATGTATGAGGATAGGCTTGCTAATGAAGGATCTAATCCCAGAGCTTCAGATTACTCTGTGTCTAGTGGAGGTGATCCATTCAGGCCTGAAGCACAGTCTCCCAACTTTCAGAGAGGCATCGGAAGTCCCTTAAGTGACACCTCAAGGGATATTTCATACGAAGATGCACGGCATGCCAAGAAAGATGCTGGAAGAATATTACGAGCACAGGTCATGTAAATATTACTTATTTACCTCTGTTAAACTTCAAATTACTTGGTGGAGCATATTCAACTCTGTATTTGGGGTGTTCTTATTAATCAAAATATGCTGTTAAGTATAATTCTTTTTCTCTTCTATCTGGTTGTGTTCCTAGTTAGAGGGTCCTTACTGATCAGAATATGCTTTTAAGGAATTTATTCTCCTCTTTGTGTCTTAGTCCTTTCGTGTCATAGATGGGCATTATAACATGGCTTTCCAAGTTAAGTATGAAGGCTCCCTCCTCGTTGATGAACAAGCAAGGAACCTTGGAAAAGCATGTGGACAGATGTAGAGTTTTAACATTTTTCTCTCAACATATTATAAATAGATTGATTTCTAAGTGGAGGCGCCAAAGGTCAGTAGAAAATAGCCATTTTCATGAAAAGAAAAGAAAGATGGAGTTGTGATGGCATGACAGTCATCTGCTAGTGAGTTGAAAAGTGACATTCTTTTTTTTTGATAACCGTGGTGTCCGGGCCAGCTTGTGCGTACCTCGACTAATTCCATGTGATACCTGCTAGTGCCACCTCCCACCAGCAACAGGTACCAGGTAACACTGTCCACCAAGGCTAGGACAGATGGGAAGAAATCACCTGGTGTTTTTGTCTTCGCTAAGATTTGTGAAAAGGGACATTCTTAGTTCTTGCAGAAGCCTAGCGAGGTTTAGATAGTTACAATACATTTTTCTGGTATTACCGTGTTTCGTTTACTTTTTTTTTTTCCATAGAAGGGGTTTTATTCTCGATATGATCCATAAATAAGATAAATCATGAGCGTGTTAAATTCATGGTCAGTGAAACATAATTTGAATATTATGACCATGCAAGTGGAACTTGGATTTCTTTCCATTTGACTTATAGAAAAGGCACCTTGTCCTTTTAACTGCAGCATTTCCTTGTGAAACTGACATAATGGTATTTGTTAAATCAGAGAACTGCATCTTCCGGAAGTTTTGAATCGTTTGACAGCAACTCCTTGTCATTCAAGTCTGTAAATTCTTTTGGTTTAGCGGATGTTACTTCAGAATCAAAGCAAACAATTGAGGCCCGCTCCAGTAAATTGTCAACTTTCCCCTCTTCGCCACGATCATCGGGACCTGGAAATTCAAATGCCCCGGATCTATTCAATGCTCCCGCAGTTCCTCAAAACGCTCCGCCTACATTTTCAACAAAGTCGCACTTGCCAGTGTCATTATCAAATGGCTCTATAGATTTATTTCAGCCATCTATTTCTACTGGTCCAATTGGTAATGCAAATCAACCGTCGCTCACTCTCCTGCCTTCATCGTTGGACTTATTCTCAGAGGTGCCAAACCTGCCATCAGTAGCAAGTGCTAATGAAAAACCATCATGTGAAGTCACTTCCAAAAATGAAGGATGGGCAACATTTGATATGCCACAGCACGCAGCAACAACAGGCATCGAACAGTTCACCCTGGCACCGGCACATGCTTATGGTCATAATTCTCCTGACTTCTTCCCTGAAAAAACACACCCACAACCGGTTGTAACATCCAGTGAGCAGTCAATGGATGTGGTTCCAGAGAGAAATGATAGATGGGCCACATTTGATGTGACACTCACCGGCAGTAATAACTTTACCTCCAACAACATTCAATTAAAGGGTGATTCTCAATCAAATTTGGACACACATTTCTCTTTCATGCAATTGTCATCACCGGCAGAATCTGATCCTCATGGACCAGCCATTAGAGACTCTACTGCTTGCACATTAAATTTATCAATGCCTGCTCCATTTCATGGAGGTGTCCAGAATGTTGAAGCAACTCCAAGTGCAAGAAGTACTGATGTAAGTGTAATCTAATTGAGTTTGGGAAGTGGCATAAGCAATTTCTGAGTTGAAATCATCTCTTGACAACTTCTGCTTAACTTCATTTTATTTTATTATCTGCTCATCTCTTGGCAGTTGTGGAGTGCCTTTGATATTTCTACTGACCACTTAGCTCTCAAGAGTGTGGCTAGTAGTAAGGAACCAGTTGTAATGAGCCATGATCCAGTTGATGATCAGTACATGGACTTAAGAGGTGTAGAGGTAGTTGTCTTCCTAATACAGTTAGAATTTATATGTTTGCTTCTCTTTTATTTTAAAGACTTCTATTCCTCAGAATGTAGCTACCGGTCAAAGTCAAAGAGCTGTGTTGGATAGTGGATATCCTATTACTACTTTGCCATCATATGGCATTGCCTCATCCTCTGGATTGGCCAATCTTCCTGTAGCGGTCAGTTAATTACTCACCTGTCCTGTATGACCACCCTTTTTAAACATCTAGATATCAGTATGCTGTTTCCTGTTTCTTTGACATAGGGTTCTTATTAACAGACAGGAGTGCATTCACATGCAAATGAGCAGAAGTCCAGCAACCCATTTGATCTTCCTTACGATGTTGACATGGAATGCAGCAATATGGTAAATGACATTTTTCGTAATATTGTTTTCTGAAAATATAGTGAGAATTTAACATTTTGTTTTGGTCCTCCAAGTCCATCTATGTCGAGTGAAATTTCCCTTGACAGCACTCCCCTCCAAGAGAAAAGAACTTTTAGGGATCGATTGCTGCCTTTATTGTACTAAAGGAGTTTTCTTATGTTGTTCTGCACATGTTCTATCTGATATTTACACTACAAGTCTAGGCTAAATTTTGGGTCTCATTGTAAAGAAAATAGACCTTAGGTGGTCCTAATTCAATCCCAAAATCTAGCCCTTAAGGTGAGGATTGTCCAAACACATAAGGAGACGACAACCCTTACTCAACTAATGTGGGACTCTAACACACCCCTTCCCCTTCCCTGACAAGCTCAGAGCTGGACTTTGGACTGTGAACGACATATAACATAGCATTGAGTAACAAAATAATATGGGTGAGCTTACCTCTGATGTCATGTTATGAAATAGATGTTGAGCCTAACTCAAGCCCAAAATTAGCTCATGAGGATTTCTCAAAACAATGTAAGAAAATAATAACCCATACCATCAAGCATGTGGGACTCTTAACACACATGAATGTCTACTAAAACTTGTTTTCCTAAGAAAATGTTCTTTGGTGCATTCTAATGTGATAATGACTTATGCCAGCCTCAGTACTGGGACATGAGCTCATTACAACATGCTTTGCCAAATGATGAGATGCCAACGTCCTTTATTGGTGGTGTGACCGAATCTTGGTTTCCCCAGAACCCAGCATCAACCTATGTTCCTGCTGGACAGCAAGGTATGTGATGTTTACTTTTTCAAGAAGTCCTTTCTTCTGGAAAACTTTCAGCCTCTCAAAATATGTCCTCTCTCTGCAGGGACATTATTCGTTTCCCCACAACCAGCTGGCAATCAAATATCGTGAGTCATTTTACTTTTTCCATTTTGTGTTGTAAACATATGCAAAAATTTTCCCATGAGATCTTATTTTTATTAGTGATATTCGTTCTCTACTTGCTAAACTATAACTTAATGCACTAGTCCTCTAATATGAAGATGCTTGGACATGTTTGACACTTTGAGTTTGACAGGCTATCCACTTAAATTCTATTTTGTTCTTCTCTGGTTGTTTAGGGATTAGCTGATATATATTCTGTCTGTTGGGAATTTGACTGTATCCTCACTCATTGTTAGGTTTTCTATCTTTTAGGTATACCGTGTGTGTGTTTGGGGGGGGGGGGGGGTTGCCCTCTTTTTATGTAATTATTACTTTTTTTTTTTAAAAGAGAGAAGAACTTCAGCATCTATCTGAGGCAGTAGTGTGGTTTGAAGCAGCCTCGGGATTGCATATAGTGAATTGGTTTTGGCTGGGGAGAACATTGTAGTTTGGTACAGATCTACATTACAAACAATATATGTGTGTCTACCATTTAGATAAAGGCATGTGGCACTCTGTGGTCGAAAAGAAAATACACATATAAGGGAAGGTGGATTATGGAAGTCTTTATTTCGTATCCTGAAAGTGCTGCACTTAGATTGGAAAAACTGATTATATGTTCGAGATTTCTAGGAGGGGGGGATTTCATCTCTGGTAGAATGTAAAAGGACAAGGGTAAAGAAAGCCTTGCAAATCATTCAGTGTGTGCTTAACTTGTTCATTGTTTTGGAAGATCAAAGAGATCCTTTTATGAGGAGTCCAGTAATGCAAGTTGTCGAGAATATGCATGTTGGACAGTGTCAAACATCTTGAAGAGTTTGCTTTCTGTGTACTGCAGTTGTGGATTGCATCAATTATCGTTAAAGATTCAATTGTTCACTAGATTGTTCCTTGTGCAGGAATGTGTCGACACATGGGCAAGTTGCTCCTATTGGAGGAAATCCATTTGCATAGGATTGTATTCATGTACTATTCACAACTAGTTGTTGCATCAGCTAGGTTATTCTTTCAACTTTTAGATTCCTATGTATTTTTCATGGTATTGCCATGTTTGTATTGTTAAAAGAAATGAGACAACTAGGCCTGTAGGCAGTGCTTCTTTCTTGTTGAGGCCTGCAGTGTTCTGTTCTGATATACTAATGTTGATGTGATCTGGCTGAAATGTTCTGAGAGTGTCTTTGTTGGCTACTTTGGTGAAAGATGAGCAGTAAACTATTCTGCTTGTGCTATAGCTGCAGAATGTGTGTTGGAGAACGCAGATGGAGGCGTCATGTAAACAAAAACCTATTTAAATGAAGAGAACATTATCGATATAGACACACTTACGAACAAGCAAATGCGATATGAATAAGAAACTAAACATGAGGATTTAACGTGAGAACTTGCAAAACAGTTTTACAGTGTTCTGAAATTTGTGTAGAACATTCAAAAGTTATACTGGGAATTTGGTGGATGACTTAACTCGAAGCAGACATTTAGGTGTGACTTAATATAAGAACTTCATGACATTTGATGGAACGTTAGACAAAAACATTAGGCTTGAAAGTGAAAAGTATTATATAAAACTCTTAAGACTAAAAGTGAAACTTCAAAATAATTCTTTTTAAACAATAGCTAACCAAACTTCAGACGAATCTGAAATTAATCTCGAATCAGCTATGCTTAAAAAAAAATAAAAAAATTATGAATTATATACGGGTTAAATAGAGGTCTTAAGGGCGCGGCTTAATGATTCAATGAAGTCGGGTTAAAAAATTCCATTTGTTGTAGCCTTGATGGACAGAGTTACCTGATACTTGTTAAACGTTTACATAAAAAGAGACTTTTAGATACTAAGTACTTGGTATCTAAAACAAAATTGGGAGATTAGAAATAATAATATTAGTTTGGGATCTAAAACAAAACTGGGAGAGATTAGAAATAATAATATTAGTGAGGAAGTATCTATTTGACCATGTAATATTTGGCAGAGGATAGATAATATTATTCAAAAAAATAGTTAAAGAGTGTAGAACGATATGTCCCGAATAACCGTTGGGTGGTTTTCTTTGTCAACCACTTTTCTATTTGGTTTGCTGAAACATCGGGCCTTTCTTCATTCAAACATTTCTGCTTTCTACCTTTTTTTCACTTCACAAATTATACGCCATTATTATCCTATTTTCCTACCAAACCTTTTTTATCACATTGTTGTTGTTCTCTTTTCTTGCTTTTATGGGCAATGTAATGTATTGTTACTATCTCTTCTTCTCTTCAAATTTCAAATTTTAAGGAATATATATATCTCAAAACTTTGACGTTTTCAATTCAGGTAACCATGTTAATTCTTCTTTTTGCCATGCAGAATTGGTAGTCTGATTTAATGAATAACCACCATTGTCTTCCCATTAGAATTTTAAAATTCTTCTTCATAGCAGAATCAACGTTTATGATGTTGCAATTTGGGTTAAGCAGCAGCTTTAAGTACTCTTTTGTTGGATGTAATTGTAATGTATCTATTATCTATGTTGATTGGAATTGCAAAAGTTTGTGGTTGTGTTTGTATGTATATATATGTATGTGTATGTCAGACTGTTAGCCCATATTTTACGTATGCCATTCCGAGTATTTGAGATGTTTCTTAAACATGTTTTGTTTCGTGACATAATGAAAATGGTCCAATCTCAACATCTTTTGAATTCCTTTGTCAAAGAGTTAGAATTCTTGAGGTAAGAGTAAATTAGTTCCGCCCTTTATCTGAGAGATATAAACTTAGCCTGTCTATTTGTTTTAGCCAACAAAGTAGAGATGAAGTTAATTGGTTTGTATTTCTAGACTGGAATGTTAGAAAAAGATAGACTGGTTCCATATACAAAATTTGCAGCATAACTAGAAGCATGCTATTCTAATGAATTTTCTTATGAAATGTGCAGTGCTTTTGTCGATTTGCTTCTGTCTTCTCTGCCTTTAACAATATTCAGTAAGCATGTCATCCAAAAAGTTGCAAGGAGCTGAATTGACTTTGTCACCTGCAGAACAGCAAGCTAAGGTTCACTCTATTCCTTTTTGTAATCCCCATTATATATGCCTTGTTTTACTACAAGAGGCTAGAAGTTCGTGTAGAGGGCTTCACAGTCATGTACTAAAAAGTTCCTCGTGAAAATGAGGTGTGTCTACAAGCTCGGGGGTAAACTACTATGTATTAAGCCGGTTACTAGGTGAAATACACTTCTCGTCATTCAACTTGCAGGACGACGGGGCCCGATGAGATTCCAGTGGATTTTTGGAAATTTGCTAGCAGGACGGGGTTGAGGTGGTTGACCGACTTATTCAACAAGATTTTCAAGTCCGCTAAGATGCATGAGGCATGGAGATGGAGCACGATGATTCCTTTATATAAGAACAAGGGTGATATTCAGAGTTGCAACAACTACCGAGGTATTAAGTTGTTGAGTCACACGATGAAGATTTGGGAGAGGATGGTGGAGCGGAGGTTGAGGAAGATTGTGTCTATTTCGAAAAATCAATTTGGTTTTATGCCTGGACGCTCGACGACCGAGGCGATTCATCTAGTGCGGAGACTGGTTGAGCAGTATAGAGAGAGGAAGAGGGACCTGCATATGGTGTTTATTGACTTGGAAAAGGCATATGACAAAGTCCCTAGGGAGGTTCTTTGGAGATGCTTGGAGGCAAGAGAGGTTCCTGTGGCTTACATTCGTGCGATTAGGGACATGTACGAGGGGACGAAGACTCGGGTAAGGACTGTCGGAGGGGATTCCGAGCATTTTCCAGTCCTCGGTTATGGATGTGTTGACACGGAGCATTCAAGGAGAGGTGCCATGGTGTATGCTTTTTGCGGATGATGTAGTCTTGATTGATGAGTCTCGGCGAGGTGTTAATGATAAGTTGGAGGTTTGGAGACAAACCCTTGAAACTAAAAGATTCAGGTTGAGTAGGACTAAGACGGAGTACTTGGAGTGAAAGTTTAGTGACACGAAGCATGAGGACGAGGTAGTGCAGTTGGCTTCTCAGGTGGTGTGTAAGAGGGATAGTTTTAAGTATCTTAGGTCTATGATTCAGGGGAATGGAGAGATTGATGAGGATGTATCTTACCGTATTGGGGCGGGCTGGTTGAAATGGCGACTAGCCTCGGGAATTCTATGCGATAGGAAGATGCCTCTCAAGCTTAAAGGCAAATTCTACAGAGTTGCAGTCCGACCGACTATGTTGTACGACGCGGAGTGTTGGCCTGTTAAGAGTTCTCACGTCCAGAAGCTGAAGGTGGCTGAAATGAGGATGTTACGTTGGATGTGTGGTTACACGAGGGCAGACAGGGTTAGGAATGAGATTATTCGGGAGAAGGTGGGAGTGGCGTCGGTGGAGGATAAGATTCGGGAAGGGAGGTTGAGATGGTTTGGGCATGTGATGAGAAGGGGCACAGATGCTCCAGTTCGTAGGTGTGAGAGGTTGGCCTTGGATGGTTTTAGGCGGGGTAGGAGTAGGCCTAAGAAATACTGGAGAGAAGTGATTAGAAGTGACATGGAGCAATTACGGCTCACTGAGGACATGACCCTCGATAGGAAGGTTTGGAGGAAGAGTATTAGGGTAGAGGGTTAAGGGGTGTGGTCAGGCAATAGGTGGGCGGTAGAAGAGTTTTGTGTAGCTTGGTTGGTAGTGCTAGGGTTGGGAGGGTGCCTTTGTTGGTTAATGTCCTTTTTGTGGTTGTTGTAACATGTTTATTTTATCATGTTGTATGCTTTAGATGTTTGGACTTCGATCGCGGTCCCTTTCTTTAGCCGGGGGTCTATCGGAAACAACCTCTCTACTTCTTCGGAGGTAGTGGTATGGACTGCGTACATTCTACCCTCCCCAGACCCCACTATGTGGGATTATACTGGGTTTGTTGTTGTTGTTGTTGTCATTCAACTTGCAAGATTATCTTAGTTTTCTGGTCTTAAAATCACATTGCTTAAAATACTAGTTAACTCGGTAAACCAGCATCAAGATTTTCTTACGTTCTGAGGATCATACCAATATATCGTTTCCACTCTCTAAAAATTTAAGTTATTCGGTAAACCCCATCGCATAGTGATGAGTAGTGTCATTTCCAACTAATAACCAGATGTCACATCAGATTGCAGTTACAATGCTTGACTCAAATTTCTAGTGAGAATGGAAAATGATTCTTTCCAATACTCCATTTCCATCTAAAAATTAGTATGCTGCAAATATTCTTTTCATTTTTACATATGAAACAGACACAAGTTGTTGCTGTAACGATGTTAGTACTGGATGGTTTGATATTAAGTATGATGACTATAGGAATGCTAATGGAAATTGATCGTTAACTAAGCATGATCCATGTGCCACCATTGTTGCAAATAAGAACCTAATATAACAAAAAAGGTGTCTATTAGATGGGAGCATAAATTGTTTTTGCAGCTTGATATGTTCAATGTGTAATAATCCATTTCTTTTTTATTCAGATCAATGAGGTTAGAAAGCTGATTGGTCCTGCTGTTGACAAGTTTCCAGCAATGTGTTCGGATGCATCAATTCTAAGATTTCTCAGGGCACGGAATTGGCATACAAAAAGATCAGCCAAGTTGCTAAAAGAAACACTGATATGGAGACTTGAAACCAAACCAGATATGATCCGTTGGGTATGGCTCCGGTCCCTGCATTCTTTAATTTGTGTGTAGCATGTACTTAATGAGGCAAGTTAATTGCTTGTTTCATTCAGGGAAATTATAGAAAACAGCATAGAGAAGATAGTTCACTTCAGTTTGTTCCTTTCCCTTTTTCCATTCTATCATCAGTAAGGAATAATAAAACTCTGTGTGCTAGCTGACGCTTGAATTAGACTCTAGTTTGTTTTGTAAACATCTTTGGTTCCATTCCTTCAAGCTCATACATGGTAAATAAAGCAAGCTTTCTAGATTGAATGAATTGGGGTTTCGAAGAAGTATGTACGCACAACACATACTAATTCAAATGATCTGAGATCGCGCTCTAATATTCTCAGCGCATGCATCTTAAGGCTCTTTGGATATAGTATGAAATAGGTTTTCCTGCTCCTTTTACATTTGCTTTTTTGGTTAAACATGTTGATCAACAGTTTGTATCTAATTAGGATGATATTGCTCAACAAGCAGAAACTGGAAAAGTTTACAAAGCCGATTACTTTGACAAGTATGGAAGGACTGTGCTTGTGATGAAGCCTGGAGTACCGGTACATAAATAACCAAACAGTTCTCCTAACGAGGTTTCTGTCAACTATTGTTTCATTTTTCCTGATATCTCCGTTTTCTCCTTCACTTCAGAATTCTTACTCAGTAGAGACGCAAATGAGATATTTAGTCTATTGCATGGAGAACGCCATACTGGATCTAAAACCGCGCCAGGAGCGAATGGTTTGGTTGATTGACTTTGAAGGGTGGAACATGTCAAGTATATCAGTGAAGGTGACTAGGGAAACAGCACGCGTGCTGCAAGATCGTTATCCAGAGAGGCTAGGCCTTGCAATCCTTTATAATCCACCAAAAGTTTTCGAGTCCTTCTGGATTGTAGGTGCCTCTTACTCAATGAACTTTGCCATTTATAGTTTTTTTGCTGCACAACATGAATCATAGTATATCAAAATGCTACTTACATTTTCTTTTGTTGCAGATGGTAAAACCATTTCTTGAGAAGAGGACATACAAGAAAGTGAAGTTTGTGTATCCAAATGCTGCAGATGCTCAAAAAGTAATGGAAGATCTGTTCGATATGGACAAGCTTGAATCCTCATTCGGAGGGAAATGGACACAAGGTTTTGACTTTGTCGCTTACTCCAAACGCATGAGAGAGGGGGACGACAAGATGACTGATTTTGTTATTTCTGGTGCTCCGTTGCCCTCTGACCAAAACGTGACAGCTGAGACACGACAATCCTCAGCGCCAGACAATAGTTTAGAGTTTTCCGAAGATGGTATATCGTCCACTGATGAAACAGCATCGAATTTGGAAAGTTCAGACGAGACTGAAGATTTGCATATGAGTTGTAAGGACGAGATCAAAGTTGATCCAAATGCTTCAAATTCAAAACAGATAAAACAAAGCAAGTAGACATGAGAAACAACTAACTACTATATGCAAATTGTTGTAAGATTATGCAATTATATCATATCTAGCAACTTCAACATGGAATGTATATTGGTTGTCTGTTATTTACTCATGTTCAATAAGTAGTTTTAGTTTTTGACACATAACATTTTTGTAACAGAGATTAATATAAAGAGTCTCCATTTGCTTTTCAAGTTACCTTTTTTCTTCATGTTCTTTTCTCTTCTTTTCTTTCCTTACTCAAGCAAATGCACAAGTGAAATGGGATTTTCATGTGTTGTAAGTAAGCTGAGGCAAATAATGGCCCGCTGGGAGATGACGTTAGCTTAAATCACATTTTAGAAATGAAATTTATAAATAGCATTTCAAGAAAAATTGCTTACATAAAGTCAAGTCGTCAAATTTCAAATATATGATTTATTTACGTGTCAAGTTTCACAATGGTGATCTACAAGTCACATGTATGATTTATAAATAGCTATTTGTATTTTACAACGAAAAAAAAAAAAAAAAAGATTATTTAAGAAGGTTTTATTTGGACTTTGCAGTATATATTTTAATTTTACTGTCAAATGGCCAAAAACATGACTTCTTTTCTTAAGTTTATTTAATTAAATTCAACCAAATTGACTGTGAACTAAATTTATCAATCTGGAATAGACCAATAATACTATTACAAATGACCCTCAATCAATGAAATATATTTATAAATTTTTAAAATGATACCCTTTGACTAGAGAAAATAATCACACATTAAATTAGAATAGATCGTCTACATTACATACTTGAGTGAGGTGCCACCCTTTTTCGAAACGCGAAATACTTTATGCATCGACAGTTTTTTTTTTTTTTTTTTAATTGGTAGATACATCATACTAATAAGTAGGTGTATGTATATGAAAAAGGCAGCTAAACTGCAAGATGCAAGAGTCATATGGTGTTTGTCCTTTTATTGAAAAACAAATCTAACGACTGATTATCATCAAATCACAACAACAAAGTTAAATCAAATCCTATTTTTTGTTGTTGGATTTTCACCCTTATTAGCTGTATCTATGTCCTTATTCAATTCCCTATTTTATTATGCAAATCAATCATATGACGGATCAAAATTTACACAACATGGAGTAAAGAAAATGGAGGATTGAAATAGAAAAAGAAGCTAAATTTGTTAACACTAGTGAATAAGAAACGCAAGGACCCATTAATCCTCCAGCAGTTGATGGGTTTTTGTGCACTATACTATTGAATCCATATTGATGATCTCTATTTCAAAGCTGGTAATTCTCTATGTTTCTTGGTATTTTCTTTGGGTTTTGTAATATTTTCCTCTTTCTTGTCCAGGAATGTATTGGTGGTCATTGAATTCTTGATTTGTCAAAGGTGGGATTTTTATTCTCTGTCTTGATCTATAGGGAATTGATCCTAGATTTTGACAAGTAGTAGGTAGGTACAGTGAAGAAAAATTAGATATTCAGATCCCCATTTTGCTGAGAGATGGGTATTGGGTTGTTAGAGATTGCAGTTAAAATGAGGAAAGCTGTAATCTTTCATGTTAAAGTGTGTTATAGGACACTTTGGAGTCATCCATTCCTTGTGGGTATGTTGTGTTTCTTGGCATTTTTTTACAGATCATTTCCTTTTGCGTTTTCGATATTGGTGTCCATCTCTCCAGTTCTTGTTTGCACTGCTGCTTTGCTTGGAACTTTACTAAGTTATGGTCAGCCTAATATACCTGAACTTGAGTGGGAGGAAAACAAAACGGATCGTTTAGTGCCTTTGGAAACTAAGTTATCACGAGATGTTACTCGTGTTGAGGTCACGGAGAGGTGTTCTGATCAAGAGAGGGATAAAGTAGACCAATCAACGTGTAGTGAGGTTCATAGGGGTAAAAGATTTGGTGATCATTCTGCTCTAGTTGGTGGAGTTTTCGTTGGTGGAATTTCTGGGCTAGTGGCCAGGGAGTTGTATGAGAAGAAGAATGAAGAGAAAATTAGTGATGTGGAACTCATGGGGAATCAGTATTCTCCCACTTCGAAGGTGGATGATGAGAGCGTTGATTTTGATAATGGCAAATCAGTTGATTCCTTTGATTCTAGAAGGGTTAATCTTGATTCTCCTCCCGGTTCACCTTGGAAACGTAGGGAGGAGGAATACGACAGGGCCTTATATTCAGGTTCTGATCGAGCAGAGAGCTCCTCTCCAGATGCTTCAATAGCTGATATTATGCCAATGCTTGATGAGCTCCATCCGCTTTTAGATATAGACACTCCTCAACCTGTTGGTTTGTCACGTGATGTTTCTCATGCTCCTTCAGAAAGTTATAGCAGGTCCTCCGAGAGTGATGATGAATCTGATGATGATTCTGAAGACCAGGAAGAACTAGAAGTTGCAGATGATGAAAATGAAGATGGCGAAGATGAAGAAGAAACACGCGATAAGGAAGATCCAAAGTCTGCTATTACATGGACGGAGGAGGATCAGAGAAATCTGATGGACTTGGGAACCTCCGAGCTAGAAAGGAATCAAAGATTGGAGAGTCTTATTGCAAGGAGAAGATCACGAAAGAACATGGGTTTTGTAGAGGAGAAGAATTTAATAGACTTGGTAACTGCTGATTACATGCCTCCCATTTCAACAGCAAGACAGAACCCTTTTGATCTTCCTAATGATAACTATGGCCCTGGACTACCTCCTATCCCTGGATCTGCTCCATCTGTGTTGTTGCCTAGGCGGAACCCATTTGATCTTCCTTATGACCCAAGTGAAGAGAAACCGGATCTTACAGGAGACACTTTCGAACAAGTGATTATTCCATCTCAACCAAAAGAGCCATTTTTTAGGAGGCATGAAAGTTTTAGTGTTGGTCCCTCGATCTTTGGGCTGCACAGGCAAGAAAGGAGAGATTCCCGTTTTAGACCTTATTTTGTCCCTGATGTGATGGCTGCTGAAGGAACAAGTTATTCAGCATTTCAAAGGCTACCTAGTGATGTCAGTGATTCCAAGGTAAGTTCTGTTCTTGGAACTGAGTCACAGGGCTCAATTGAAGATCTGGAAGACAAGAACCTCACTGAAGAAGATGTAGAAGACAAGAATCTGAGTGAAGAACTAGAAGGCAAAAACCATACAGATGAACATTTCTTCAAAGAGCCACAACTGATATCTGAGATAGAGCATGCTTCTGAGGATGTTGGACATGGAAGCCCATCCTCCGAAGAAGTAGAATGTCTGGTCCTAGGTGCATCTGATAAGAGAGATATTGAGCTCGATGACACTACTGTTAAACTAGCCAATGTGGAAAATCATCATGAAGTGGTACCAATTGTGTTCCATGAAGAAAATCCATCTAAAATTGGTTCAAAGTCAGCAACTTCTGAACAAAAATACAGTAGTCAGTCAAGCTCCTCGTCGTCGGAGGTAAGTGAAAGGATCTTTACTGACAAAGTAGTAGCGAGATTAAGTTCAGAGGACGTGATGTCTCATGTTGAAACCATCTCTGAGCAGCGCTCACCGAATGGGTCAGATCTGAACATCACAAGCAGTTCAGTGGATGAGAGTTCACATGTGGAACCTATTTATGATGCCAGTCCTCCTTCCATTAAGAAAAATACTTCTTCCTCCTCAATTGCTTCAGATCTGCTTCTAGAATCTGGACTGGGGCTGGCCCCTGAGAGGGAACCTGTGGGAAATAATCAAGACATTGAGAAGTCCATTCCGAATAAGGAACGGATATTTTCATCAGCAGATTCCCAAGAATTGCGGCCGAGGGAGGCAGTAACTGACAAAAATGAGCTTGGTGTTGCAAAGTTGGAGATATCAAAACATGATGAAGTCTCTGGCGGTACAAGTGCTCCTCCAGTGACTGTAGCAGATAGTCAGGCATCTATTGATTCTAAATCGTCCACAAAAGTAAGTAATTAGTATTATTCACTATTCAGTTCTATAGTTGCAAAAGCTCGATGAAGAGAGTTATCATGCATTTTCTTTAAATCTATTTGTCCTAAATTGGGTGATAACCTTTTTTAATTCTCAGTTACTTAATCCAGCTATGCTTAATTCCATATGATAATAAAAGCCAAGCACTAAGTTGGATTTGAAGTGATGTAATATAGGCCACAGAATTGTTTGTAACAAAACATTTTCCAATTTAACCATACACATTCTTTAGATTATACACCCTCTATTTCAGTATAATGAGCGAAAACATCTGATTACAAATAACAAGTACAACTTCAGTAAATAATCTGGTAACTATGATACACTGTAAGATGTCCTTAAGCGATGCTCCCTTGAGTCATCATACATATTTTCCATCTTATGAACATGTGCACCTTTGAATGTCAACCACTATTATAACTCTCTCCTCAAACCCTATTTTTTCTAGCGTGTATCTATTGGTTAAACAGTACGAATGGAGTGACAAATTCTTTCACTCTATTCTTGTTTTAGTTTTTGAAAACTGAAATAGAAATTGCACAATCTTGTTTTTACAATGTTCTTTGGAGATCTTCTGTTTCTTTTGTCTCTTCTTCTAGCTAACAGTTTTGAGATTTTCTCAAATAAGCTTCTACTTTGTTCAAGGTAGTATCTATCATCTCATCAAATGAGCCAGAATCCTCACAATTGGACTAGGAATTACTTTGTTTATTGGATCCGTTTCTGGTCTCTGAAAATTTAGTAAACCCCTCCCCCTTCTCCTGTATATCTTTGTAACTTTTCTGTGTAACATTCAATTATAGAACAATGAAAAATTTTCAACAGTTTTGAGATTTTCTCAAATAAGCTTCTACTTTGTTCAAGGTAGTATCTATCATCTCATCAAATGAGCCAGAATCCTCACAATTGGACTAGGAATTACTTTGTTTATTGGATCCGTTTCTGGTCTCTGAAAATTTAGTAAACCCCTCCCCCTTCTCCTGTATATCTTTGTAACTTTTCTGTGTAACATTCAATTATAGAACAATGAAAAATTTTCAGTTAGTCATAAGATTAGGTTCATTTTATCTCTCTCGCACCTCATAATCAAATTTTGGGCATGAGGAGGATTAGAGAAAGAAATCTCCATATTTGCATTTTCAAAATGGTTTTGCTGGACGATATTAAATATTATGTATTGCATGTGTTGTTATCCTTGAATGGTAAAAGATATTTATGTATTGCATGCGTTGTTATCCTTGGACGGTAAAGATATCATAGAATTATCTTACAGATCGAAAAAGATATCATAGAATACTCTGTTGTTGGACTCTTCCATATGTTTCTGTTTCTTGGCCTTGGACATGAACGTTTCTCCTCTATTCGTCTACGAAAAAGTTTCATGTTGCATTAATAGTTAAAATTTTGGAAATAGGTAGTGTCCCACCTTATCCTAATGGTAAATGGCTTAAATTTTGATCATTTACTTTCCAGTTCCTTAAATATTGTTCAAAACTATCAAAATGAGGTCAAATTTAGAAATCCTGGTTCATCATTACGAGTGTTAAGTTTGTTAGAATGAAGAGTGAACTTTACTGGAGGCGAAAGAAATGTCCTAGTGACATTTTCTTAGAACGTGAACCCGTGAAATGCATTCCTAGTCTTGGCTAGAAATTTTGGATCTTACATTAAATGAAGAAATTTACTTATGCTGTTATGGTTCGAGGAATGCTGTAGGTGTGTCAAACATACTGAAAGGACATGCTTCAGTGTGTAGATGTTAAGCTAAACTTGGTTCCATCGACCAATATATTTGCACTGAAAGGGCATGTGTATTTATAGGTATATTATTCACAACCCGTGAAGATTCAGGAAATTGAAGATTAAGTCTTCAACACCAAGGATAGATGGGATAAAATCAAGTAGTTGAAAGCATACACAAACCGAAAACATTGATTATTTCCATGCTCTCATGAAGTACTCTAAGGCTAAAGTAACTAAGATGTGACTAAAATAGCCCCTAAACTAAGCCTCAAATTCTGGTTCTTTCGATGCTCTCTTGAAATACTCTTAAGTTCTTGATTTTATGTTGGAAACCTGGGAGTTATCAGTATAGTTCTACTTGTACTATATTTTCACATTGATCTGGATCTGAAATGAGTGAGTGAATCTAATTCTGATATGCAGGAGGCACCTGTTTCTGAGGAGGAAGCAAGGACCATAGAGAGCTTTAATGTGTCAAAAATTCAAGAAGTTCCTCCTAGTATCAACGCTCCCAGGAGTCCCGAGTCTGTTCTTAAGCCAGCTAATGCTAAGGTGGCAACTGAAAAATCTGAGAGTTCGAAAAATGGAGTAGTGCATAAGGGGTCAAGTTTGAAAGGCGATGAGATGAGATTACCAACTCCTGAACCAAAACCAGCTGGAGACATTGATTTGATTCAAAAGCGTCTCCCTGAAGAGAATGCTGACAGGGACATCTTTCATGATTCAATTGGAGACGATGTTCATGCAAGAGGAGACATCTTTCATGATTCAATTGGTGACTATGTTCATGCAAGAGGAGACATCTTTCATGATTCAATTGGTGACGATGTTCATGCAAGAGAATCCAAAGACAAGGGCGCTTCTCTACATTCTCAGAATGTCGGGACAGACTCGGCGATGAAACAAGTCTTGAAAAATGATATAGATAAACCCAACACGAGTCTTCAGCAAGAATCAGAAACTGAATCACGTGAAGCCAGCTCATCCAAGAGCTCAGAATCAAGTCTTAAGAAAGTTGTATCTGAAAGAAGTGAAGCTAATGCAGGCAAAATAGATCAAAAAGTTGTAAAACAAGAAGATAAGGCAACCACCACCAAAAAGCCAGATCATGCAGTTGGGTTTCCTCAAGAGACGGGTGGAGTTACAGGTGATGTCGTAGGCAAGAAAGAAAACCACACAAGTCCAGCAACAACCACCAAAAAGTCAGATCATGCAGTTGGGTTGCCTCAAGAAACAGGTGTAGTTACAGGTGATGTTACAGGCAAGAAAGAAAACCACACAAGTCAGGCAACAACCACCAAAAAGCCAGATCATGCAGTTGGGTTGCCTCAAGAGACAGGTGATGTTACAGGCAAGAAAGAAAACCACACAAGTCCGGCAACAACCACCAAAAATCCAGATCATGCAGTTGGGTTGCCTCAAGAGAGAGGTGTAGTTACAGGTGATGTTATAGGCAAGAAAGAAAACCAAACAAGTCGGGCTCAAGTTCAAGTTCGAGTGACTTCAAAAGAGAATGAGGATAGCTAGAAAATTGGGAGAAAAAGAGGTATCCTTCAGGTTTCTTTTCTGAAACATCTGTTTTCTTTGTTAGTGGGTGAATGATTAGAGGTTCAAGTTGGTTCGTTCATCTTTAGGTTATGGGTAGTTAGTATTTTTTTATTTCAGCTGTGCATTTGTCAGAGCAACGGGTGAACTGCATTTTCTTCAAGAATAAAATGTATTTGGTTTCTTGAAGTATTTTTCTCAGCAGTTCTAGAGATCAGTGGGAGGAAAAAGGATTGTTACTTGTTACAGATAAACAATCTACTTTTGGCATGTAAAAGTTACTGTTTAGGTGTTCCTACGGAAAATAATAGCGAGACAAAGTTCTTTTTAAAAACACACACACACACACACTAGCTTTGAAGCTTTCTCGGTTTGGCATGTATGCAAATTTAATATACAGGACAAGGTAATATAGTAATGGAAGGGGATATTCGACAGTATTTGGATTCAGGGACTTGCATATATTGTATGTGGTGTTTCAGCAGACCTTAGGTTCTGACTTGTTTAATTTGTGTCGATTCATTGTATTGCTTGAGCACTTGCCGGCTTGTTTGGAGCAAGGGCTTCCACTGGACCTAAAACTCTATCTTGATCACTGTTCCCAGTGCCTCAATCTGTATTTTCAGCACCAAAAACTGCTACTGAAACTGTTGTTTGACAGTGCCTACAATGACTGATCGACGGCGAATGCAGTTCTGGATCTGTTGCATTAGTAGCTAAAGCGTACTTGCGTGTTTAAAGGGGGTACGCAGATTTAGGCTACTAACTGGAACCAGACCATGTCTATCGGCACCAACATTGCCATATTTTCAGCACAGAGCATAAAACACATGATTACTTGAACGTATCATTTCATCATAAGTACAATGAGTTTATCGCAAAGAACCTTACTTATATGTTGAACCCTTGGCGTTTACTTTTTCAGCCAACCACCAGACAGCAGCTGTCATATTCTGAACCAGCAAACACACCCACACCATACAGTTGCACGCACACAACTACCTAGCCTAGCTATACATTTCTAAAAATATCTCAAAACCTGCGTTTTCTGAAATATATAATACAGTAAACAATACTCTATACAATAATAATAGATTAAAATACAGAGCAATCACATGCATGCTTCCCTGTATATACGTTATGGACAACATACAAACATTAATGATTCCACTAATTAAGGCTGTCCCTGTCCTGTAACTGTAACTGTAAAATCATGCCAATCTTTTACTCCCGAATGACCCACTTTCCTTTTTAGTCCGTTTAAAAAAAAATGATCCCTTTCCCTTTTTGGCAATACTTTAATTTCAACTTTTCACATAACATGTTTAGCACCACAAGATTAAAAGATATTTTGGTACATTTGACACAACTTTAATTTAATCACAAGATTCAAAAATTTTTTATTTTCTTAAACTTTGTGTCAAGTCAAAGTCATTCGTTCTTTTTTTAAACGGCGGAAGTATTTATTTATAAGTCAAAAGCATGACAGTGTCAAATGGACAAAATAATAATAATAGTAGACTCCACTATGAGTGTTACTTGAAAGAGACAATGCATCGTCAGCATGAAGCAACACAACCGTGTACAAAAACGCGTTTTTGGTAATGGAGGAGAGAGAAAAAAAAAAGAACACATACACACTCCGCCATTTACTTTTACTAATTCTCATTCATCGTTCTTTTTCTGTCTAGGTTCAGTATCCTCGGTAAGTTGAAACCTTGATGAGTCTTGTCTGATCACCTCCGTTTCAGCCTAACTCTACCTCTCCGAACAACTGCTGAACTCTCACACCTCCTAATAGCCGGTTTTTCCTCGCACCTCCTCTTTGCATGTCTGGACAATTTTGTTTCTCATCTTGTCTTGTCTGTCACGGAGGTCACTCGTACCTTGCCCATGTAGCTTTGTTCCTAATCGTATCTCTCTTTTTGTGCCCACACACTCATCAAAGTATATTCATTTTAGCTATTTTCATTTTCTAAACGTGGGCGTTCTTGATACGTCACGACTCTACTTCGCACAACAATATTGGTCTAATCACCACGCTCATAGGATTTACCTTTAAATCTTGACAATACATTCTTTTCTCACAATGTCCAAGAGGCGAGCCTCTGTTTCACCCATTCCGCATCAATATGGAGTACACTGTCATCATCAATCATCACGTCTCCTTGGATTACGGACCAAGGATTCTTGAAACTTTCTCATTTGTATATGATTTGTGCATGGATTCTTACTTCCACCTCTGCCACATAAGTTACGTCACTGATCTCGCACTCCTAATACTCTATTTTAATTCTACTTAACTCGAGAACTCCACACTCTAGGGCATAATCTCCAAACTTTTAGCTTATCACTAATTCAATCGCATATCTCATTAATTAATACTAATACACACCTCAATCAACATATCCCTTCAATATATCACGTCAATTCATTTCTTTTTAAGACAAACAAATAAAAAAAACTGATTCGTAGTACAACCCATTCCAATCAAAAAGAAAGTACAATGAGTCACCTCCTATTATTCTAATCCGACTTTATCAAGTAAAATATTCAAAAAAATCATTGGAAAAAATAAATAAATAAATAAAAATATAATTTTACCAATTACCCTCTAAAATTTTTTACAAATAAGTATGAATACTTTCCCAAAAATAATTTCAAAGCGTAATAAAGAAAATCTCGAACAGATAACTGTTTAAGTAAATGAGATTAATAACCATTTTATTAATGGTGAGTGTATTAGTAAATAGTGAGTTAAAAAAAGAGGAGGAAGGGAAGGGAAGGGTAAAGCGGGAAAATCGGATAAATTTATGGGTATAATTTTATATTTACATTTAATTCGCCCATTGAAAAGTCTAATCCATTTTTATTATAAAGTGGTTACCCATTTGCTTTTTCTTCGAAGAGGCGTACAAGCTCTAAATAATCCCGATCAATTTCTCCCTTTTCTCTGAATTCTAGAACCACCACCTTCTTCTTCTTCTTCTTCTTTCAAAATGGCAGATCAGCTCACCGATGATCAGATCTCTGAGTTTAAGGAGGCTTTCAGCCTATTCGATAAGGACGGAGATGGTTTGATCTCTTTTTTTACCTTCTTTTTTATTATTATCGTGTTTATTTTGATTTTACTTACCAGATCTGGTTTTATTGACTTTGTGTATGGATTTTTTATTTGAGCTGAAAATATGATGTTTTTTGTGGATTTCGTTGATGTGGAGTGCGTAAAAGTTGATTGATTTGGTATTTAGGAATGATTAGAGATGAAAATTATGCCCGAGTTTGAGGATTTGATGACTTTGTGTTTAGTCTTTGTTTGGATTTGGATTTCATGGAATGATTTGAGATGAAAATATGATATTTTGGGGATTTGGTTGATGTCGAATGTGTAAAAGTTGATTGATTTGGTTTATTTATAGGAATGGTTAGAGTTGAAGTATATGCTGATTCTGAGGATTTCGTGAATATGTAATGCATAAAAGTTGATTGATTTGGTTAATAGGAATGATTAGAGCTGATATATGCTGATTTTGAGGATTTGATGAATGTTAAATGCATACAAGTTGATTGATTTGGTATATAAGAATCATTGGAGATGAAATAATTCTGATTTTGAGGATTTGATGAATATGAAATGCATAAAAGTTGATTGATTTGGTACATAGGAATAATTAGAGCTGAAAAAAAAATGCTGATTTTGAGGATTTGGTGAATGTTAAATGCATACAAGTTGATTGATTTGGTATTTGGGAATGATTAGAGCTGATTTTGAGGATTTGATGAATTTAAAATGCATAAAAGTTGATTGATTTGGTATATATAAGAATGATAAAAAGGGACTGATTAGAGAAAATGGAAGACACAAGTTTGTTAATTGAGGTGTTGAATTTTGAGTACCATAATTTATTAGCTAAGATATATTGGAGATGTTTGTCTTTAGATGTGCAAAAATACAACTCAGAGGGTTATTTTGCGTGATTTCTGTACGGAAACATCAAAGATATGGAAAAGGCTGAATCTTTGGCCTTATTTATTAAAAAGGGTGAATCGTTGACCTTGTATTGTAATTGTTAGTATGTGTTTTCGATATGGGCCAAAGTTCATGTCCTTATAGCTAACTCTGATTGTGATATCAACTTTCCAGAAATGGTAGTTGTGTGTTTTCGATATGGGCCAAATTATGTCCTTATAGCTAACTCTGATTGTGATATCAACTTTCCATAAATGGTAGTTGTGTGTTTTCGATATGGGCCAAATTATGTCCTTATAGCTAACTCTGATTGTGATATCAACTTTCCATAAATGGTAGTTGTAAGTTTTGTCTTTATTATTGTTGTGTATGAGCAGATCTCTTGTAGATTCTTTATTAGTTGTAAGCATTCAAAATGGTATTCCGTTCGAATCAATTTGTTGATCTTACTTTACTTTTTATTCCGCGTTAAAGAGAATGCCTCTTTCCCTTTGTGGTCATTCTTTTATTTAACTTACACATCACATGCTTAAGATCACACGATTCAAAAATTTTCTTTACTTTCTTCAAGTCTATACCAATCAAAACAGACTAACAAATTGAAACAACAGTACTCGTTTTCTTTTTTGTCCTTACTTTTACTTGAGTGAAGCAAAATCTGTTCATTTAATTATCTGCTGCTGCAAATAATAGTGTAAAAAATTTATTTTGACTTGGTCGCTTTAACTTTTCTAAAGAAATATAAACCAGATTGTTTTATTTATGTTCTTTTGCCCAATGATGGAACATATATATGTTGTTTTACGTTTTTCTTTGATTTAATGTGTCTGGATGGTGGGGATGAACTGGCGCTTTGAAGAATATCTTGGTTTGAGGAAGAGATATTAATTTTTAGGTTACATGATGCTGTTCCCTTTGGAGCTCCAGCTGTTATGTGTATTGAAGTTTATTTTTTAAGTTAGTTACCACTTCAGAACTGGTTTTGCTTGTGCAACATTTTCTGATCTTGTTTTAGCTGTGCAAGTAATGTTACTACGAAAATGTCCTCAAATGATGTGTAGCAGAACGATGCAACTATCTCAGAAGATCCTTGTATTTTGTTTGGAATTCCTATTATGTCACTTCTGTGCTTTTTGATTTGAATACTCATCAGACTGTTTACTGTCGACTTTGGGAGATAGGCTGATAGGCATATGATGTGAGATGTGTCTTCTAAACTTCTTCATCATACAAAGACCCTTCGAAGGAACACTGATTTGTATAGTTGAATTTCTGTTTAGTTCTCCACGCACGGGTGTTGACTTTTGGGTGATCTCACGTGGTTAACTTTACATTTTGGTTTCTTTTGTATGCATGAACCGAACAGGAAAATGCAATCAGATAGTAGGTTGTTTGATCCTTAAGGTCTAGAATGCTAATAGTGAATTTTTGAATAGGTTGCATTACAACTAAGGAGCTTGGGACTGTGATGAGGTCGTTGGGACAGAACCCAACTGAAGCTGAGCTCCAGGACATGATAAATGAAGTGGATGCTGATGGTAATGGAACCATAGACTTCCCAGAGTTCTTGAACCTCATGGCCAGGAAGATGAAGGATACAGACTCAGAGGAGGAGCTGAAGGAGGCATTCAGAGTTTTTGACAAGGACCAGAATGGTTTCATCTCTGCTGCTGAGCTCCGTCATGTGATGACAAACCTCGGCGAGAAGCTTACTGATGAAGAAGTTGATGAAATGATCAGGGAGGCGGATGTGGACGGTGATGGGCAAATTAACTATGATGAATTTGTTAAGGTCATGATGGCCAAGTGATTTCTGTCCCTCTTCCTGAAGTTGCTTTTTCTTTTTGAAACTGTGAAAAAAGACCAACCATTCATCAGACTCTGGTTCAGCTTTAGGGGTAATGGTTTCTTTTTACAAATTTATCCAGATAGGGTTGTACTTTGGATGAATGTAATGCTCTCTCTACTGTTGGGTGGTTGAATCAATTTGTTTCTCTTATTGGGTTGTCTGTCATGTCTTTTCTAGTCTCCTTGTACCTTAGCTGGTAAGTTCCCTCTTCCTTTTTGGGGTCTTATTCGAACTACTAAGTCTCCGGTCTGTCTCCGGGGACTGTAACTTTTTTATTTATTTATTATTGATGACTGCAGTTCTTAATAGCTTCTTATACATTGCATTTGTGAATTTACATGCTCACTTTTTTGAGGTTAAAAATTTGCAAAAATCGTCAGTTGTTCCGATAGTCAAATAAGCATGATCTATGCAAATCAACATTGGCCTTGGGCTAGCCTTGCTGTCTGTCGTGGCGTTCGTTTATAAAATGGTACATTATAACCATCAAATAACACCTTTTTAAACATTTCTTTGATGAACGCTCTCTTAATCTGTCCTTTCTTTTTACACACTTGTAGATCCACTTGCATACTTTTTCCTCACTTTTGAAACCCAAATATTCATTCAAGTTAAACCGTTTGATCAAAACTAACGGCGCAGATAGTTTCTTGTACTGTACATTTTCTTCGAGCTGAGGGCCTATTAGAAATAACTTTGGAATAAGTTTTACGCATAATTTATCCAAAGGAACTAACTTGGTCATTTGACCTATACATACAAATAGTTTGACGCTTGGTAGTTGTTTTCATTGGTAGAAACATACATGTCTGAGTTGTGGTATTTAAACAGTTTGCTTACTGTTTGTCATACTACAAAATGTCCTGTTACCATATTGCTAGCTGTTGTATTAGTCTAATGTTTTTTACACCATTAAAAAACACATAAAGCAAAACATAAAACAAACAAAGGCATCGAAAAGTCCTAAATACAAAAATGACAGAAACTGAATCAGCGCTCATCCCATGACTCATAATTTATTTATGATACGGTAAATTAAATAAGGGCATAAAATAAGCTAGCTAGAGCAAATGTGAATCAAAGACTCATAGTCACATCAGTAAGGCAGCTGCTCCAACTCCTTTTCACCATGCTCATGCTCAGGTGGTAACTCGGGAGGAGAATACATCATGTATTTACAGAAACATAACACAACACAGAAGTTCAAGGACAAAGCTCTAATTAACGATTTCCCCTCGACAATATAAAAAGGAATCTGCATTGTTAATCCGAGCGATACGTCTTTTCCTCCAACATCATAGGCTGCATGCATGAAGTGTGCAAAGGTATAGACATATATGGTGAAGCTTAGCAGTAGAAAGAGATAGCCATAATTAAACTCCCAAAGTTGATGCAAGGCAGAAGCCGCCATCATAGGAATGACCTCCATCATAAATTTCGCCTTAGCACCAATTAAACACCCATCCGGTTGGCTGCAAATTTTGTCAATTATATTGTCAAACAAAGAGGAATATGCTCGTTCATTAACAAGATAGATACTTCACTTCTTCAACGATTGCAATAAGAGAAATAACAACAAATGCATGCAGGGGAGGAACCAAGATTCTAGCCTTTTAAAGTAGACAAATGTTGGAGTTGTACAAAAGTTACTGATTCTACTGAACCCGAACCCGATATATATATATAGAGAGAGAGAGAGAGAGGCGGAGCCAGAATTTCAACTAAGGGGTTTCAATATCCAAAGAAAACTTTGTCGAAGGGGGTTCAACACCTACTATAACAACATAAAAAATAATTTTAATCATGTATAAATAATGTATTTTTCCGTCGAAGGGGGTTCGTCTTAACCCCGTAAAGAAGGCTGGCTCCGCCCTGCCTCTACATGTAAATACAACAATCTAATAAGGGGCTATATAGCAACATCACAAAACGTAGACACAAACAAACATAGATCAAACAATTTCAACTCTATCACCAAACGACTTTATGCCGTACGTTACTCTATTTGTTTTGATAACCCTAGTGTCTGGATTAGCTTTTGTGCAGCTCGACTAGAACAACAGATAGAATCACCTAGTATTTTATGCAGCTACTTTATACACTAGTAAAGTTAATTCACCGTAGTGATAATGTCCGTGAACTTTATCCTCCTCACACTCCACCTGTATGATCACACTTGATATATATGTTGTTGTATTATAATTCTTGTAGTAATACATAGATCAAACAATTTGAAAAATTATGTGCATACCTTGTTTGATATATCAAATAAATAAATGGATTCTTCTTCTGGACATACGAATCTCAATTTTTATCCCAAAGTAACACTCCAACTATCAAACTACAACTTAATTACGACCCACTGTGTGTTTTGTTTTTTTATCCTATTCCTAACTGAAAAAATCAACAATTTAATTTTAAATCGGAATAAATCTCAATTTTCTAAAATTTAGCTTCTTCCTTCAAATAAAATCTACTTGTTTAAAAATCGACATGTTCTCTTTTTTTTTTTTTTTAATAAGCGAAATATAATAATTTTATTTTTTACTTTAGAGGTGTATATAAGACTAGAAGTGACACGGGCCCAACAGTAGAACATGTGGATTGTAAGTTTTAAGTTTTAGGATTTATCTTGGAGTAGAAAGTTTGAGCAGTAGAATATTTTCATTAGTATGATTGACCTGAGAGGATCACAATTGAAACCTTTTTTTAACCTTCTTGTTGAATTTTGTGATCAGAAATGTAAAGAAAAAAGAGGCGTAAATCTGATGAAATAGCTTAAATCAAATATCCAGCAGATTATTGATTTTCAATATCGCAAAGATTAAGAATCATGTAAACTTACCCGATAAAGAGAATACACACCTTAGATTCGCTATTATTTTGTTTAATTATTAATTTTAACACAGGAAAAGAGTGTTGTTTTTTAATAGAGAAGAAAAGTTGAGATTTTCTTTGGGGATAATTAACCCATGAAAATACCTGAAGTTTGATCGGATTACCAGTTGAGCATACTAGACTTTGCGGGGGTCCTATTACCCTCTAGATTTATTTTTTCGTATTTTAATGGCATATATCTGCCACTTGGCACACTGCGTGTGATTCACACGCATTGAGCGTGTGAACAGTGTTAAAAACGTTTTAAAACTTTTTTTTTACCAAACAGCCCCTTAATGTTATAATTATTTAAAGTTTTATATTTTTATTTATTTTTTCATTCTTCTTGCTTCTTTCTTCTTTCTTCTTGCTTCTTTCTTCAACAATGATTGCTCCATTGTTGAATTGAAATTTAATGAAACTCAATGGTTATAATTTAATGGAACTCGCTAATTGAAACTCAATGGATGATTCGGAAGATTCAAACTCGGAAACTCGCTAATTTAATTTCGAGTTTCATTAATGAAAATTGAATCTTTCGAGTTCCATTAACGGAAGATTGAATAGCTTCATACATGAAATTTTTTCTGAATCTTCCGAGTTTTATTAATGAATTTTCCGAATCTTCCGAGTTCCATTAATGGAAATTGAATCATGAAATTAAATTTTTCGAATCTTTCGAGTTCCATTAATGAGTTTTCCGAATCTTCCAAGCTCCATTAATGAAAATTGAATCTTCCATTGAGTTTTCAATTAGCGAGTTTCATTGAA
Source organism: Capsicum pubescens (assembly GCA_030864215.1). Lineage (NCBI taxonomy): Eukaryota > Viridiplantae > Streptophyta > Magnoliopsida > Solanales > Solanaceae > Capsicum > Capsicum pubescens. The sequence goes on along the minus strand of CM061547.1, from coordinate 290,140,805 downwards.
TCTTCCATTAATGGAACTCGCTAATTGAATCTTCCGAGTTTCAATGGAAAATTAATGGAAGATTCCATTCAATTATTTGAAAAAACTTTCTTCATAAGCTCAATGGAATAATTTGGAATATTTAATATGGTTGTAATGGTGAAAAAATGTTGAAAAGTGATAAAATGGAGAAGAAACGGCGCGTGTACCACACTTTCCACCGAAAAAACTGGGTATACATTTTGAGGGGGGATTAATTCCACTTTAAAAAAATCCGAGGGGGAAATTAATTCCAATTAAAAAAGTATAGGGGGGTAATAGAACCCCCGCAAAGTTCAATATGCTCCACTGGAAATTTGGTTAAACTTCAGGTATTTTCGTCGGTATTATCCCTTTTCTTTTCTTTATTTTTTTTTTAAAACAGAGAAATGTTAATTAATATTGAGGAGCTGTAAAAAGATGAGAAAAATGGCTACACATATTTAATAGAAAATTTGCTAATGTTAAGAAAGTGTGAAGTGTTTGGTAGCAAATTTGTGATAGATATACGTTTTTTGTATTTAAATTTACTTTATTTATATTTAAATTAATTGGTAAAAATCTTTTGCAAATAACCTTTATACTTCTTTTCCTTAATTTCTTTAAAATATAGTAATAAAATTTACTTATGCTTTATTCTTCTCACACTTTACTACATACATTTTATCTTCTTTAAATCGCATTATGCCATTTTACCCTCTTTAAACATCACTTATATTAAAATCACGATTGAAGCAGCTGGAGCAAAAATCAGTCAATTTTTATTTTTTTTTTGTTAATTATTGTTATTTACAGTATTTTTTATTTCATTTTCAAATAATATATGTTGCTTTATATCTTATTATGTCCCGTCCCAATTTATGTGGCACTAATATAATTTTGATAGTTAATCAAATATTTTATGTTGACATATCATTTTGTTATTCTTATTTTTCTAATACATAAATGACTTATAATAAGGAGTAATATAGTAAAATCATCATTCGAAAGACGAAAATTTAATTTAAAACATTCAGAGTTAGTTTCGAATTTTATGTCTATTTTATTTTTCATTAAATATTATTTATTTTCTTAATACTTAGATGACACATAATAATTAATTAAGAGCGATTGATTATGTTGTTAGTATAAAAATTAATATAATTTTATCATATCCAATAGTAATCATCGATAATTCACCGGAATAGTATATTAATTAAATACGAGATGCTATATTTACATATGTAAAATATAATATTATTAAATATTATTGGATAGTGCATTATATTTATCTTTCACAATAATAAAATTTTACTATATATTTTTCTTTATTTCTTTTTAACTTGATACATATTGACCCAACACAAATTCTAAGAAAATATTCATTAGAAATTTATTTTATTAAATTAAATTTATTAATTTTGTACTTTAAAAATTTAAAGTTAAGTTTAAATATTAGTATTTCTATATAAGAAAAAAATAATTTTAAAATTTAAATTTAATAAAATAAATAAATAAAAATATTAATTTTCTAAATAAAAGTCAATCAAAATAATAAAATTGATTTATTTTAAATATTTAGTTGTAATTAATTAAAATAATTTTTTATTTTGTCATGATTTATGCTGCACTGATAAAATTTTGAGAGTTGAATAGAATTTTTATCTATTTTTTAAAAAATATTTTAACTTGTTAATTATTGTGATTTATAATAATTTTAACGTAATTATCAAATAATCTATTTACTCCTTGTGTCTCAATTTATGTGGCTTCGATACAATTTTGAGAGTTAACTAAATTTTTTATATATCTTTTAAATATTTTAAGTTGTTAATTATTATGATTTACAATACTTTTTTCGTATCTCAATTTATGTGGCATTGCTAAAATAATGAGAGTCAATAAATTTTTATATGTGGTAACAAATTAGTTTTGAACATGATAGCTAATTAAATAAATAAAAAAAATTAACTTCCAATATGTAGTTATAGTTAATTAATAGAATATATTAAATATTTAAATTATTACGATGAAACAATGGAATTATTATATATTGGGGCATGATATGTAATTAAATGGGAGTAGAGATTTTTTTTTGGTAAGAGTCAATAAATTTTCTGTATGTCTTTAAAAATTTTAAGTTATTAATTATTGTGATTTGTGGTAACAAATTAGTTTTGAACATGATAAACAATTAAATAAAAAAAAAATTACTTTCAATATGTAGTTATAGTTAATTAATATAATTAATAGAATATATTAAATATTTTATTATGATGAAATAATGAAATTATTATATATTGGGGCATGATATGTAATTAAGTGGAAGTAATTGGTTTTTTGGTAATTGCAAGAGGTGGTCGAAACCACCTCTTCTATATAACTAGAGAAGCATGGTCCGTGTCAGTACGGGCCCAACATTAAGATATTTATTTGTCTTTTCAATCTTGATATATTTAAATAAAAAAATTTAATAAAAGAATTGCATATGTTTTTTAGGATTCATCCGGAATCTAGCATGAGTTCAACATATGTTATTTTAATATGTATTTAGATAATTTAAGTTGTTAACTATTGTAATTTATAATATTTTTTTATGTATTTTTCAAATTAATACACGTTACTTTTCTTGTCCAAATTTTGGTGGCATTGATAGTCAATTATATTTTAAAAATAATTTTAGTTTTTAATTATTGTGATTTATAATACTTTTCTTCTATTCAAATTTCAGTGACACTAATATAATTTCAAGAGACGATCAAATATTTTGTATCTTTTAAATTTTTTAAGTTGTTGATTATTGTGATTTCTAGTATTTTTAATAGATTTTTTTTGAAATATATAAATATTATTTTATTTTTTAGATATTTTAAGTTGTTTACAATTGTAATTTATAATACTTTTTATGTAATTTTTAAATAATATATGCTACTCTCTTTGTCCAGAGTTTTGTGTCGACAATAGCCAATTATATTTTTTAAATAATTTAAATTTTTGATCATTGTGATTTATAATATTTTTTCTATCTCAACTTATGTGGCACAATGCTTAAATGACCATAATAATTAATTAGAGGTGATATAGTAAAATCACGATTGGAGCAACTGAAGCAGAAATTAGTCAATTTTTTAAATTTTTTTTTGTTAATTATTGTTATTTACAGTACTTTTTATTTCATTTTCAAATAATATATGTTGCTTTATATCTTCTTCTGTTCCGTTCCAATTTATGTGACACTAATATAATTTTGATAGTAAATCAAATATTTTATGTTGACATATCATTTTGTTATTCTTATTTTTCTAATACATAAATGACTTATAATAAGGAGTGCTATAGTAAAATCATAGTTCGAAAGACGAATTTAATTTAAAACATTAAGAGTTAGTTTCGCATTTTATGTCTATTTTATATTTCATTAAATACTATTTATTTTCTTAATACCTAGATGACTCATAATAATTAATTAAGAGCGAATGATTATGTTATTACTATAGAAATTAATATAATTTTATCATATCCAATAGTAATCATCTATAATTCACCGAAATAGTATATTAATTAAATACAGGATGCTATATTTGCATATGCAAAATATGATATTATTAAACATTATTGGATACTGCATTATATTTATCTTTCACAATAATAAAATTTTACTATACATTTTTTTTTTAACTTGATACATATTGACCCAACACAAATTCTAAGAAAATATTCATTAGAAATTTATATTATTAAATTAAATTTATTAATTTTTTACTTTAAAAATTTAAAGTTAAGTTTAAATATTAGTATTTCTATATAAGAAAAAATAATTTTAAATTTTAAATTTACTAAAATAAATAAAAAGATTAATTTTCTATATAAAAGTCAATTAAAATAATAAAATTGATTTACTTTAGATATTTAGTTGCAATTAATTAAAATAATTTTTCATTTTGTCATGATTTATGGTGCACCGATAAAATTTTGAGAGTTGAATAAAACTTTTATCTAAAAGTATTTTAACTTGTTAATTATTGTGATTTATAATATTTTTTACGTAATTATCAAATAATATATTTACTCCTGTGTCCCAATTTATGTGGCTTCGATACAATTTTGAGAATCAATTAAACTTTTTATATATCTTTTAAATATTTTAAGTTGTTAATTATTATGATTTGTAGTACTTTTTCTTTTATCTTAATTTATGTGGCATTGCTAAAATAATCAGAGTCAATAAATTTTTTATATGTCTTTTAAATATTTTAAGTTATTAATTATTATGATTCGTGGTAACAAATTAGTTTTGAACATGATAGTCAATTAAATAAATAAAAAATTTTTACTTCCAATATGTAGTTATAGTTGATTAATATAAATTAATCAACTATATTAAATATTTAAATCATTATGATGAAATAATGAAATTATTATATATTGAAGCATAATATGTAATTAAAATGGGAGTGGAGGATTTTTTGGTAATTGCGGTCGAAATCACATCTTCTATATAATAGAAATAATAAAAATAAAATAAAAATAAATAGTAATAAAGACAAAAAGCAGAAGCTCAAATATATAGTCCAAAGACAAGTAGTCATTATTAGTCAAAAAATTTCGAAATCCTACTCTCTCTCTCTCTCTCTCTCTCTCTCTCTCTCTATCGTACCAAAAATTCAACCCATAATCATTCTATTCTCTCTTCTTACAAGGTAGTAAAAAAATAAAAATAAACAGAAATTTTATTACACCTTGAAATAATTAAAAATAAACAAATATTTAAATTAAATTTTATAATATGGTCCGTGGACACCGAGGCAATAAAGGAGAGTGTGTGTCTGTGCGCGCGTGGGTCTGTTTAGAGAGAGAAAACTTGATGGGAAGAGAGAGAGAGAGAGAGAGAGAGTGTGTGTTTCATCGGAGACTTACTATTTTCCGACCATTAAACTGAGGATCTCAAGGCTAATTCACTTCAATTTTCCTAATTTATCTCCATAATGGAAGGTATAAATCTCTCCCTCTCCTTCTTTTTTTTTTTTTTCTTTTCCTTTTTTCTGTGTTGTAAAACCCTACTCTCTGACTTTGACTTTACGTTTCTTGATTTTACTCAATTTAGCTCATAGCAGCACTTGGGGTTTTCTTGAATATTGTTTTGGCTAATGGGTTGCTCAATTCTTTGATTTTTAGTGATGTTTTGTTTAGCTAAGTTTGCTGATGATGATCTTTAGCTGAAAGTTGCAATCTTTGTGCTCAAAGTTGGTAGTTTTTGCTTTTGTCAAGTTAAATTGGAGCCTAAATTTGAGTGTAAATGTTCTTGCAGTTGTGTTTGAAGTTTTAGTCTTGGGGTGATTCGTGGTCTTTGTATAGTTGTTTCCCATTTTACTTTCATTTGATTGAAGAATTGGTCTTGTAAATGCTTGATATACTGGGAAGAGAAAGTAATGAAAAGGAGAAACTTTATTCTCCATTCAAATACTACCAATCAAAACGATGCCCTTATGACATAAGGAATAAAAGTACTAAATCGGAAAGAAGTCTAAGTGGACTACTAAGATGTTTAATGTTGGATGATTTGAAGCTTGAAGCTTTCTTTGCCGAACCACATCAGAAAGCAGTAGTAACTGTAAACATGAGTGAGAAGAAGAGAAAAGGCTCTTACTGGATCCGTGTTATCAAAGGTGAAGAGCGGGAGAAAAGGCTGAATCTGTTGGGGCGTTACAAAACAAAACAATGGGTGAAAAAAGAAGGGTATAAATAAGCAATTCAACATATTGACTATAGTTCAAATAACAATAATATGGACAAATGGATTGACAAAAAAATATGTTCTTAATGAAATTAGTGCTGCGCTTTTTAGGATAGCGCCCATAGGTCGTGAGATGCACGTAAGCTGGCTTACCTTGTACTTGTCCATCTTCTTTCATTTGTCCAATAAATATACTTATCTTGCCCGCTTACCTAAAGATTAATTGCACTTCTGCATACATAAGCACTATGCCGCTTTCTCCCCTTTTCTAAGAGTGAATCTTGAATTCTTAAGATGACGGTATGGCTTCTATGTACTCTTGGAAGATACTATTTCCTTATTAGTCTGTTCCAAAAAGAACGACGCATTTCTAAATTTGAAAATGTATAATTATAAACTATTCCTTTTATCCTTAATGAGAAGCTTTTATAGTCACATAAATGTTATGGCATGTTTAAGACACAAGTTTCGAAATGTTACGGCATGTTTATGACCACAAGATTCGAAGGTCTTTCTTTTAACTTAAAATCTATGCCGATTCGAGCTGTGTTACATAAATTGAAAATTTGACTCGGCGCAAGTAATAATATTAGTGTCTTTATTACCAAAAGAAATCTTGGATTCTTAGGTCAGAATAGGCGTTATTGAATTCAATTAAAAGTGAATTTTGAGTAACATACATAGTAATGGATTAATGATTGCTATTTACTTGGTTGATTACTTGATTAGTTGACTGTAAGAGGGTGCATAATGAATCTCCAATGCTACCCTTTAAACCTAACGTCTCATGCCCGGAGTTTGGTTAACTAAATTTGGAGGTACAATAAATTATGTTTCTTAATTTTGAGGACATGGATATTTATTTTTTGAAGTATATGTTTTGTGGAAAAGAAGAATTGTTGTCATTGTGAGCATCAAATTTTATGTTGTCCTTTACGTTCATAAGTTCTATGGTCTCTTGGTTGCCAAATTTTAGGACATAGATGACTTGTGTGAATAATAGTAACATTTTCATAACTTTTATGCATGTTTTATATTGATTTTCTTTATAAGTATTAACATTTTAATGGTAGTTTTGCATGCCGTATAATTATTTGTGATTTTCTTTTATATTCACATTTTAATGGTAGTTTTGCATGCCGTATAATTATTTTCTTACTTATATTCCTCATAAAGTTGATCCACCAGTATTTGCATGTTGGTGTTGTTAAGATAAACTTTTGGCTGATGCACCTCAGCAAAATGTGTCTGGTTTGACCGATACTTTTTGCAGAAACTATCTGATTTTTTCAGTTTTTTACTCTTCTTAGCTATAGTACTAAAAGAGTTGGTACAGAGGTATCTGACAAAATGATCCCTGCAAGTATTTTTTTGGTGTTTGGACAGAAAGAATCGCAAATGTTTTGATAGAGCTTCAACTTCTAGTCACTCTCTGAAAGCTAAATGTTTAGTCAATCTATTTTCTGGAGAAATTTGTCTTTTGTAAATAATATTGATCAGTTCTTTGGATTTTGTTAGCTCCCTGAACTTATGATCAGTTCTTGTGTAATGGAGCTAATTTTTTCTTTGGTACCTAATGCAAATTGGCTCAAAGGTGTATATCACTCATCACTTGCAGTAGTTCTGTTGTAAATCGCAATGCATAAATATTATAATGCATGAAAAGTTTGGAAGGATTAGCTTATTTCTTTTCATGGATATGAATCAAGTCATCTAAGATGGACTACAAATCTTCTAATTGGTCAGGGATCCATACATGTAATGAAGGACAGGAATATAGTTGTAAACAAGGATGTTAGATTACCAATTCCCTTAGACCCGTATAAGCATACCATCATTTTCTTTTTCAATATACTGCCCATATCCCCAAAGCAGAAACTAGACCCGAATGCGGTGTGAAAATACAGAAGTGTGCACTTGAGTGGGATCTATTTTTGCTTAGTTCTGGACTGGATGCTGGCTGAGAATTAGCCCAATCTCCTTTGGGAAGCCCATTCTGGCTGAGTTGGCAGAATAGTAGATAAAATACAGGTATTGGTGACTGCAGCAATAATGAAGTGGCTTTGAACACAGTATGTTTCTTCCAGTAATCGTAAAAGGATTGCTGAGTGTGAAATATCTTTCTTAGTTGATGAAGGAACTAATAGCGTTAATGTGTCCTAGGCACCACTAGTCCATTGATGTTTTGATTTAGATGCTGCTAGTATTTGCTGCATGGCCATGGCCTTAAGTTCTTAAAGTATATGGATTCTCTATTCTATGTATCCTTCCTAATTTATTCTTTTTGACATGCAAAAAGAATTCATTAATTCCTCCTTGAGGAGCTTGCTTTTTCTTTCGTGGACTTTGAACTTCCATTTCATGTTCTTGGTGCAGCAATTCCCGGAACAAATCTAATGAGTTCATCATCTCCTTTATCTGGCACTACAGGTGCATCTCCAGACCGGGAATCTGTGGAGTCTGGTGCAAAAAAATCCAGTATATCTTCAGGTGGCAGGGTTCATGATCGGAAAGAGTTTCTACATAGGTTTGTAGATAGTGAAAGCCTCACCGAAAACCTTAAAACGTGGTATGAAGAAACAATAGAAAATTCAACTCATAAAGAACCCTCGTTTGATGTCCCTTTTGAGTTGATAGATCTTCAAAAGTTCGATTATGCTTTGGGAGGAGTTCCTTTTCAGCAGCTGATTCGTATGCCCAGTGCTATTTATGCCTCAACTTCTGGTGCTGCGGAAGCAACTGCTTATCTTGCTCTGGAAGATTTTTTACATGCAAGTGTGAAGGGTTTGTGGGAGGCATTTTGGGGTCAGGATGAAACGTTGCCCTTCTATGTTTCTTGTGTCTATAGTTCAAACCTAAGATTCTATCAGGCTGAGAAAGCCATTTCTAAAGGGAGACTAGGAGGTCTTTGTGCCACAGCTGTAATGCTAAAGAACCCAAGGCATCCACAAGGGAAGTGGGATGATATTCTGGAGCTTGCTATTCTAAGGTCCGATATTGGAAGCCTTGCTACAGTAGAGAATGACCGTAAACCTTGTCTCTCAATTTTAGGTGAAGCTTTATTCTTGGCTCTAAGAGTGTTGGTTGCAAGAAGCATCAGCAGATCCAATATTCCTCTCAGTTTGAATTCAGTTTTTGTTCTTTTAGTTGACACTCAATATGGTGGGGTCCTGAAAGTTGAAGGAGATATAAGAAAGTTGGAAATGGATTTGAATGATGTATATGGTTGTGCTGCTGAATGGGTCAAGAATAATGCTTCAATTACTATTTCTCCCATCGATCGGATCTGGAACAAGCTTGGAAATGCTAATTGGGGGGATATCGGGGCTTTACAGGCACTTTATGCGACCTTCCACTCGATCACACAATATGCTGGGATGTCAAAGAATTCGATTGAAGATTTGGCTGCTGACCACAGTGCTCGTCTTCAGGCAAGAAGAATTGAAAGACAACTGGGGGATAGCTGGGTGAATGGAAATGGTTTGTTTCGCTTCCAGCAGCGTAGCGCTTCACCTGAAATTGTTGAAGTACATGAAGAATCCTTCAGGTTAGAACCTGACAAGTCCATGAAGCTGGAAATCGGTTCAATTGTGCTGATAGAAGATTCAAACTGGAAGAAGGAATATCAGATAAATGAAGTCCTAACAGATGGAGAAATTCCGTATTATATTGCATCTTCTGTTGAAGATCCTGATACGACTTCGTTTTTGTATGTTGGTTCACATCCTTCTCAGCTGGAACCAGCATGGGAAGATATGAAGCTGTGGTATCAAGTTCAGAGGCAGTCAAAGGTATTGGGTGTTATGAAGCAAAAGGAATTGTCTAGCAAGTATCTACCTCAATTGAATGCATCTGGACGGATAATTCACCCTGGACAATGCAGGAGACCAAGCTCGGGTGGTAACTGCGATCGTCAAGGGTGTGGAACCCCAGTTCTAGTGACTAGTCCCGTGGGCAGAACAGTAGCTGATATGGTCAGACTTGGCCAATTTGGTACTGATGAGGCTATTAGGTGTTGCCATGACTGCTTATCTGCCCTTTCGGCAGCTGCCTCAGCTGGCATTCGGCACGGCGATATCAGATCTGAGAATGTTATTTTTGTTAATGCTGGTGTGAGACAGACTTATTTCGTTCTCATTGGTTGGGGACATGCTATTTTAGAAGAGAGGGATCGTCCTGCAATGAATTTACATTTCTCCTCTACGAATGCGCTTCAAGAAGGGAAACTGTGCTCAGCGTCTGATGCGGAGAGTCTGGTCTACATGCTTTACTTCTCTTCTGGCAGTCACATGCCCAATTTGGATTCAGTTGAAGGGGCACTGCAGTGGAGGGAAACCGCTTGGTCAAAAAGGTTGATCCAACAAAAGCTAGGAGATATTTCTGCCGTCTTGAAAGCATTTGCAGATTATGTTGACAGCCTCTGTGGAACACCATATCCTATGAATTTTGATATCTGGCTCACAAGGTTAAAGAGACATATTCCCGAGGAAGATCATGGAAAGCAGATTGATACCTCGAGTTAGATATTTTGTTTTCAGCTATGGAAGCCTTGCAGCAGGAATATTTTGTCGCTCTTGACAGTATTTCAGGATCTCCAGGAGTATAGGAAGATGGAGGAGCCCTTCAACTAGAACAATCTATTACTAGGTCCTCAATGCCGTGCATGGAATTTGCATAGCCATATTTACCAACTTGAACAGTAAATCAACCTGTGCTTCTGCCATATATGTGAAACTTGGAAGTTTAACGGTTAGTGGTCCCCGGAGCAAGTGCTGCTCATTCGCTATCCAGCTTTTGCATTTGTGAACAGTTGTTACAGAGGTCTGTTACAATGTGAGTATCTGTTGTAAAGACAGGAACTGTTGAGATTGTCCTGAGTGAGGTATGTGTGATTTTTTACTTTACAGACTTTTAGGAGTAGGACACTGTTCAGTATATTATTCCTACATCTGTACATGGAACCTCAGTTTCTGTGCTTTATGAATATTCATGTTGTAGTAGAATTATTTTGCTTATTGTGTAATTTCATTGTACTGGAGGTTTACCTGTAGATATGTATTACAACATTATAGAAGCTTTGCTCTAATAACCTCATAACCCTCAGGATGCACCTCAACAAAAGACGCTAGACGTACAGACCATTATTCGATACATAAAAAGTACTACAAGAAAACCTACGCCATGACATATCTGTCAATTTTCTTCTTGATCATAAGGAGAGGAGCTAAAGGAGCCAAGATTAGATTGGAATGCAGTGAAATGGTCCACAAGTAGTGTCAGCAATAAGCCCAAGCAAAGTTTGAATAAGGTTACCAACAAGACTAATTGGTGCCCTTAGTGTTCCTTTAGGGAATTCAACTCCACAATTAGCAATTGGAGTGCCAACTATCACTTGACATGGTGTTGAATTTCGATCAAACAAAATTCCATCCAAAGCAGTGAGCACAGTTTGAAAGAAACCATTTGCGTCAGTTAAAACTTGGACAAGGCTTGTTGAGCCACCATTGCATGAAATTCTAACATTTACTCCAGCAAGTCCTGTGCCTGGTGGATTACCAGTTGCTGAACAAACTAAAAGACCGCGTACCCGAAGCCCAATGACATTTTTGGCCATTGATGAGCTAATGGAGTTGCTGCAGAAATGATGAAAAGTGCAAGTAGGAAAAGGGCTGTTAACTTGTATGCCATTTGAGCTAAGTTGTGTTAGTTATGGTACAAGACAAGTCCTATTTATAAGGGTTGCACCATCTCTTTTGTTCTATAAATAAAATGTTTTGATAAGATACTGAATTCTATTTTTAGATGAGAAGTCTTAACCATACCCTTGTTTTAAGAGACCACCTTTTCGGTCTTTTCTCTTCATTTTGAGATGAGGAATATATATTGTTGCTTTTGAGAATCCATCACTTGACCATGAACAATATGTTAGGATCAAATGCTTGTCGTCAAGCCATAGTTGATAGCAAGGGCGTAATTTTATTACTTAACGAAAGGTATATATCAAGCAAGTGTCATGTTCGACCAAGAATTCACACTCTTTAACTATTTATGTCCTTTTTTTCTTTATTGTTGCATTTTCAGTTTCCCAGATTGCTAATTTTGTTACTTGATGAATTTTGAAGTCAAATTCAGTTGCTCAAAATCAGGAAAATCCCAGACTCTCACATTCCATTGAACAATCATGGCCGCCCTCATTTCCTGCAAGAGATAGTATACCTATATATATATATATATATATATATATATATATATATATATATATATATTTCCCCTGAAATACATATATGCAAAAATTGAAACAATTTACATACCGTGTGGATCATTCTTGTGCAAGAGTCATGCTAATCTTTTCTAATTTTACCAGATGCAGTTCATGACACAACTTGTGGTGCTTTAGAGAGGCGGACAAATCTTTTTTTAGGCAGGCATATGAGTGCAATAGCAAGAATTGGGGATATTTTGCAATTTTTCATGTGCGTCGCGTTTAGCCTATGGATTAATGAGGATGGGGGAGTCCGAATGTGTTTTGGGCGAAATTTCTAAGGTGCACTCATGACGAGCTATTAAATGAATTGTGGTACTTTAAAGAGGCGTACGGAGCTTTTTTTAAGACATGAACAAAATAAAAAGTGACAATTTTTAAAAAAATCCATATGATTTTGCGTTTTGGGATCTTGAAACTTTAATGTATGAAAGTGAAATGACATAGCTCTAGTATGACAACACACTCTTGCAATATGAGAATCGGGAAAGACCGTTTAACATGCTTTATAGACCAACGAAAGTCAGATTTCATAGTGTCTTAAAACACAAACTAATGCTCTGGATTTTTCAAACTTGGGAGTTGTAAGACTTAAAACAGTTCAGAATTACAAGAAACTATAAATAGCTATCAGCAGTAGCAGATCATCACAGTGGTGCCAAAATTCGGCTAGCATGGCAGAGATAGATCATCGAATAAGTAGATGCATGAAGAAAGAAGGAACTAGTCTTATCTGCACCCTTAATCTGCATCCATCTCTTCAAGTGCAGCTTTAGCTGCAGTCTTTGCTTCCTCTAAAAGATTATCAGGAACCTACAAACAAGTATTTTGAAATTACATTTGATATATATTTAGTAACACGCGTAATCAAACTGCCCTTGAAAAAGAATGAAAGAAGAAAAGAAAACGGGTGACTTTCTATAATATCCTAGAAGGAAAGTTTTACTCTAGAAGAATCCTGAGTTACCTTCTGATGTTGGCGGTTAGACTCATCACATACCCAACTCATTTCAAGTTCAAAGTCCTTGTCCTTTGCCTCATCATGTACTCCGTAAATTCTGCTTGCAAACAGACATATTGTCAAAAAACTGAAGGAGAAAGTATATGCTGGTAAACCACCAAAGGCGGCGATGAAGATTTAAATTATAGTAGTCGATGGAATTGGTGGAAAATACTTCAGGATGGTTGAGCATCTCCGAGAATGACATTCATATGGACTACAGTTCTTTAAACAAAATTTAATGTACAGCCAACGTGCCAATTGAGAATTGAGATTCATTGATGCCTTAATTCTTTGGAATATAAGGAAATGCAGATTACCAGAAACAAAACCAGTCTTCCGGACAACCAGAAGGGATACAAATACTATTTACAGAATTACGATTACCCTGCATATAGCGAATTCATAGATTATAATAACACGTTTTTGTACCAAATTAAGTGGCCGAAATCGGCAGGAAAAATGTACAATCAAAAGCTACTTGATTTGCAGGTAGTTATTAATGCCAAAAGACATAATCACCTATTGGCAATCAGATCATGTTGATAAATACAATAACATCGTGAATGATAAAGTTCAATTGGAAAAACTACTTACATTTTGGCTACTTCAATAACCCCTTGTCTACAGGTCATTTCAGATAACTTCAACTTCTCAATTTCTCTGCATATATCACATTAGTATTTTGTCATATCAGCACTAGGAAACTTTGGTGTAAAGCAAGCCAAAAGGATAACAAATTAAAATGCTAGACTGGGACTTATCGGCATGTTATAAGGGAAACCCTTGATTAAATGGCCTTATCGCCATTTTTCCTTCTTGACTCGGTTTTCCAGGTTATTACTCTCATGCCTAAACCACTAGTTCATCCCTTGGGATGGCTTACATGCATGTCTTTTATGTAGAAAAATACTTCTAACTATGTTCCGAAAAGAAGAAAAATAGAAAGAGGGGAAACTATGTGTTGTTTCAAACCAACTGGGTTAAAGCTTATAACACCAATCAAAAGATGTTGGAGGCAAATCACTATCTAGAACTTTCATGCCACGGAGAAGAATAATTAGACAGTCGACTCGTCCTTGCTGTAGTAGTTGACAAATTCAATCCACCCAATTTGTTTGTAAAAGTCAAATCATAGCGATCAAGATCTACATAACCAACTTGTGGTGAAACTCGCACTTTGTACAAATGCTCACAAATTCTTTTAACCCAAAATTTTCTGTACTGATATACTTAAATAGCTAGGGTATGAGCTTTCATTGACAATAATATCTGGATTTCCAAGTTTTTGAAAACCATGGACCTACTGGCAAAACTGAAATGGAGAATGAAGATCCAACACCCAAACTATGCACAATTTGTGTTCCTTGCTTTAACTAGCTGGTAAATTGAATAAAGGGCAAAGGGAACAACTTCCTAAAGAAAGCATTGTAGGAAACATATCTATGTACTATAGTATTTCGTGTTGAACTGTAGGAATATCATCCAATGTTACCTACTATATAAATATGCTTTAAAATTTTGAGTTAATTAAAAGTCAATACAGATTTCATCTATCATCACAAGAAACATATGAGGATTTCAATCTGGAGGTTAGGATGTCGAGAAGAGAAGTAAACTTACGTTTTAGCAGCTTGCCTGCCCTTCCCAATAGCAGCGCCGAAGTACCTCTACAACAAATGCAAAAAATATTCACATTAAAAAAAAATCAAATGTAATAGGACAAGATCACAGACAAGAAATAAATCATAAATTAGTTACTTGGTGTTTTTTTGTGTGTGTGATAAGTAGAAAATAAATCATAAACTACTATGGGAATTTAAGAGCAGATTCCAGAGGAGAAAATTTCTCTTGCAAAAAAGATTCAACTCACATAGGAGACACCAGAAGGCTCAACCAGGTATAGTTGAGGTCCGTCTCTATCATATCCTCCAAGAATCACCCCACATCCGAAAGGCCTGTAGTAAGTTCGCCAAAAGTTTCACATAATATTCTCTTTGATAAGTTTCACACACACACAAAGCAATTAAACGGGAAAAATTCTCAATATCTGTTGCTCGGACTCATCAAAAATGTCAACGGGTGCATGTAGGATTCACCAAAAGTAGTGTATTTTTGGAGAATCTGATAGGGGTGTGGCATTGAAAGTGAAGAGTCCGGCGCAACTTAGCTCAATATACAAACGGCTTTACATAAACATACAAACCTGAGCCACCAGTACAGTGTGCATAAATGCACATAACTAGCAACACGTTCTGCAAGTTCTTTCACTGGAATTGGCTCACCATATACACTGCAAATTGCAAAACCATCAACAAGAAACAGAAAATTAGGGTGACCATTCATGTAAGTGACAACCACTCAACCATCACCTTGGAGATGAATACTGAATGCCATCTTAAGTACCACTTACCTCATAAGTAAAAGGAATATTTCCAAAAGAGGAAAAATACTGCTACAATATATATTCAAGTACTCCCATGAATGCTATAATGCAGGAGAACCAGAAGGCACAACAAAATTCAAGCACAGAGATATAAGTACTTATATCGTTCTCAGACATGATGGCTATAAGCAAACCTTTCAAAGCTGGTTGCTTCAGACTTGGCTCGGGCAACAATTTGCCTACCATCTGCAGCCAAACCTGCAACAGCCTGTAAATAAAGAATAAAGCAGTATAGAGAAAGTGAATCAGCATTAAAGTGGCAATGAAGGAATACCTCAAGTATCCAAAGAAAAGATTTTCAACTAAATGAAAAATTGCAAGATACCAAAAACATAGAAATCAACTAGAAGTTCATGGTATTCTTCACAGGATATGTTACTAACTCGAGATGTCCAACCAATTCTCTGAGACGAGCCCAAGAATGATCAATCGGTTGCATTTATAGTATCTCATTGACCAAAAAAAACGTAAGCAAAACTATGCAGCTTAGAATAAGCTAACTGGAAGATAAAAGATACAAACTGGATAAATGATTTAGAGAGAGATTACATATAAAGGTATTCCAACTTCAACAAAATAAACCAATACATAGATGGACACTTAGCTATCAGATACTTTGTATCTGGTCAGTAAATAGGGATTTTATGTTAGAGATAAATGGCATGTCCTAACTGCAATTGAAACAGAAAAATAAGTTTTAAATTGCAGAAACTCCAATGGCTTATCCCAGATCAATATCATACCTAAATTTGTACTTAAGTGCTAAGGATCTATCTGGTAGAATATAAGAACATTTTATATTTTCCACTGATTAGTATCACAATGTTAATTTCGGATTATTAAAGAAATGGAAATTTCAGGAATCAACACTAGAAAACCCCAAAACAATCATCACAAAAGGAAACTGTAGATTCATTCAACTAATTTAATTATAATGAAAATTCTATGATGGCTAGGCTATTCTCTATCACCATCGTCCCACAACATTCTTGTCACAGTCACAGAGGAAATGTGCCACATAGAATACATGTTTTTTGAGGAAGAGAAAGAGAGCCTCTTCTGCTAAAAGCCCCAGCATTAACCCAAGAATTTCATTTTATCCATACTGCTATTCATTAAAAAATCGAACTCATCAAACATAGCAATAGCACATTGAAATGTTTGGGAAAAATAAGCCTGTGAACAAATCTCTTCCCCTTTTTACAAGGTTGGTGTTTGGGCCGACTCTCTCCTACCTAGACTAATTGAGTTCCTGCTACTTCCCACCAACACATAGACCAGGTAATTCTGTTTATCAGGGGTTAGAGAGATAAATAGAGATCACCTAGTTATCTTTTGCCTCAACTGGTTATGAACCTTAATATCGGCTATGATTTATGTACCTCAATCCAGAATTTAGGAACTAAAAAACGCACCATAAGGAAGATGGATGTAGAGAGGCCCTAAAGGTGTCATTTCAGCCCCTATCACCAAACTCAAAGTATCTAGATGCTAATCAGAAGCACCTTAAACAAACACAATGATAGACTATACAGAACACATGGGATCAGTACTTAGAAATTACTATAATCATGTTCAATAATGCCACATCTCTGCTGTTCATGCATAAGAGAGATGATAAAGAACTTCTAGGAAAAAATACTAAACTTCTATAACCTCAAGGTTAGAAGAGACAGCTCTTATGCAAAGATCACAGAGCTATCTTAGCTCAGCTGGTAGGGCGCATGGCTTTTAACTACCACTGACAGCCTTAGCAATGACAAACTTAACAAAGAATCACAATTCTAATAATGTCTTTCGGTAATGCCACTTCTAGACTACAGTTGAAGGGGTTGATTTTCTGTAAAAGTTGAAAATTTTTACTTCATGATGTGCTTTCAAATAGAGGTAGACCTCCAGGGAAAAAAACTGACCCCTTTGAAAGTTTCTCCTTTTATTTACTTCTTGACTCCCCCTAGCCCCAAAGTTCCTAATTCATCATCATAGCAATAGCACATTGAAATGTTTTGGAAAAATAAACCTGTGAACAAATCTCATCCCCTTTTTACAAGGTTGGTGTTTGGGCCGACTCTCTCCTACCTGGACTAATTGAGTGCCTGCTACTTCCCACCAACACACAGACTAATTTTGTTTATCAAGGGTTAGAGAGATAAATAGAGATCACCTAGTTATCTTTTGCCACAACTGGTTATGAACCTTAACATCGGCTATGATTTATGTACCTTAATCCAAAATTTAGGAACTAAAAAACTCACCATAAAGAAGATGGATGAAGAGAGGCCCTAAAGGTGTCATTTCAGCCCCTATCACCAAACTCAACGTATCTAGATGCTAATCCGAATCACCTCAATCAAACACAATGATAGACCTTACAGAAGACAGTGGGATCAGTACTTAGAGGAACCACAGAATTCTACTGCCTATAATCATGTTCAATAATGCCACATCTCTGCTATTCATGTATATGAGAGATGATCAAGAACTTCTAGGAAAAAATACTGAACCTCTATAACCTCAAGGTTAGAAGAGCCAGCTCTTATGCAAAGTTCACAGAGCTATTTGAGCTCAGCTGGTAGGCGCATGGCTTTTAACCATGTGGCCGTGGGTTCATTTCCAAATACGGTGTTTCCTTAAAATTTCTACCTTATCACAAAAAGAAAAAGATCACTTAAGTCTACTACTACAACAAAAAACATGCAACTGACGGCCTTAGCAATGACAAACTTAACAAAGAATCACAATTCTAATAATGTCTTTCGGTAATGCCACTTCTAGACTACGGGTGAAGGGGTTGACTTTCTGTAAAAGCTGAACAATTTTACTTCATGTTGTGCTTTCAAATAGAGGTAGCCCTCCGGGAAAAAGAGAGAGAGAGAGAGAAATGACCCCTTTGAAAGTTTTTCCATTTATTTACCTCTTTAACTCCCCCTAGCCCCAAAGTACTCTAATTCATCATAGTATATCGTGACTTTATTTGCGATTTCATACTGCTTATGTGACCTCAGTTACTTTGAAGCTCAGGACTTTCTTATGCTGAAACTTCAATGCAAGCACTTCGATATGCACGTCATTGAAATCTAGTTTTATAACCTCAGCTACTTTAGAGCTGAGAACTTTCTTATGCTGAGCTAGGAATTTACTTATATGAACCTATACCACTGAGAAGAGAGAGTACAAAAGTTGATAATCGAGAAAGCTTTCTTGAACCTTGATTCCTAAGACGATACACATATAAAGTCCTCATTTTTAGTTAGATCTTTGAGGTAATTAAATCAGAACTATTATCAACGTAAAATAATTGCTGGGCTCAACCAGACGAAATATACTCTTACAGTGCGTGATATTGGCCGCTTTGAGCCAAGCCTGCACGGTTTTCCCCAAAAGGCCTCACACCATTAAGAGATCCTACACCTTATATGTAGGCTGTAGCTTACCCATCCTTTTAGCCACCAATCTAGGACTTTTGTTCAACACACCAAACAATAATAGCTCCAAACTAATTGGCACTAAAATCAGGAGTCAATCAACTTTGCCTCAATCCAAACAAGTTGGAGTCCTCTATACTATGTATCCAATTGCCACTATGAACACATCCAAAGCTCAGATAAAAGAGAAGAGCTGCCGCAGATTGACAGCCATCATAACATAAGTGATAGTATGATAACAGTTTCCTTTTCGATAATCGTGGTGTCCTGAACAGCTTTCAGGCACCTCGACTAATTCGACTGGATACCTGCCACCTCCCACCAGCAACAATTATAGTATAACAGTATTTTTGCTGACATAACTTCAGTAATTTATGCATCCACTTGAAATCTGCTATTACTTACATCAAAAACAAAAAATCCAGTAAGAACTAAACAGAATCATACCATGCCGGAATGGCGATGAACGGAGTGAATTCGACGGTTGGATCCAGGCAACATCATCTTAGACGCAATCAACTTCTCCACTCCCTACAATCCAATTCACAAAATCACATCAATAAAAACCCTAACTTTAAAAAAACCAAAAAAAGGCAAAGAGATAAATTGGAATAAATAGAAAGGTATTAAGAAGCAAACCAAAACGATTCCATCTTTGCATTTGATTCCAACAACAGTACCGCTGTTATCAACAGCTTTGGCGGCGTATTCGATCTGAAATACTCTGCCGTCCGGTGAAAATGTCGTCACCGACAAGTCATATCCTGTACCTATGCTACTCATATTTGCCTTGTCACCCTTTCTTCTTCTTCTTCTTCTTCTTCTCTACTACTTGAGCTCAATGTTTTGTGCCTCCCAAAATATATTCCGAGTTTTCTTTTGTCTCAAGACACAGTTTAATTCAATAATTTAAAAAATAAATTAGTTCATTTTTTTTTTTTTTAATATTAAAATATTGATCAAAATTAATGTTGTGTTACTTGAAAGAAGTGTAATAAAAATAGTAGTAGTCACTATCACTTTTCCTTGAATTTATTTAACTGTTGATATGTTAAAATACATTTGGAGACGGACCAGCCAACTAAGTATTTCTTTTCTTAACTGACAAATTAAGCAAAATCTTCTCATTCATATGCGCGCGCACAATTTTTTTTAAGCAAGATACAAACTTTAAGATTCTTAAACAATCTCATATCAAATTGACCACAAAAAAAACAACAACATTCAATTCATTACAAAAGCGAATATCGGACACCGGGTGGTTTAAACAAAAAAAAAAAAAAAAAAGAGCTATTCTGAACTTTCTGAGCTGATGACAACAAAAGGTTTGATTTTTAACCATGGCACCAAAGAATGCACTTCTGTGAGTCAAAAATTGTAGAGGCAAAACTGATTCTTTTATAATGGGCAGAAATTGTTGTAGAGGCCCCAAAGAATGAATCTTTATACGGTTCGAATGTATCCTGAACTATGAGAATAAGCTCAAGACATTCACCTACTACCATTTTGAAACTCTACTGGGGTTAAAATTGCCCGGACACCAAACAAATACTGGTAAAACACTTCTATTTCTAGCTAGCAGCTGAACCACAACATCAAATTTTACCCCTTAAACCATTTCTAGCCCTTCTCCCAAAACGCCCACAACCGTTTCCGATAGAATATGGACTGCTGAACCACAACATCAAATTTGACACACTCCAGAGCACCATTAACAATAACAAAAGAAAGTTAAAACTAGCACTACAAATTTGAAGAACCATATAAAAAGTATTTGAAACAATATGAACTGTGAAGCTTTTTCATGAAGATCACAATAACATATAAACCCTCATGTGCGAGAAATAGCTAGAAAAAAAGGGAGTCACGACATGATATTAATTGATAAACATAACCAACCCCTTAAATTCTTTGAACCTAACAATGAGGACACCATAGACTAAAATAAGTAACAAAATTTCGAACTAATAAACATGCATACAACAGATACAAAAATACTCATCATCATCACTATTCTGTTGTTGCTGGATTTTCAAAAAAGAACTCTCAGGCTCCGGCGGGTGCCCAGCAACATCAGGCAGCTCCTGTCCCTCTGCCGCAGCCACCTCAGCAGCAACAACCGCTCTACTCTCCAAATATGCCCTGGCAGCCACAAGCAGATACAAAACGCTAAAGCAATCCACGTCAAGACACCAGGGCGACCCTGTGGCACGGACAAACCAATAGAGAGCGCACATAGCGCGTACATGCAACCCATATCAGTAACCACAGGCCTGAGTAGCATGAGATCGAGCACAAAAAATGCACAGTACTCCACACAAAAGAGCACAATATACGTACAGACCTACAAAACCTCTAAGCTCCAATGCAATAATTAGCCCCACCCAACCCGCTACGACACAAATTGGGTTGATGCGCCTAACAACGTACGGAGGAATGGGAGGTACTAAAGATGCAACATCCATAAGAACTGGAACAAGATATAAAACCAACACAAGAAAGTAGAATATTAAAGCTCCAACAGCTACTATCAGACTAAAGTATGCGTTGGAAGCCGTCCCACCAGTGTATGCATCCGTAATAAACAGACCAAACATGGATACAAAAGAAGCTACTGAAACCCCAAACCAAAGTCTTCTTTCCCACACTAGCATTTTTCCTTTCCTCTTTCTTTCTTTCTCTCTTTTTTTTTTTTTTTTTTTTTTTTTTTTGTGTGTGTGTGTGTGTAGTGAGCTCAGTTGAAAGAAAAATGGTGAATCAATCGCGAGTAGTATGTCGCGCAAAGAAGAGAGAGAAATGCCATAATAGTTTGTTTTATTATAAGTGTCATTAACCACTTTTCTTCTTCTTCTTTTTTTCAATTAAAAATAAAAAAATTTAAAAATATTTTTTAAATAAGTGGGAAGAGGAGTGTATCGAAAATGATCTTTCTACCTCATCGTTAAAATTGTGGTACGACTTACCTGCATTCTACACCAAATATATTGTTGTAGTAATTCTTTTAACACAATCATGATACAATCTTTTTCCACATCACATTTTTTTCATATATAAAATTTAAAATTATAAATCTTTTGCAAAATAAAAACTCAAATTTTCATTTGTACAAAAAGTTAAAATCACAAAATTTAAATTGAAATCCTACATTATTTAGACGAAAATATTGAATAAGTAATACTAAGAGTAAACGTAAAATATGAAAAATAATTATTTTTTATGCTAAAATTGACATGTAAATGTAAAAATCTATTTTTAAAATAGTGACAAGTAAAAATAATAGATTTTTCTTTTTTTCTTTTTTATTTTTCTCAACCCTTACTTTGTATTTCCTTTTCTCCTCTCAACTTGCATTTATTATTTTAATTTTCTTTCCTTTTTATTTTTATTTTTTTCTATTCTCAATCTTTTTTTTTTTGGTCTCTTTTTTTGTTTTTTATCAACCTTTATTCTTTCTTTTCTTCCTCAGCTTCTATATTTTCTTTATTTTTCGTTTTTATTTTCTTTGATTTTTATTTTTTTAAAATATTTTTTTCATTTTCTTCTTTTTTCGCAAATTTTTTTTTCTTTTTTTCGATTTCTTTCAATCAAGTTACGCCCCAAGAGTAAGAGTTAACGTTACCACATTGTAAAGACAAGGCTTATGACTTTCAAACAAAATGTTACGTTTCATGGCAAGAGTCGACACTATCTATTGGATGTTCTATAACTCTGACCTTAGAGGCAAGACTTAGCTCAAGAACTTTCAAACAACAAATTATACTTTATGGGCAAGAGTTGACTCTACCACATTATGTTTTCATTTACTATGATATGTTCTACGACTCTTGCCGGCAAGAGTTAGCTCAAAGACTTTTAAACAATAAATTATGTCTCACGGGCAAGAGTTGACACTATCATGTTATGTCTTCAATTATGGAGTGTTTTACAACTCTTGCCTTAGGGATACGACTTATTCCAAGAATTTTCAAACAAGTTACGTACATTGGCCAAGAGTCAACACTAATACATTGTGTTTTTTATTTATGAAATGCTCTATAATTCTTGGCTTAGAGGTACGACTCAACCCAAGGATCATCAAACAACAAGTTATGTCTCATGAGAAAGAGTTAACACAACCATATTGTGTATTGATTTATGAGATGCTTTGTAACTCTTTCTTTAGAGGCAAGACTTAGTCCAAGGGATTTCAAGCAACAAGTTATGTCCTATGGGCAAGATTGACTGTAATACCCCGTACTTTTCATAGTTCAGTTCAGCTCCTAGTGCTTGCATAAGAGGCTAAAAGCTTCAAAATTTAGTTGTGTTGAGGAATTAATCATTTTTAAGACCCGAGTCAAAAGTTATGACATTTTTAGTGTGGGGCAGTAAGCTGCCGCGATTACACCGCGTCGCGGTGACCCATCAAACGGCAATACGAGTCACGAATTTTTGTTTTAAATTATGGAGGGGCAATGGGGTCTTTTCCCACCTCAACTCAGGTCGTAAAAACACGATTTAAGGCTTTAATTGAGGCATTATTTTTCCTCATTCTCCAATTTTTTCCCCAAGAACAAACCCTAGTTAATTCCTTCAAGAATGATCAATTCCATCTTCTTCTCTTCAACAAAAAGATCAAGAATTTAGGGTTTCTAATCCATGAACTTCAAGAATGTTTTCAAGATCATCTCCAAGGAGTTCAAAGTCAAGCTATTACATCAAATCAAGCATAATAAGGTATGCGGGGTTTGAACCAGGATAAATCTTTCATCCTTATGCCCAAAACTTAATTTTTATTAAAGATTTCATATTTTGCAAATTAGGGTTCATCCCCAATTATCGCTATTTGAAGATTATAATGTTACAAGTGACTTAAATGTTGAATTGCATGTTTATTTTCACATCTTCATGCATGTGATACGATTTTACAGATTTTCAATTGAGTTTTAAGCATGATATTGTGATTTTGATTTCATTACTTTGATATTGTTGAAGTATTTCAAGAAGTGTATTGATCATGACATCTTGCTATGAGTTTGCATGAGTTTAAAGAGTGGGTTTTAATGCCCTAAGTTTGAAGTGTTGATAGCTCAACAAGATTATGCTTTTTAGCCCCTCTTATGAATTGTTTACCAAGATTTAAGAAAGAAACTTGATCTTTTGATCCTAAACTAAGATAAGGAATCCACATTGTTCATACAGTTTGAGATTTAAAGAAGAGAAGTATATTTGGTTTTCATTACAAACCCTTGTACTGTTTTAAGGTGGATTTCCTAAAAGTTCTGAGCAATAAGCTAAGTATGGGAGTAGTATTTAGCACCGAGTTGGATATGATTTCAAGGTCTCATGCCCCAGAACTATATGCAACTGTAAGTTTATGATTTGCCCATAGTGGGCTAAGATAGTGATCACTTAAGTTAAAGTTCTATTCCGATGGCAAGGGTAGAACAGCTCTCCCCAACGTCACTTTAATTTTTGTTTTGTATTGATCAGATTTAGAAAAAAGTTATCTTCCGCTAATTTTGTACAGATTTATACATTTTATTCAGTTACTTATGAGTTATGCTAGTAGAAGGGTTAGCTTGGGGTCACTTGTGGCCCTAAGCATTGTGTGACGTCTCGGGACCTCTTTTTAGGGGCGTTACATTGACATTACCACATTGTTTTGTGATTTATGAGATATTCTATAACTCTTACCTTAGAGGTAAGACTTAACCCAAAAACTTTCGTCTAGCAAGTTACGCCCCATGGGTAAGAGTTGACATTATCACATAATGTTTTCATATATGAGATATTCTATAACCCTTGCCTTAGAGGCAAGACTTAGCTCAAAGACTTTTAAACAACAAGTTATGCTCCATTGGCAAGATTTAATAATACCATCGCATTGTGTCTTGATTTATGAGATGTTTTATAAATGAAGGACTTTCAAACAACAAGTTATGCCCCATGAGTAAGAGTTGATGCTACCACATTAATGTCTTGATTTATGAGATGTTCTATAACTCTTAACTTAGAGACACGAATTGGTCCAATCACTTTCAAACAACAAGTTATGCCCCATGGCCAAGAATTGACACTACCACATCGTATCTTGATTTATGGGATATTCTATAACTCTTGCCTCAGAGGCAAGACTTATCCCAAATGACTTCCTAACAACAACTCAACAAGTCATGCCCTAAACTTTGTTTTGATGTCAAAAAAGAATATCTCTTTGCGGATTATTCAACTTTTAATTTATTAGCAAACTATAATAGAAGTTGAGAAAAAAAAAAAAAAGAGAACAAATAAAATAGAGAAATAAAAAAATGAGATTGAGAAAAGAGGAAAAAAAAGACGAGAAAAAAAATAAAGGTTAAGAAAAAAGAGAAGAATAAATTAAATAAAAAAAAAAAGAGAAATCGAGAAAAAATGACATGAGAAGAAAAAAAAAAAAGTTTGAGAAAAATAGAAAAGAAAAAAAATGAGAAATGATAAAAAAATAAAAAATAAAGAATGAGACCAATGAATTAAAAAAAGAGAGAGAAAAATGAAGAAATAAATAATGTTTGAGAAAAAAAGTAAAAGAAAAATAAAATTTGAGACAAATTAATTAAAACAAGAAAAAAATAAAAGTTAAGGTAAAATTAATACTTAAGTTGAGGTTACGGGTTCAAATTTTGTCTCCGCAACAAAATAAAATTAAGATTCAGTGACCATTTTTCGTGTCAATAGTTTTATTCGAAATGTTATTTATATACTTGCCTTTAAAAGATAGCATATATTAAACTCGTGCTTCGAACATTTAGTAAGTGAAATAAAAGAGTGATAAGTAATTATATTATTGAGTCATTGTTTATTTAATTTTACTAGAGATAGATATATTAAATCAAAATAATTTGTTTTGGAATATAATCAAAACTATAAAAGATGACAATTCACAATTAAAATAGGAATAGGATAAATTAAATTTGTACCTACAAAATAGGTTTATATATATCTCTCTATAAAAACAAAGCACACAGTGGGTCCGTCGTAAGTTGTAGTTTGATAGTTGGAGTGTTACTTTTGGGATAAAAATTGAGATAATCAATGTTGGTGTTCGAAGAATCCATTTATTTACTTGATATTGGACATATTGTTTGATCTACATTACTTACGACAAGAATTATAATACAAACAACAACATTTGTGTTTTTGATTCATATTTGCTCTAGCTAGCTTATTGTATGCCCTTACCATGGGATGAGCTGATTCTGTATTTTGGTTTGCTTTATGTGTCTTTTAATGGTGTAAAAAACATTAGACTAATACAACAGCTAGCAATATAGTAACAGGACATTTTTTAGTATGACAAAACAGTAATAAGCAAACTGTTTAAATACTACCAACTCCCCAAGTTATATATATATGTGTGTGTAATTTTGTCACGTTTGATTCAATATTTTAAAAAATAAATTAGTTCATTTTTATTTTTTCATACCGATATAATGTAAAACTATGTTAAAATTTTGAGTTGGAGATATTATTTTTATATTACATTATTTTTTGAGTTGATTGTCAAAAATAGTAATAGTAACTATTATCTTTTCTAGAATTTATGACCACTGATATGTTAAAATACATAGTGAGATGGATTAGGCTAACTATTTCTTTTCTTAATTGAACAATTATCATTTACTCAATTAAGTGTGTTTTAATACATAACCAATCATAATTAACGTTAAAAAATAAAAATAAAAATAAAAATCGATAATTGGGACATAAAAGCAAAATGATAATTGACGTGCGTTTTTTTCCATTATATCTTGTTTTCTGAGTCAACTTCTACTCTAGCATATTTAAATAAGTAATTTACGTACAAAAGTCTACTTATATATTTTAATATTTATATTTTTTTTTTACCAAAAAAAGAAAATGAAAACTTGAGTATAGCCAACATCTTATGATTGTCATTTTTAGTATGTACTTTTTTTTTTATCTCGACTCCACCACCAAAGATGGGGTTAGTGGATGGGTGTTTGTTCCTCCCTTAATTAGCGGTCTCGGATTCGAGCTGTGGTATGAAAAAATCCTTAGTAGGAAGCGCTACCACCGCACCGAATGGGGTCCTACCCGGCGCGAATCCGAATTAGTCGGGCTCCAATGCGAGTACCGGACATCATATGAAAAACAAACAAACAAACAAAAAAGATCAATGACTCCTGATTGAAAGATTCTTGAAATTTGCAGTAGCAACCAATTTCATTAGAACTAGCCTGAAAGTTCACTTATGGCTGTGCTGGTGTGAGGCTGGAATTCTGTTTCCAGTTTGCATATGAAAACAGTTCACAAGATTTCAGTCTGTAGATTCTATGATCAATACAAGAGCTTCAATGACCAGCAAAACAGCTGCAATTTTGCCACTCTTGTTCGTCTAAAATGGAGTACGCGCTTTGTTATTAGCATGTGATCGACTTGTAGCTGCAAATCTTTCAATCGATGGATGAAACTGCACGAGTGTGGAAAGAGAGGAAGATGTTTTGTCAAGTGCCCGTTGGCCCTCTGAATCTCGACTCGTGGAGAAGATAAACCATTGTCAATTTGAATAAATGACAGTCGAGATGAAAACTTCTAATATACTCACAAGAAATTCATTCTAGATCATACAAGGGGACTGTACTCTCTGCAGGAGGAGGGTATTACTACTTGAATACACCATATAACTTACAACAACGAACATGAACCTCTATGTGAAAACAAACGGAGTTTCTGTTTATCACGAAAAGGAAATTAGTACGTAAGTTGTGGTTCAAACTCTGCAAAATCAACTGAACCTGACTCGATAGGTTCCATGAGATACGCCGCCACTAACTCAGAAGCCAGAGCTGCAATCAGAGGGATCTTTTTGAAATTCTTCACCACTGGGATCTCATCACTCTCACTAACAGCAATTAGTTTTGTGTTAATCTCCACCATCCTGTCCAACTTCCTCTTGAATTCTGGGTTCTCAACGTCAAGGACAGCAGGGAAAATCCTTGCAGTTGTGCGGTTTGTCTACAAGAGGTAACATTTTTAGAAACGTTAGTGAATATGATAAAGCAAATATATGCATGTCAGGAACAAATAGTTTAACTATTTAAATGCATACAGCAATTTACAAGGTAAACTGAGGTACCAACCGCAGGTAAACAAGGACTAGGTACATATACAAATGGGCAAAATCAAATAATGTGCAGATAATTCGAGTTAGTAACAACCAAAAAGTGTCTCTCTTCCCTGAGGTGAAAAGAGGTTCCGAAAATCTTCTTTTTTGTAAGAGCATCTGTTCATTAAGACAACCTCACACTTACGACACACAACCTTGCAAGTAATATAGCACTTAAGATGCTAGGCAGGCTAATGAAACGGAAGTCACATTCAATTTTGTTATAATGAAATGTGATTGAAATCCAACTGCAATAGCTACAGCATGTTAATCAAGCAACGATAAAAGAGGAGTAAGATATAGCCGAGTGATACCTCAATGATGACATGCATGTCAAACTCTTTGGTGTTAAGCCCAATGCCTTCGTAAAAATCTGTTCTTTGGCAATCGTTCAAGTACATTGTGACATAAACCTGCAATTAGGTAAACATAAAAAAGATTTCTGTCAAAACTATGTAGAAGGCAATGTAAAAGCCCTTCAAGTTGGCTGATCATAATGAAAGGATACTTCAAATGCAGATGTTTAGTTACCGAAAGGCAGAAGAAGCGAGCCCACAACTTTGCCTTCCAGTCATTAAGAAACTGAGGCTGTGCTTTCATCAAAGCAGAGAAGAAATCACCATGGCGGTTCTCATCTTGGCACCAGTTCTCGAAGTATTTGAAAATCGGATAACATATGAACTCAGGGTTGGACTTGAGATGCCTGTATATGGTAATGTACCTCCAGTATCCAATTTTCTCAGACAAGTAAGTTGCATAGAAGATGAACTTTGGCTTGAAGAAAGTGTATTTTCTTGCTTTCGTCAAGAACCCCAAGTCCAACGCCAAATTGAAATCAGACAAACCCTTGTTCAAAAACCTGCAAAATCCCAACCGGCCAAACCTTCTCAGTACTCGTAAACTCTAAGTGATTTTCCCTCCGGCAAATGTAATGCACATTACTGATCAACCATGCCCAAAGATAGAACGTAAAAATGAGCTTACCCAGCATGGCGAGCTTCATCCCTAGACATGAGGGAGAAAATCTCCGCAACGACAGGATTAGTTTTCTGCATACATGATTCAGGTGTTAGTTGGTGATAGTAACATAAGTGTAACTATTCAACATTCAAAAATTTATTGAACTACCCACTTTTTTTAAATTTTATAACCATGATTAAAGTTTCAATTGTGACTATTGAACACAACACAATAGAAATAAAACATGTCAGCAGAACAAGAAAGCACAAACCTTTTGTTCCCTTTACTTTTCTTTCCTTTGTTTTTAAGTCACCTTGAGATGGAAAAAACATTATGATTCTTAAGAACTCAACGGGTCCATCCCCTTCGAATCAAAAAGACAAAGGAACGGAATCCCGTTGAGTTGTTGCACTTACACGTTGACAACTCAATTCACTCGATTAATACCATTTGATTTTTCATTTCTCTAGAAATCAAACTATAACACATAAACAACACTTCCTCTCTATTATCTACAAATTAGAAAAAGATTCAAACTTTACTTCCACGGAAGCTAAAGATAACCTTAGACAAGCTTAGCTCAAACAAACCTAATAACTACTCAAACAGGAAAACCTTAACAAGCCAAACAGTAAACTTCTAAGTTGTAATAGAACATTACATCCAATGAGCAAATTCATCAAATAGCATAACTACTTATGGTAATTTCAGAACAAAAATTTGTCAAGAAATACATACATACCTTGAGCCTCCTTCCAAGTTCCTTGTAGAGAAGAAAACCAGAGAACTCAGCAGTGCAAGACCTCTCCAAGAATTCAACAAAGATGTTCCTTAAAGGTCCCTGAATTTTATCAGCAGCTTCTTTAAACTCCTTGTTCCTGACAAAATGAGTCTGATTATAATCAGTCTTGAATTCCTGCAACAGTGCTTCAAACTCAGCCTCATTCAAGTTCTTGTTTATCTCAGTGTTGAAAAGGGTCTCCATTTCATCAAAATCAGTTGTGTAAAATCTTGGTGTCAAAAGGGTCTCTTTTATTCCTTGTTTCTGAGCTTTCTTGGTTGGTTTTGAAGCTGGTGGACTGGTGGTGGCTGACATTCTAACAGTGAATGGCAGTCTGCGGCTGCTAGTGCTGGTGTTAATGGTATTGAATTTGGCTATGGGTTTTACTAAAGCCATTTCTGCTGCCATTTTTCTTGATAATTTCAGCACAAAGTCTGGTTCTTTGAAGGTAAATGGGAATTGGGATATGAAGGGTGGAGAAGGGATATATGAATGAATTTTAGACGAAAGTGATGGAATCTAATCTCATCCAATGAAATCTTGTGGGTTAAGTGGGTTTCCGACACGTGGCATGTTGTGATGGGTCAGCCTGATTACATGGTAGCTTTGTATTTTTGTGTCACTTGGGAAGTAGTAGTAATTGTGGTCTATGTTTCTCCATGTAGATTTCTCAAGATATTCATATGGCATTTGTTAATGGTAGAAATTCCTTCATGTGGTGGTCTTTTTGTTTTGGTTACTGCTCACTCCTGGATAGAGTGAGCGCGCCTACGGATCTGACAAAACTCAATAACTAAATTATCTTCTGTAAAATTCGTAACTTAAATCCTAAATTCGCACCTACTACGAGTAATTTGATAGAAGAGACTATTTTCTCTTAATCATTGCTTGTTCTATCTTGCTCTGGTTCAAGAACTAAACTAGTCCCTATGGATCAAATTTGTGTCCAAAAACAAAAGGGAAAAAAATACTTAGTAAAAATGGAAATTCCTTAGGCATTTATCATGAGAACAAGGCAAAAAAGAAAATTAAACAAACCATGCCAGTAGAAAACAAATCTGGTATAAGAAGCTGCAAAATCAAATTTACAGAAACAGTCTATCTATTTGTTGCTCCAATAATTTTTCTATCACCCAATAGCTTCAAATGATACACAAACTATACACACTGACTTTGTAAGAGAATGAAAAGAGACTTGGATGGAGTTGGACAAAAGGATGAACAAAGAAAGGAGCTACTCATCAATCTATCTACAACTTTGAACTCCAACATGATCTGCTCTCATCTCAAGCAAGACCCTGAATTATTTCAAACACAATTTGGCAATCTGGTGCTGATCTTGTATGTGACAATTTGAAAAGCCGTGAATCTTGGTCAAGCGTTCCCAAGCTGCCACGATCTAAACAGAAAAGACTCGATGGAGAATTCCTTGTACTGTATGCTAAACCTGAAACAAAAATGGTAATGTCATTTTAGATTAAACACCAAAAGACTCCAGCAGTCTCTTGTGACAAACATTTACTATTGAAGAACCTAAAACTTACTCAGGAAAGAGGAAATGATAGAACAATAATTCCATTTAACTTAAATTAACTAAAAGGACTGAGGTGAAAAGTCATTTAGATTGATGAACAATTCCCGCAATATACTAAAACACATTATCCTCCAACATGCTCAAACTCATTACAGTTTAGTAGTAGCAAACAGTATCCAAGGGGGAAAGGACTGCTCTCTCTGTCTCTCTCGTCTCCAATGCATATGTAAACAGATGGATATAAACACCATTATTCATACAAAAGAAACCAGGAAAATGGGCTCAGTCCGTTTTTGTTTGTGAAGTTTAAGAAGAAGGAATAACTTGTCTAATTGGCTCTTGATGAGCCAACTAAAACCACTATATGGATAATATCAGAGAACAGCTAATACAGTTAATTGGCTCTTGACTAGCCAGTACACTGCCCCATAAAATAATTTTGGTCAATCCACCACTCTGTAGAACTTACCTTTAAGCGTTGGAACCATACCACACAAATAGGGTAAAAATAATTTTTCTGTACAAAATATAAATTTTTGAATCCCCTTGGCACATTAGTACAAGTTCAAGTTCCAAGTTTGGCATTGTTGTGTGTTTTTTTAATCCCCTTGCCAGAATTCTTGGCTCTGCCACTGCCTGGTATGCATTTCTGATTCATAGTGTGGTTCATGCTATCAACCACATTCAAAGACCGCAACAAACTGACAATGCATATGGTCCTTGTCTAACAGTGCATAAAACTAGAATACTGACAACTTTGAAGAAAATAAGCAGTGAAAGAAAAATGAAAATTGCTACCTTTGGGCTATGTTCATTTATTGGTGTCATATACTGAGCCGAGCTAGTTAAATCTTCCGAGTTGTCTTCTACATTGGATGCACTTCCTAGAGTGGAGCTCTTTACACTTTCTTTTTCTTGTTCAAGCGAAAACCAAAAAGGTTCATAATCAGTTTTCCCACCTTCATCCTTGTTTTTGAAGTTTTTCTCCATGTTATTGTCATTCATGTTCTGTGAAATTTCTGCCTGTGCAGCTCCTTTATCTTCTGCAAAGCTATCTCCCACCTCAATATCAATTTTCTCCTTTGAGCCGGGGATGCTTCGCCTATGACCACCAGAATCAGAATAAGCATCCCCAGTCCATTCCCTGCTTTTTAAAGTATCATCTATCTCCTCATATTCCAAATTCCTCAAAATTTCAGGAAGTGAAAGTCCACTATCCTCTGGAAACATTGTTCCCATCTCAATATCTATCTTCTCTTTTGAGCTAGTGACATTTCCCACAAAGTTGGATGTTGCTGGCTCAACCATTACAACATCATTTTCTTTAATGATTGCTCGAAAATTATTCAAGGAAGGTGGGATCTTGGAAAAGAAAACTTCTCTGATATTTTCAATCGTCCCCCTATTATAGGGATTCTCCTTCTTATCATATCGATACCTGAAATTCTCGTAAGTAGTCTGCAAAAAACAACAAAAAGGGAGAAATAAAACAAAAATGGTTAAATAAGAATATGAAAGCACCCATCAGATTTTTTTTTTTTTTTTTTTTAACTGGTAAAAGTAAAGCAACACATTAGATTTATATTTCAAGCAGGTAATTATAGAGAACATTTGATCATAGGTGCATATATTAATGCGTCTATATAGGAGGACCAAAGGGGTGGGGGGTGGCGGAGTGGGGGGTGGGGGGTGGGGTGTTAACAGAGGGATCAAAACTAGGGGAGATGAGATTTGAACTTCCGACGATGCAGGCAATGGATCTTAATTGGCTTTCAGAATAATATGACCAGCAACGCAGAAGGAACATTAGTAATGAACCTCATGAGTGAAGTTCAAAAATTAGTCCATGGAACAACTCAATGTACGCAGTATTTATACACATCATCAAGAATGTTAGAGCCACTACACTAGGAATTCTCATAATTTTTGATGCATTTTAGATTATTGTCTGAAGAATAAGAAAAGTTATGGAAATGGATCCTTAGGAAAGTTCTCTGACCTTTTCTGATGGGGGTGGTAGCAGACTTTTATCTAGTAAATTCTGTAATAACATTAGATCCATCTCATAGCCCCATATTTAAGAACTCAATCCTTGGAAGTCAACATTCAAAGCAACGAGACTTTGAAGAACAACAGGAGTAAGATAATTGAGAGGAAACACTGGTTCCAATTAAACATCAAATAAACTTAAGTGGTCAGTATTAATAGATGTCACCAGGTTCACTTTCACAAATCATAACTCTAAGTGCTTTTACATATAATTACTCTTAAGTGATTGTAGATATCAGCAGGTTCACTTGCACATTTTATTACTCTAAGACATCTAAAGTTTGTCTAGAAAGAACTGATAAACAGATTAAGTGTGACACAAAAGGACAACCTATAAGAATTTTCTACATAGAAAGTGAAGGAAAATAAGAAGGAATATGATCCAGACATTGCAGCTCAAAACAAAGCACAGAATCTAGCAAGATGTTTTAAATGGACAACAAATAAAACTTGGTTCTTATGTGCTCTAATATCCAAGCAAAGAGAGTTTCCTGCCAGCTTAGAGTAGTTACTACTGCAGGGTATATTTAACTATGAACCAGCACATACAATATACTCCAACAAAAATGGAAAGACATAATTCACCACAGAAAATATGAAATTTTAAGTTCGAATTTCTAAATATGCCAATTCATCATAAAACAACTCATATTTCAGATGACATTACAGAAGAACCATAACTAATTCTGTTAGCATACATCTTAGCTAGAGAGATCACCTGGTTAGTGCTAATCAGGTAAAAATGGAAAATAGAAAGGCCACCGACAAACCAAACAGCAATGAAGCAGTATACAATGAGAACATCTGACAAGATATCTTGTGAAATAGCTCTCCATACATTGCCGCCATGATGTAGAATATTGATCAAAGATATGACGAAGACATATATGCATAATATAGTTGACGTAGATATGAACAAGTAGAAGAATCTGTAATTCCGCTGCAACCACGTGAGAAATAGAAAACATCTCAGCAAATAATAAAAAGGTTGAATGATGTCATGATATCTCATTTAAAGTGATATCTAGTAACCTCCTGCCTCCATTTCTTTATGATTTTGAGCAACAGAAGTAACTTCATTTCTCTGAGGACATACATTTGCATGACAAAATATATGCCCCTAAATGATAGAACAGAAGAAAAGACGAATCTTCCAGTTTGTTTGAATTATCAATAAATCATTTATAACGAGAAATGAAAGGAAATCAATGCTATTAATATTTCAAGTTATGAGACAAAAAGAACTACATTTGATCCTCTTCATTCTTTAACTTCTCCCTCTTACCACCCATACTCTAGC
Source organism: Capsicum pubescens (assembly GCA_030864215.1). NCBI lineage: Eukaryota > Viridiplantae > Streptophyta > Magnoliopsida > Solanales > Solanaceae > Capsicum > Capsicum pubescens. The sequence goes on along the minus strand of CM061547.1, from coordinate 290,106,172 downwards.
AAAGGAATATCTTATTTCTGACGCATTCAATAAGACATAATCATTAGTCTGCATATGTTCCTCACCATTAATGAATTTTTTCTTTTTCATCCAACGAGATTCTGGGTTGAATGGGCATTAGAATCCTACTTCATAAGGATGATTCACATCTCATGCCAAAAACTAAGATAAGTTCATATGGCTGATTAACATTTCATGCCAAACAAATATATGAGTACTCCATTTTTCCGCAGTATAATGGCTTTCCCCAATAATCTACGGAAACTATTAAGTAGAACTCTGGACTAGGCTCTTGGAAAAAACTACAGCTGAAGGGCGAGGAAAAATTGTATCAACTTTGGCTAGCATGAGCTTTTACTTTTCGTATGCAGGGATAAATAGTGGTCATTCCACAACACATGCATTATTTCAACTTAGACATAACCATCATCTTGCACACACAAATAGACTGTTTATTTATTGGTAACAGGAAACAATCTGAATCAAGTTCAAGTTCACTTAGAAAAACACATAGGCAGCAATACGTACAAGTCCAATGCATTGACCAACCCAGGGACAGTGATGATCAAATCTTTGAACACAATTGTTGCATATCGAACAATGAGAGGAACGAGGTGGCCGGTACAGCAAACATGTATCACAGTACTTGACTTTAACTGTGTGTCCATTCACGATTACATCCTTTGTTCGTGGAAGTTTCAAATGAGGAGTTCTACCGTTGACCCACTCCATGGAAGGGGTATGTATATCAAATGTTTCATCAGATTCAGGAGGTGTTGTGTTTCTTGGGACAATTCCAGGATCTCTACTAGATGTCAAAAAGAGGAAAACTATATCCTGCACAAGATAATAAAGAATTTGTCAACTGTTTCAACATTCAAGCCACATCAGCCAGCTAAAGATTAGAAATTTACTCACAATTAACTAGAAAACGTTCATCAGCTTTCTGCTATCCAGGTAATTATTCAATTGGTTTTTGTAAAACAAAATTACGATCCCTTCTTTGAAATGAGAAAGATAAAAGGAAAGCGGTGATACAACTGAATTTTAGAAAATTGCTCATGACAGAAAGAAAAAAAAAAAAAAAAAAGGGGCATCGTGTCTGTCATAGTATTAGCCCTATTCATGTAGCTTATTGCTTATCATAGTTATTGCTTTTTTATATCTATTACTATCCATTGTTTATTTTATTGAGGTTATCGCACTATTTCGCCCGTTGTTGCTGTTTTTCTCTAAATGCTCTGTAATGTTTTCCTTATTAGTTGTCATATTTTCTTCACTTCCCTTGAAAGCTCCTGGTGCTACGACTACATCGGTAAGTTGCGTTGGATAAGTCGGATAAACATCGGGATTAAAATAAACAGCAAAAGCAACTAAGTGAACACCTACTTGCTATGGATCTACTGGACCGGACACTTGAATCTATTATAAAGCAATAGGGACCATTTCGTGTTTGTTTTTTTGCTGGTCCGGTCTATTTTTTTTTCAAACCTACTTTGATTTGTTGCATTTGAGCCAAGGGCCTCCTGGAAACAGCCTCTCTGCCTCCATGAGGTAGGGGTAAGGTCTGCATACACTCTACCCTCCCCAATCCCACTTATTGTTATTGTTGTTAGCAGAAAAGGAAGGGACATTATAAGTTACTGACTCTCATAGGAGCAAAAAGTGTTTTCCTTCTTTGTTTCGTCCCCCCTCTCCCTTCGGGAATAATGACTGATCACATCATAAACAATATTTACTAAATAAGGTAATTTCAGTTGGCAAAGCAGATCTAATACAGAGTCTTTCATTTTCTCATGGTAATGAAACCTTACGATCATACTGACATATTTCATATTAGGCTATGATCATCCTATTTAAACCAAAATTAGGTTAAAAAGGGAGAAAGCAGAATGCAGAATCACCCATGTCTACAAATTATAAGGATGATGAAGAAACTACATACCATAATGGTAAGAACTGCTCCAATTACAAGTATAGGATACCAAGGACCAGCATCTTTGTGCTCTTTGATACGATGTCTGATTACGCACGAGACTTTTATACAAAAAGCAAGTGCTGGGCCAGCAATCAAAAGAATTGATAGAAACAAAGATGACACGTCCGGACCGAAGATCAATCTTCCTCCCCAAAAGAATTTCTGGAAACATTTAAAAGCACAAAACTGAATGTAAAAGACATGGTACATAAAAGTCTGAAATAATGCAGACTCTATTTTGCGAAATGTTATCCAAGTACAGTTCGACCATATGAAACAAGCAGTTTAAGCATATCTTAATCCCATTATCTTGGTATCGGAAAAGCGCAGTTGGATGAAAGCAGATTCAACTGATAATTATCATACGAACAAGCTAATAAAACAACATAAGGAGATAAAAGCAGCACCTTCAAGTCCAAACTTGTATAAAGTACACAGCTTTAAGTGACAACAACTACTTAAACAAACCTATATTATTTCTACCAAGGCCTCAACTTTTACCACATATTCATTCTACAATTAGCAAGTCCATGTTGTCCAAACACTTGATTTCATCCAGTTTCAACAAGAGAACTTACATATTCAAATTCAACATGACTAAACTAACTAAGCTACACAATTCTTGAATTCCAAAAAAGAAGTCACATGGCACTAACAATATCAAAATTCCTTCATTTGCTTCACATGGTAACAGTGAAAAAACAACAAAATAGCAGCAGACTACTCCTAGAAGATACAAGCACTTACATTACTTCCCTTCCAAACCTGATAAAGCTTCAGAGGTTTATGTTTCACATGAACCATGACTCTGAAAAATTAGAAATGAAACAACACAAACTCAAAAAATCCCAAATAAGAATCAAACTCCTTCTCTTCTCCTCCTATTAAACACTTTCCAATAACCCATATAATTCATAAAAAGATCCCCTTTTCTTTATCAAAAAAAATCAAGAAAATTATGTATTTCTGAATAAAAGGACTTAAAGGGGTTTCAAGAAATGGGGTTTGGATATAAAATATGTATTAAAAGGGAGAGAAAGAAATGTGATCAAGAACCAGCGAGCTGCCTATGTTGTTTGTCGTTGTATTTGTGTCAGACGGATTTACCCAGAATGGAATGGATTGGATTGGATTGGATTGGATTGTTTTCCCTCTCTCTCTCTCTCTCTCTCTCCAAGAATATTGAAAATGTAACTGTCCCATATGTGTCAAAATTCTCCAATTATGCTTTCTTTTCTCTAACCATATTATAAAAAAAAAGTAATTGTGGTTTTTGGTCGGCCGATGTTGTTGTTGTATCCAACTGCTACAATGAACCTTCTGAATATGGAACATTAACATAATCACATGTTATCCTAAAAGTAATTGTTCAGAATTAATTGAATAAAAGTAGAATATTGTTTTACTAAAACGATATGTTCAATTAAAATGAAAAGAATATATACGTTGGTGGATGATTCGGAGGGAAATAGTTGATATTTCGTTACTTGGTATACTGTTAAATAATATTATTTAAAATCGGTCGTAATTAATAAATGGGATTCTTTATTTTGTTTAGTTATTACAGTTTATAAATGAAAGATGTTTTTCCATAGCTATGTGTGATTAGTGTGGAAGGCTACGGGCTACGGAGTAGTAGATAAGTAGTATTTTTAGTATTTTATTATTTTTATTCTTAGTCTTTTATTACTATTTCTTGATCAAATAAATAAATAAATTAGTCAAATAGAATTCTTACATCGCTTTCCAAACCCACCAATAAATATTAAACATTTTTATCTCTCTCGTCTCCCAAGATGCAAATCTAATCACCATTCACCAAAACCTCTTTAAAACTATTCAATTTATAAATAAATTAATTCTTATTGTTGTAGCAAGTGGCAACAAATAACATGAAACTACCTACATACACAAAATATAAACACAAATTGTAAAGTATAACAACAACAACAACAACAACTTGAGTGAAATTCTACGAGTGGACTTCGGAGAGGGTAGTGCATACATACACTTAACCTTTGCCTCGAAAAAGTAGAGAGATTATTTTTGATAGATTTTCGTTGGGAAAAAAAAAAAAAAGATGTAAAAGAAGACTGAAGCAACGAGTAAAAACAATAAGATAATACGATAATGAGGCTAAAGAAACAATTGAGTAATAATAATAATAATGCTCGGGGAATGGCCGGAGAAGCAATACGTAACCACCTACGAAACTTCTATCCTAACTAATTCTCGACCTCCACAACCTCTTTCATGACCCGGTGAGTCGAAGTAAGACTTAGACAAATGTTCTTCTTTGATTGGAAGTGTCATTATTTTCATTATATCATGAATTATTTTAAAATATTGTACAGTCTGGTGCTTGTTGTTTAGGCAAAAAACGTGCAGGCACAGCAAAAAATTTCATTAGTCTTTGGAGAATGGAATAATATTCCAATGAAATAGCATCAGCTATCACAAAGAGAAAAATTCCTTGTTTTTGGTAGCACAGTCCATTTTCATTTATTTTTTAATATTAAAGTTGTTGCTACTTATTTAGATATTACTATATTATAGTCATGTGTCCCACTGCTTATCAAGTTGGTGACATGATATGCAAAAGAAAAACAAAGATTTGTTGCAGAAAAACTTATCTGTTGACTCCTTTAATAATCATAATTGCAAAAAATCTTACTTTTTGGAGGTAAAAAAAGGGCAGCTCGGTGCACTAAAACTATCGCTATGTACGGTGTCCGGGGAAGGACCCTACCACAAGGGTGTATCGTACGCAGTCTTACCTTGCATTTCTGCTAGAGGCTGTTTCCAAGGCTTGAACCCGTGACCTCCTGGTCACATAGAGGCAACTTTTTTGAGGTATTTAGCTATAATTAAGGGTGCACAGACTAAACCGTCAAGTCAAATCGAATCGAGAAAAAAATCGACTTATGATTTGGTTTGATTGGTTTGGCGTTAGAAAAAAAAAATCGACCATTCTTAGTTTGGTTTGGTTTGGTGTTGACCAAAAAAAAGTCAAACTGAACCCGAATCAAACCGATAAAATATATATATGTATATATATACCGCACGTGTAACCTTTGATTATTTAAAATTAGACAATTTTGTCTATTGCGAAAGCTTATATAGATATTTATATATAACTTTATTATAAAAAGTTAAATAGTAATATACTCAAATAGAGTAGATTATAAATTTTTACAAAGATATCTAATTATAAAAACATTGTTTGCTTACAAATCTTATGCCAAAAAAAGACTAAAATTGGACACAACAGTAAAATTAAACCTTATCAATTACATGCACAAAAGATGATAAAAGAAATATTCCTAGAGAAAAAAATGCAATATTGTCGAAGGCAAAAATAATTGAGAGAATAATACCTTAAAAATTTGTGATGAAGAATGTTGAATAACGGCCTTTTATATATAAGCGTTCGGATCCTCCTCCTTACATAAATATCAGTCGAATTTTCGTATTCATATCTCAAATCTATATAGTCAGATTTTTTAAGTAGATATTTGAATTATATTTAGTCGAATTTCTACATCTACATTTGTATGTGGTTGCATACCATTAAATCTTTAAATTTAGATTATGAAGATCAAATTTTTACAAGCAACCAAGGCATTCACATATAAACTAAAACCAACTCAATCAAACCCAACATTCGATAGAGGAAGGTACTATGCATAATGTGATATTGGTGAAAATGACTATACTACAAACAACTTTTTTGCTTCGATTTTGTTTTGTTCTTTGAAATTTCATAGCCGCCTTTTTTATGTTATTCTCATAAATTAATATTACGATTTTCTTTAACATAAATAACAATTAATATGTCTCACTTACAAATAATATGGATTTCTATAGTGGTTGAATTGTACATAAAAGTTACGATATTACAAAAAACATGACTCATAAATAAAAAAGAATTTAACCTCCTATCCTAATTCGTGACCCTGATATGTTTTTTTTAAAGAAAAATGGGATTGGAGACCTTTTTATGTCACGATAATCAAAATTAAGTCACGATTGTGCAAAGAAAGTAAAAGAAAAAAGAGCAATAAACCTTTGATTTTTGACAACTTCATTCGACGGCAACATACTTGTCTAATTTTTCGATCAGAAACTTTCAACTAAAAGAGAAACACAAGAAATTATCAAAAGAGAGAATCAATGTCAATTGTGATTATTATTATTCATATATAATCTTTAAAGTTATGATTTAAAAAAAAAAAATAAAGGCAAAAGGGATGATGATAATGATAGTAAGAAAACACATGAATCAAAACTAAAATAAAAAGCAAAAGTACAATATAAGAATTTGATTCGTATAAATTTTGATCCAAAATATTACTTAAATAGAATTATAAAGAATATTTTTTATATAAGGCAAAATTCTATTTTTAAAAGTACTAAATATTACCTAGATTAAATAATCAAAATCAACAAATATATGTTATTAAATCATAAAACTCATGCATAGGAACAATAAATTAAATTTATTCTATTTGTCAAGTTTTCCTTTTATAAATCATATAATTAAATATAAATTTTTCCGCCTCCTTTTTTTTTTACGTGCACAATGATTTCTTCCCTTTTTAACTTTGACTCGTCCTACAATTTTATTCATAATATTCTACTTATTCTTCTTTATAATTTTAAATTATGAAGTACTAGAAGTTTTTAGTTTATCAGGATTCTTTCTATATATTTTAGGAGTTATTAAATCCTTTTCATATATTTTAGGAGTCTTTAATCTAATTAAATAATAAATTGAGGAAAATAGTAAAAAGACATTTTTATCTATTGCAGAGGCTTCTAATGAAGGGCAAAAAGTTTCAACGTCATTTTTAAGGCCCTTCACACATTTAATATTGTATAGATATAATATTCAAACTTTTTTATACATAAAATATTAATTATAATCTACTTTTTAAATACTTTTTCAACTAGTTTTAGTAATTTTCAATAATTTGAAAGTAGATGTAGATATATATTGGTAAAATTTCAGAAATAACAACTATAGAGCCTTAATTGTAATTTTTATAGCAACAATTTCATAATTACGAAAAATAGCAAATTGTATTTTGTATTTAAGTAAACTGTTGTTATACAAATGCATATACAACAAAATTTACTGCTCTTGTTTTACTCAAATTAGTTGAGTTACATAAGGAATAATTATCCCATCTAATTAAATTTTCATAAACTACTCTTATTTAAATTAGTAGATTTTTTTTTCAAATCAAACTCAAATATGAAGATTATTATTTTCATGATCTTCAAAATTTCAAAATATCATTCTCTTATATTTCTAACTATTTTCTTGTTAGTTTTTTCATTTTTTATCTTTTTTTTTAATTTTAATTTCTTTTTCAATTTTTTCTTTCCACTTTATTTTCTCTCTTCTACTTCTATTTTTTTTTTCTTTTTCATTTATTTATTTATTTATTTATTTATTCGTTTTTTGTCCTTTTCTCATATTTTTTTTCGTTTTTTTTTCTTTTCTCATCTTCTTCTTCTTCTTCTTCTTCTTCTTCTTCTTCTTCTTCTTCTTCTTCTTCTTCTTCTTCTTCTTTATTTTTTTTTTCACTTTTGTTTTTACACTTCTATTTCTCTTCTTTTTTTTTGAATTTTATTTTTCATTTTTGTTTCTTTCTATCTTTTTTTTACTCTTCTATCACTATCTTTTATTTTTAAAAGACGAATATCTATATCATATATACATATTCAAAAAATATACAAAATAAATAGACATACAGATCTGCATATATATTTACGGTAAAAAGATATATATATATATATATATATATATATATATATATATGCATATGTATTTACAGAAATACATATCTGACTCACATGTATATATAAGCATATAAGACACAAAAATTTTATAACAAAAATAACAATTATATACATATACATATCGGTAATAAAAAAATACATGATACATATCTTAAACAGTAAAAATAAATAAATAAATACATATGTTATCCTCTAAAATGACATAGTATGTACAGTTCAAAGACAAATCCAACACCATATAAAATACATATAGCTCTGCATATATATTATAGAATAAATACCTGATCCATATGTATATTCTTATTTTATATGAGTCAACTTTGTATTCAAATACATATGAAGATATATGATATAGTTATGTTTGTTATTGTTTAATATGAATATGACATGAATTTTGTAAATACATATGTATGTTTTGTACTATAAATACATATCCAGATCTGTATGACTATATATTTTGTATGTTTTTTAAATATGTGTATGTGATATACATATTTGTCTTTTCAAAATAAAATGTAGAGATAAAAGAGTAAAAAAATGAAAAAACAAAAATATAAAAAGAGAAAAACGAAAAAAGAGAAGTGAAAAAGAAAAAAAAAGGAAGAAAGAGAAATAGAAGTGTACAAAAAAAAGAAAAAAAAAGAAAATAAAATAAAATAAAAAGAAGAAGAAAATGAAAATAGAAAAAGAAAAAAAGACATGAGAAAGGAAAAAAAGAAAACGAAAAAAGGAGAAAAAAGAGAAATAAAAGAGAGAAAATAAAGTGGAAAGAAGAAAATGAAAAAGAAAAAGAAATCAAAATAAAAAAATAAGATGAAAAAAACTAACAAGAAAAAAAAGGTAGAAATATAAGAGAGTGAAAGACAATAATGATGTTTTATTTTGAAATTTTGAAAATCATGGAGATAATTATTTTCAAATATGGAAAAGGGGAATAAAAGAAAACAAAAAAAAAAAAACGAAAAAGGAAAAAGGAGAAATAGAAGAGAGAAAATAAAATAGAAATAAAATGATAAAAAAAATATGATGAAAAAAAAGGGGTAAAAGATATGGCTATATTTGGGGGAGGTGAAATAGTGAACTGAAAATAGGAAAATGTAAAGTAGTGAGAGTAAAACATGCACTTGCCTAGTTAATGAGTGAAATAATGTTACTCTTGCTGTAAACTGTAATTTTATAAAAGTGTTGCTATTTATTATAATTATAGTCTTAAGTATGCTATTTTCTGTAATTTTTCCATATATATTTAGATTTGGGCCTTTAAGTTGTAATATTTGTCCATTAATTGCTAATTAAATGATCCAAAACCCAATATAAACTTAAAACCTAAAATTTTCATTCTTCATCTCACTTTTTAGTTTTAAGAGAGTTTTCCGCTCCTCATTTTTTCATAATTATGGTTTTTCATTAGCACATGAGTGAAAATATATTTGATCTAATCACAATATAATTGTAAAAACTAAATATTATTTAAAAAAAAAATGAAAAAATTGAAAAAAACGACTAAAACCTAAACCGAAAAAACCATTTTTATGTTGGTTTGATTTGGTTTATAGTTTTAATAATCCGACATGATTGGTTTGATTTTTTTTTTAATAAAAACCGAACCAACCCGACCTATGTACACCCCTAGCTATAATATTAGTAGATAGAATTGACCTCGAGTTGTCGTGCTCATCGCGTTAGTGTAATTTTTATTGTTGTTCTGGTGTAAATTAGTGATGATTTCGAGTTGTCGTTGTAATTTTCTGGTGTCTGTAGTCAAAAACCAGAAAAACACAAAGGAATGAGGATACATAGTTGTTGGTAAATGCATTCAGAAATTAGAGATATAAGACGACGACAACAGCATAGCCAGTATAATTCAACAAGTGGTCTGGTACAATTGACGTATAATACAGATACAAAATTTGAGACATAGAGGTTGCAATTCGCGATTGAGTTTTAGAAGTTGTGTTTCTTGATTCACTGAATGCGATTTGAGCCTAAGTTGCTCGGACTCTCCAAAAATGTGGCCGCACTTTTGGAGGATCCGACATGTACCCAATGACATTTTTGAAGAGTCCGAGCAACATAGATTTGAACTAACACTATCTATCTGCAAGACTAACTGGCATATTACTGAGCTAGTAAGGAGGAACATACAAGTTTACATGATGGCAAAAGTTCAAATTTATAGCCTCTCATTATATCAAAAACAAGTTCGTTCGCAAACTGTATATAGATAGATAGATAGATAGATAGATAGAGCGATAGGTAACGAGGGGAAACTGTTTTGTCTAAAGCTAAAACAAAACTGAAGAAGATGTAAACATGCAACAGACGCAAATTTGAAAAAGAAGATACATTATATAATACTGTACAAAGAGATGATGAGTAGCCTCATTTAGCTCCATTTCCCACTCTTACGTTTCATTTTTATGTACCAAAGACTTTCCAAAAAGAGTTCAATTTTCTTGCTGTAATTTCCATATTTGAAGACACACAAAAGAAGCAACTACTCTTTTCATCCTTGGCAAAATCAACCTCTGCATTCTATCTGATGATCCCATCCATCGTAATGTATGTCGATAATAAGCATCATTCATTAGCGCGACCTGTGAAAAGATATATGTTGCTGTCCTTCACTTGTCTAAAAAATGCATATTACAGTCAAACATCTCTATAACAATGTCATCGATCCCGATAGCTTTTGATTGCCATAGCGAAATGTTGTTGTCGAGAAAATATAATATAACATAACATAACATTGAAAATCAGTCCCAAAGAGAAGTTCATGGTATTGTGAAATGTTGCTATAGAGGACGACAGTTATAGATCGGTCTGACTGTATCTGGTGTTTTCATCAATGAAGATAAATGATTAAAGTTAGAAAATTCTATGTTATGAAGTATTCATATATACAGCCAAACCACTCTATAACGGTCTGCATATTTTTTGGTTGCTATAGTGAAGTTATGTTATAGAGAGGACATATTATATAATATAACATTACATGTAAATCAGTTACAAAGAAAACTTGGTCGTTACAGTGAAATGGTATTATAAAGGACGGTTGTTATAGAGAGGTCTGACTGTATAAGAAAAAACTACTACCTTTTATCTATGAAGAACTGCTACGAAGATCCAAGGTTGCTGCCTTCCTCAGTTCTGCCATCTTCTTCGACTGTTCTTTGTTCATTTGAATTAGTCGACTCCGCGTCTTGATCATCAGGAAAGAAAAGAGGATCAAAATTTGCATTATCGCTTCTCGTCTTCTTCAGGGATTCATCAATGTCACCATAATCCACTTGGAAAGCGGTATCTTTTCCAAGTATGCCTCCCATCTCTAAATCAAACTTCCCTTTAGAGTTGATTGAACCATATTTATGACTCATGGAGACTGATCTCATACTTGGATCGTCTTCTTCAGTCACCCACTCGCGAAAGTTGACCAATGAAGGTGGGACCTTAGAGCATAAGATTTCCCTGAGATTCTTCAATATGCCACGGCTGTATGGGTTCTCTTTCTTTTCATAACGATATCTGAAGTTTTCATACGTTGTCTGCAATAACATGTGCAAATACAAATAAGACACAAACGCGTCTGCTGTTTTCGATAGTTCTTCTCTGATGCTTCTTATGTTACTTATGTTGTAGATACAGAAACTACGATTGGAGAGCGAGAAAGTAACCTGGTTGGTTGACATTAGGTAAAAATGGAAGACGCTTAGCCCTCCGACAAACCATACAGCTATGAAGCAATATGCCATCAAAACGACAGATACAACATCCTTTGACATGGCACGCAGAAAGCTTCCTGGTTGTCGAAGAATGTTCAGCAGTGAAAACGTGAACACATATATGCACAAAGCTGTTGTTGATGTTATGAAAAGGATAAAGCACCGATAATTGCGCTGCAACACAATGGGGAAAAAGTGTAAATGAAATTTTGATGAAGTGAAAGACAGGAACTTTCTAATTCATTACTAGCTGCCTAGCTGATCAGAAGAAAAATACTGAAACAACTTCTGTTGGAACTTCAAAGTTTCAATTTGGTTCGAGATAAAAGAGCAGATGACTCACAACTCCGATACACTGACCCACCCATGGACAGTGGTGATCAAACCTCTGAACACAGTTGTTACAAATCGAGCAATGAGAAGCACGTGGTGGACGATACAGCAAACATGTGTCGCAAAACTTGACTTTCACTGAATGACCATTGATAGAAATGTCCTTTGTTCTTGGTAACTTCAAATCAGGGGCTGCATTGTTTACCCACTCCATCGATGCTGTACTTGTATTCAATATTTCATCCAAGTCAGGTGGCCGCGAGTTTCTAGGAACTATTCCTGGATTGCTTGAAGATGTCATGAAAAGAAAACTCAACGCCTGCATTAAATCGGTTACAGCATTCTCAGCACTGTTAAGTTTATGCAGATGGTTATCTACAAGTGTTGAATTACATACCAAAACTGTGATGATGAGTCCCCCAAGTAGTACAGCATACCCATACATTGGACTGACTTTTGGTATCATCAATAACCATTTTATACAAAATGTCACTGCAGGAGCTCCTATTAGACATGTCGATAAGTAGAGTGATGATGCGTCAGGACCAAATATCAATCTTCCTCCACAGAGAAATTTCTGAAACATTAGACAAATCTTTTATGATTGAAGCATTCATTCTGCATTTAAAATAAAAGGTATTCCCCTGCTTTCGCATTAGCTTATCATAAAATAAAACCAACATGAATATGTAAAAGCCCCCTAATACATGTTGCAGCTGCTCTTTCACCCTAATCATGTTATCATATGTAAGTTTTTGAGACAAGGCTCATCCTGAAAAGGCAGCGCGTCGTGGTTGATTCCACGGCTCCAAACCCCTAACTTACAAGCAATTTTACCGTTGCTCTAAGACTCCCTTTCTTTCTGAACAAGGTTCGTTCTTGTTTACCGCAATATGCTAAGGAATTAAACTACAAAATCAAGGTACATGCATGCAATCCAGATCAAGAAATCCCAAGAAAACATTAAAAGGGAAGGCTTACATTACGACCCTTCCAAACTTGATAAAGCCTCTTCTTCAATTTACAAGGGTCCATACTAGATTTGGAAGAAAAAGCCAAATCTTGATTTGTGATCCCACCTCCCATCACAACACTAAATCCAAATAAAAAGTTAGAAGCTTAGAATGTTACTTATATTATATACTTGTTTCTTTCTTTCTTTCTTTTTGTTTTTGGTTATTATAGAGGTAAACCAATACCCATAACTTTATTGAAGATCAAAAAAAGGAAATCAAGAATGTATAATAATGTGGGGTTTCTGGTGCCAAAAAAACCATAATAGTTAATTGGGAGGGAGAGGAGGAAGAAGAACAAAGAGAAGAAGAGGTTGATTTGCTAATTTTGTTTCTCTCTCCTCTCTCTTTTTCTTTCTCTCTCTCCTTCTTGATTGATCTAAACAACCAGCTCTCTACATGCTGGAATGATTGTTTTTTTCTCTTTCTTTTTTCTCTCATTACCGTTAATACAGTTTGGACCAACCGAACATTTCGCGCGGATTATGTCTCTGTCTTTACTATGTTCTTCTTCTTCTTTAACCCTTACATTTTTTTTTTGTCTTTTGGCTTGGGATGTATAGTCAAGCAACTCTATTTTCTATATTTATCACCACATATCCTTTCATTTATAATCAGACGTCTTGAATTTGAACACCACGAAAATTAACCAGGGGTGGAGCTACCGGAAAATCCCATACTATTTAGTTTAGTTTAGATGTTTGCTTTTGAACCCCTTAATAAAAATAAAATAAAATAAAATAAAATCCCGACTCCGCCACTACGGGACACGAACCATGTAACTGATGTAAATAAATAAACAAAAAAAGCATCTTTTCGAAAAGAAAAAAAAAGGACCTCATAATTTCGCTAAAACTCGGACAAAACAGAAAAAATCAACTAAAATTTCATCTCTTGTGAAATTAAGACCCTGATCTTTCAGGGTTAGAACCCACTTCATCGACCTCTAGGGCCAAATCCTTGGGTGAGCGAGAAAATAGTCTGTCATTGGAATTCATTTCGCGATAGGAAGCAACGATAAAGTGGAATAACGAAAACAGCGTGCGCTCCGGAGATCTACGTTATCGAAGTAACTTGAAAGAGAATGGAGGAAGAAGCATGCAGCTGCAACAAACTAACACTAGTCTGATACATTTTTTTCCAAAGCAACACTACAGTCTAATACATAATAGGATATACTACAATAGCATCGACTAGCCGGAAGACGGTGAAAATTATCAAGTGCAAGAAGAAACCTGCCTTTCACTGAGTTTACCCTGTCAATGACAATCCTAAGTTTTAATAATACATAAAAAAGCAACAAAATGTCTAGAGTCGTTGCAAGCGATAAGCTACAGTACCCCCGGTGTTTGAATCCGGTGATGACATAATTGATAATACTAGATCCCATATGCTGTCCCCGTTCAGAGGGTGTTACCACAAGTCCAAAACCTTGCTCCGATCTTCAACTACTGATCTGCTGCAGGAGGGGAAAAAAACGACTGTGTTTTAGTGTTAATGTGTGTCCATGACTACATAATTTACATACAGTATCTAAAGAACCTGGAAAAGAGGAGATAAAATGGGAAAAAGGGAATAAATGAGAGAAAGGAGAAAAGAAGAGGAATTCATACATTAAAAAAAAAAGCTCATTTGATTCAAGGTCCAATGCTGCTCAGTCTTGTTACGTTTGACCTACTTTCTATCAAGTCCATTTCGAAGAGACAAACTTTCTAAAGTGGCCGATTTAATTGATCTAGAAAACTCAAAATGTCTGTCTATCATTATGTATTTGTTTTAGTTCCATTTTGACTTTTTATACCTTTTCCCCCATTTTCTAAACCATTATTTTTACACATTCAAGAGTCGGCTCTAGGGATTTGGCCTGGTTATAAGAGCACAACACTTGATGTGTGGGTCAGACGCAAATCAAGGGTTCAAACCATGCGCAAACAAAAGCAAAAAGGTAGAGAGATGGCTGATTATCCATCGAGTTTTGAGCCGTACACTGCTGGCTTGAGGATTTCTCGTTATGAAAAAAACAAAATTCAATAGCATCACCACTGTTTAATGAACCCAGAGAGAGGAAGATATCATATCCACCCTCCCCTGATATGAAACAAAAGTAACAGAAATGGGAGGGGGTCCTCCGATCCACCTTCCAGACAGTTTTCTTCACCAATTTCCAGATTAGTTTCCCATAAGGTAGAAGTGGAGGGGGTCATAGTCATGTGGGATAGACCCGGAAATGGGAACATAAGGTGAAAATGGTAGGATATCACCAGTAAATGTACTACCAAGGACTCTTTCAGACCAGCCCCATCCGATATTAGCATGTGGTGAACGGAGAAACTCAACTAATCATTTTAAATTTGAGAACATGTGGCTGGAAGTTAAAAGATTTATAAATTTAATTCACTAGTTGAATCTTACAAATCAAACAACAGACCAGACGTCAGATTAGCTACGAAGTTTGAGACTTCTAAAGAATGACAACAAGGACCAGAATGTCAAGGAATTTGGTAGATCGGACGAAAAGAAAACTACAATCCTCGAAAGACTAGAGGATTTGGATAGACAAACAGAGACAAGGGCATGGAGTGAGAAGAATTCATCGGTTGGGAAAACTATCTTACATGAACCGAAAGATATTGTAGAAACCTTTTTTTTTTTTTTTTTTTTGTGTGTGTGGGGGATCAATGAGTTGAAGGCTTCTTCAACAAAGGAATAAAAGTACCAAAAGTTTTCATAAAATAGTGAATGCACATGAGATGCAATCGCATATATAGAACGGGGATAGAAAGAAAACTGGTGGAAGATTCAGAAACCGTAGCATATTTCCAGTCAACTCTGAACAGATGATTCAAGAATTGAAAGGTATAATGGGAAGCCAAGGAGAAATTTTCTAGAAATTCACTTGAGACAACCCCTTGGAGCCAGATCAGACACAAAATTTCAGGGGTGTGCAAAAGCATCATGGCAAAGTGTAAAGAAAGCTGACACTTTGGGAAGACAGTACCTTTCTCTTGTGGGAAGGGCCAACTTCGTTGAACAGTACGTTGGATGGATTTCTTACATACTTGATGTCAAGTTTTACATAAGCAGATGCAAGTTTCTACAGAACAGAAGCAAAGATAGAAGAAATGGAGGTTTGCACAGTAAAAACTCTAGATTAAACAATGGAAGTCTCTTGTTCAAACGGCATTGAAGATTCAATTTTGGAAAAGAAAGCAAGCTATGCAAAAGGGTGATCAATTGCAAATATGGAATGGGAAACAAATGGTGCACAAAGCTAATTAACAGGTCATATGGTGTGGCTGATAGGAGACATATCAGTAATCTGCGGGAACAATTTTTGGACTGGATAATATCACAGTTGGAAATGGTGAAATCATATGATTGTGGTTGTATAAATGGACGGAAAATGATACATTGATAGACAACTTTATAATCTCTTCAATCTGACAATTGATAAGGAGATTAAAGTTGCACGCTGATTGGAATGGATGGATGGACGATAGGATTAAGAAGAAATTTTAATGATTGGAAGACTGTTTGGATTACATCATTACTACACCTACTGTATCAAGTTATTGCATCGGAAACAGGAAGGACTCCATATGGTGGAAGGAAAAAAGCAAAGGAAAATTTTCGGTCAAATCAGCAAAGTTCCCACTGATGGTAGATTTAGTGTAAGTGAACTCTAAGATCACATCTTTAGAATAAAAATCCAGTTAGAAAAGGATATCCAGTTAGATATAAGCTTCCCATGAGCATCATCGCACACCAAGCTTGCTTAAGCGGATGTTGACGAGTCAGATCACTGGCCCTGGAAAAAGTTGTGGAGAACAGAACTCCAAAAAGATGGCTTGTTTTGGATGGATAGCAGTACGCAAGGCATATCTCACACAGGACAGTCTACAAAATGAAGACTTAATATATGCAGCAGGTGTTTCTTATGCGAAGAAAATGTTGAACCAGCAAGACAGATACGGATGCTCCATTGTAATTTAAGGGAAAATATGGAGCATGTTTAGGAGTGACTATATGCAATGGAATGTAAAACAAGCAGTCTAGCTCAGGGAATAAAGGTAGGAACACGGAAATCTATGGAGAACAACATCTTATGTTGGGTATTTCGTCAGAAAGAAATTGTAGATATTTTGAGGAGAAAATTTGTAAACATAGATGTCAGTATAATTTAATATTCTGGGGTGAAGGAAATGATGACAATGACATAGAAGACCTCACAGATGATCAGGAAGGAATATCCACTTTCTTTTTTAATACACTTTGTACCTAGCAGTACCTTATTGGTACTATCATTTTATTAGCTAAATGAAACTAACCTTACTTTTCAAGAAAAAAGATGATTTTGAGCTAGATAGAGATACTCATTTAACAAACCATGACAAATCAACCACACACCTTGCTCCCTCATTAACAATTTCTTAAATCCCTTTGCCCTATGCCTCTATCAAATTGTGTCCCTCAATATGGTACGCAAGCAATTAAATATCAGATTAAAGAAAGAAAGAGCAGGAGCAAACTGAGAAACCTGAAGATGAAGGAAAACATAGTGTCCTTGCAACCTCATCTGAGTAAGCCCAACAGATACATCAAAAAGTAGAACAACTCTAGAATCATTTCAATTCATAAACTAAATGGAGATGAAGATACTAACTTTATACAGCTAAAATGCTATTCAGAATTCTACATAAAATATGTTCACATGACAACCAGCAACCATGGATTAGAACACAAAACGAGCAGGAAATGAAAGAAACAAGATACTTCTGAATTTAAAAAGGAAACCATACCTCAATACGTTGTTGACCAGTGAACTCCATTGTTGTCAACATGAGAACTAGTAAAAATACCCTCTACAGTTCAATGACCCACATAAGCATTTCTTCCTCCTTCGATCTGCTTTGTCTGGTGGAACCATGCCATAGTCAAAAGTCAATTCTTGCATGGGAGGAATATGTCTTATGGCAAAAAAGGCAACGTGATAGTATGTCTCATTGTTGATTTCACGTACAACAAGCTGCCAGTAAACGTTAGGCGAACAACTATGGTTCATAAAACGAGCCACATTGCCACCTTTTTTTGCACTTATTACAAGGGGATATGGGGCCTTTTTGGATTCGTCATTATAATCACGCGTAGCTTCCAGTGGCTCATACATGCGGGTAGCATCAAATATATAATCGTCGTCACCGTCATTGCCAAACTCACCTACCCTAGATTCATCAATAACTTCTCCGGCATATTCACAAACAAAGCCACCTCCACGTATGGGATCCCAAGACCTAAGCCCCCAACCTCTATTTTTTGTTTTGAAGACCTCCACACGCACTTTAGGACCTGCTTGAGTGGTTCGATTCCGGCAGTTCGGAGGGCATGAACAGGCAGAACCGCACTCATGTACCAAGGTTTTGTAACTCATGAGAACTCCAATTGAATTAAAGGGCAAATAGCCTCCATTTTTCTGAACGCAAGAACAACTGCCACCAGGTTGACATCCGCCAAGACATTGACATCCCATAGATGGATTAGACTTCATGAAAGGTTTTGAGTACTTCAGACTTGGGATATATGTGAAATAAGCAGGTCCCTTCTCATCATCAACATCATTTACAAGACAAACAGGTTGGCTCTCCGCACCAGATGTCAGGTCAGGTAGGATAACTCCAACCCGTGTAGCCGTTCCATCTCTCCATTGCTGAAGTGATTTCCACAATGTAAATGCCTCGGGCTGCCCAGGTACCCTAAGCAATTTGTACCTGAAAATGCTGCAGTTTCCCAATTTGCTTTTCTCTGCCCATGATTCCTGGACCCTATAAAGTCCATCATAAATGTAGACCTTGCCCCTCCCCCCATTTTGAACATCTACAACACCCCTAATTACTCTCACCTCATTGCGGCGATGCACACTCTTTTCCAAGGCAAGATTTCCCCTCTCAAGTTTCTGATCGAACATCTGTCCATCCCTCCTCTGAACACCACCCTGGCCAGTATAAATTAGCACTTCCCCGTCATCCCCTTCATCATCATACCCTCCAGAGGACACTATGCTAACAGCAATAGGTTCCTCATCCCCTGTAAGTCTGACACTCATATAATCTATCCCTGCCATACTGGGTGCATGCAAACCAACCAGGCACAGTTCCATCCTGAAGAAGAAGATGTCACCAACTTCAACCCCAGGTACATTTCCAATCCTCTTTGTTTGATTTGTTCGAGCTCCCCTTGTCATCAGCAAATTAGCACCCTTTAGGTCTGGCCTTCTTGCAGCACCTGGAGTCTCACCCCTTCTCTCTTCAATTTGGGTCATCCTTCTGCGAAACAAATCATAAACCAATAGTATCCTCCCAGCTAGCTCCTTGTCACCATCAGCTTTTTTAACCTGATCGACCTCAGCAAGTTTGAAGGACGCAAGCAGCTGATTTAACAGTGGATCGATATCCACTTCAAGTGGGTGGGCAGCTGCATTATCTGACTGACTTAACCTGGACTTTCTTGGCCTTCCCCTTTTTTTCCCTGTACTCGTGTCTTCAACATCATTACTATAGCCACTACCAAATTGGTCGCTGTGCTGTGAATCATCATCATCTGTAGCTAAGCCATTCGCAGCAGAACGAGGTCTACCAGGCCTCCTTGGCCCAGCATCTCCATTCGCAGTCGGAGTTCTGAAAGAATTCAAAGGAACAGGAGATATAGGCGTTCCAAAACCAAAACCCTCCTGATTTTCAGCTGATCTTCCAGAGTCATTCGGAGACAAAAATGGATAAAACGGAGAAACCCCAGGCGGGAAAGGACCACTTGGCGGAACACACACAAAAGGTGATGGTTGGGGATTTGTAGATGTCATTCCATTCGGGGTTGGGAATACAGGGACAAGACATCTCAAAGGCTTCACATCCAAAACCTTAGACTTATCAATAGGCCCTGGTGGCGTACCAGAGTCAGAACCAAAGCCTCCTTGCTCCATTTCAATCTAGAAACCGATAACCACAACAACAAGAAGACCACCACTTTCACTCACATGAATAACCCAAATCCAAACCTCAACACTTCTCTCAATTAACACTTAGATCCATGCACAATCTCCAATTTCCTAAATCAGAAAGTTAGAAACATCAAAAAAAGCATTTTTACAACACCATGCATCAACAAAAACCACACAACCCTCACCTAAACCTCCAAAGATCCAAACTTCAAACTCAATAACAGCTTCCCACAGAAAAATCCTAATAAAAATCCAAACTTTCAGCAAAATGAACAGGAACAAGCCCTAATTTGAACTAACCCTAAAACCCCAATTCAAATCCACCAAGATTTAGCCCAAAAAACACATGCAAAGCACAAAATAAACTAACCCCAACTCAAATTCTTTGACCAAAACCCCACATAAACTCAGATTTACTAAAATGACAAATAGAAACGAAAAAATTTACCATAAAAATTTACAAAAACAGCCAGAAGCAAAAGAAGTCTAAAACTGAACATAAATTCAAGAATTTAAGGCCAAAAAGAAAGGATCTTTAAAAGGAAAAATACCTGAAAATTTAGGGAAATGGATGTTGAAGGGGAAAGTGGAGCAGTTTTTCAAGAAAAGAATTGTGTTGAGTGTGTTTGTGAAGTGGACAGTTTTGGGGTTACATAGTACTTACTACACACAGTCAAAATGTGTTTTTAGATTTTGAATAAAACAAGATTACCACTTATTCCGCCCAACAATAATTGCTCATATAAATTACTAATAAATAATAAAAATAATTTTATCACATTATTATTTTACTATAATTAATCTAAATACATTAGATAATGACTATAATTAATAATAGGATAAAATTAATAGAAATAAATAAATTATTTTTAATTTTTTCAAGTTGAATAAATATTTTTAAATATTTATTTTTGATATGATAGATAAGTAAAAATAGACGAAGCGATTATATCATCTTTATCAGGTGCCGGCTAACATCAATTTTCAGATTTTATTTTTTTTTGTAAATAATTGCATTTAATGTTTTTTTTTTTTGACTGCCTTTTAATGATGATTTTAATCAATTGAAAATAATTATGCATACATCGCTTTAAATGCACCTTATATTGTTATTCTTTTTGTTTTAATTTATGAGGCATTTTTTAAAAATTAAGTAAGTTTAGTTTTTATAATATTTTTTTTTATATGAAGTATATTTTAAATCATTAATTATTATATTTTATAGTATTTTTATGTAGTTTTTGAACAACAACAACCACAACCTCAGCATATTTCCATATAGTGAGGTATGAGGAGAGTAGAGTGTACGTAGTCCATACCACTACCTAGTACAGAGGCTATTTTCGATAGACCCCCGGCTCAAGATAAAAGGCAGTATACAAAAACATCAAAAGCATAGAACATGATAAAATAACATAGATACGACATCCACCAAAAAGTACATTGTCAAACAAAGGACACCACAATTCCCCTACCTACGGACTATAACTCAACCACACCCTTAGCCGTTTATCCTAATGTTTTTCCTCCATATTTTCCTCAGTTAACTATAACTGCTCCAAGTCACGTCTAATCACTTCTCTCCCGTATTTTTTCGGTCTATCCCTACCCCGCTTGAAATCTTTCAGGGCCAACCTCTCCAGTTTTTGAACGTATAAATTTATTTAAAAAACTTAAGATTTTGTGCTTGAATTTACAATCAAACCTAAATTATTTGACTCACATAAATTGAAAAGAAAAAAATATCACATAAAAAAAGTAAAAGTTATCTTCGTCATTTAAATAATATCTTATATATCTAAAGTTGGAGTGTTTATTCAGATGGTTTGATTACATATGATTTACTGGTTATTGATTGTCATATGTGTAACTATTATTGAATCAATAAAATATCGACTGATTCATTTGGCAAACATCCCAAAACATTTTCAATTTTCATATAGAGCCCATTGAATTTGTTGAAGTTAACTTTCGTATTCCCAAAATACATATGTTGATCTAAATAAAACAAAATGAGTGTAAAAGATTTAAATGACAAAATCTCAATTGATTTGATACTAAACAATATTTATATATAATCAATTTCAACTTATTTGATATTAAAATGTAATAACAATTTTTTTTAAAATTATTCAATCTTACTTTTACACTTCACCTTAAATTTCTTGTCAGTGCTATATTCTTAATAAAACAAATGAGTTCCAAAAGATTCAAATTATCAAATCTTGATTGATTTGATACTAAACAATATTTATAACTAATCTCAACTTATTTAAAACTAAAATGTAATGAGTCTCCACTAATATATTGCTTTGTGCTTGTGGTGTTAGGCATTTTCAGGTGAAAAATGAGTCTACTTGGAATCAAATTTTCATCTTTTGTGTTTATTCATTGTTTTCTTGCAATTAATTATCAACTATGATCTGTGACTTTGTCATTTCTGTTTTGTTTTTCTAGTTTTCCATGTTTCTTTAATAGCATTTGTTGCTTTCTATCAGCCTGTTTAATGTCATTTCACTCTATTTAGTTGTTGTTGTCAAATTTAAAGCTTTTTTGCATAGTTGATCTAGTTTTAAATATGGTCCAAGGTCATACCTGTGCTCACTTATGATTGTAATTGAACTAGTTAGTCATGATCAATCCTATTTTTTGTCGTTAAGGTGTAAAACTAAGTCAAGAATTATCTTTCTTCATCGTCAATTTGCGACCACGATTTAAGTTGGATATGGTATCAGTTGCTTGGATATTGAGATATTCAGTCAGTCCAAGCTTGGCAAGTAACCTGTATACTATTTGTTGATGACATTTAGGTTGTTGCAAAAGTTAGAAACTTCATTACTTTTCTTCGTTTGATTGATCAAACTCTTATGTATTATCATCTTTGTTGAAGCTGAAATAGTCTCCGGGGGGACATTGAGTGGTGTGAGAAGGATATGGATTCAGGCCGCTCCCTTTGTTGCATTCTCGTTTTAGTTCTATTTGGGATATGCATCCAATACCAGTGTTGTGCAAGTGGAATTGACGCAAACCAGACAGCGCTACTGTTTGTAAATGCATCTGAAGCATCAGCAAAGAAAATGCCGGATACTCTATTTGGAATATTCATTGAGGTGAGTTTTAAGTCATATGGATGCTTCAGTTCTAGTGAGAATGAGAAGCTTTCGCCGAATATATTCTGAACGTAACAGTTTCTGTGTTTCCTATGATAATTAGATACTGTCAATTGAATAATTCATGACAAGATTTTGGAGAGTACGTTTTGATTTTAATCTCAGTTTTCTTGGAAAAACACTTTCAGGTTTTGAATCTGGAGGCTCATCCGTGCCATCTCTGATTAAGCCTTGGGATATCATTGGGAATGATTCTTCTGTGATCGTATCAACGGATCTTTCATCATGCTTTGATCGGAATAAAGTTGCACTGAGGATGGAGGTGCTTTGTGACAATACAGGTGCCAACATCTGTCCAGATGGAGGAGTTGGTGTCTACAATCCAGGATTCTGGGGCATGGTATCTTACCGACATTTTTAAAATCTCGACTTAATGTTCTTTATGCATCATTAGTCTAGCAGTTCTATGTTTATATACTCATGAGTTTGTTGTGTGTTTTGTTGCTTGTTGTCCTTATTTTTATGCTTTCCTGCAGAATATCGAGCAAGGGAAGAGTTATAAACTGGTGTTTTATCTGCGCTCAGACGAACCAGTTAATCAATCAGTAGCTTTAAGCGGTTCAAATGGACTAAAGAAGCTGGCTACAACTACTGTATTGGAAGTTTCATATGCTATATATGCAGCTGTCTATGTTTTCCTACTTCTCCCGCCAGCGTTTCTATGAATTTTGCTTCTTTCTTACAGTTGATTCTTTATTGTTCTCGCAGAGTTGCTAATGCATCAAATTGGACAAAGGTGATGGTTATGTTGGGAGCTGAAGGAACGGATCCTAATTCGAGACTGGAACTGAAATCAACTACAAAGGGTGTTATGTGGTTTGATCAAGTATCATTGATGCCTCTGGACACATACAACGTATGAAATTTTTGAACTTGTTGGTAACCATTTATAAAAGCATATAACTTAATATGAAGGCCTTCTAACCTTTTAACCAAGAAGGCCGCGTAGTTGTCAACTTAACCTGAATAACATCACAATATATTGCAAGTGTTCCTTCTTTGTCAATGAGCATGCAGTTTTCAGTCATCTACTTTCTTGTTTTTTTTTTGTTTCACTTTTGGATGGGCGTTCTGTTGCTGTATTCGTTTCATAAATATGATCCTTTTCATTTTCCTTTGTGCAGGGGCATGGCTTCCGGAAGGACCTTTTTCGAATGCTTCAAGATTTGAAACCAGCATTCCTCAGATTTCCAGGTATTCCTGAAAATCAATCTGTTTATGTGAATCATTTAACATTGCCAGCTGATGGAGCGATGCATTATATTTGTAACAAACTGTTAATAACTTCTGTTTAAGCACATTTATAACCTTAATCAACTGGTCTGTAATAAATTAGCATATTGCTTGAGATAGGATACATGCTAGATAAATTTTCAGAAAAGACTGTCAATTAAACCACTTACTTTTCCAAGATTGTGCTGTATGTCTTATTTGACAAGGTTTCAGTTTTGCTTGCGTGCTTCTGTAACTTCCTTCTTATCTACCTGTACGAATGATTCTTCCGTTTGAGCATCCGATGATCATGCTCAAATTCGGATGACTATATCATTTATACATGTATGTAGGGGGCTGTTACGTGGAAGGGGTCAAGTTAAAAAATGCCTTTAGGTGGAAAGAAACCGTTCGACCATGGGAAGAGAGGCCTGGCCATTTTAATGATAGGTGGTCATACTGGACTGATGACGGGCTTGGTCATTTTGAGTTTCTTCAAGTAAAATTCTTTCTCTCTTAACATGGATTCTGTATGCCTATGGATGTTCCTTACTCGAGTCCTTTCTTGCTGCAGCTTGCTGAGGACTTGGGTGCGTTGCCAGTCTGGGTTTTCAACAGCGGTATCTATCTCCTCCACTTTCTGTGGTGCATTATTATTGTTCTTTTAGTCTGTGTTCTCTTCATGCAATTAATAAGTTTTCTCTGCATGTCGATTATTTTCAGGAATCAGCCATGAAGAACAAGTTAACACTTCCAATATCTCACCTTTCGTGCAAGTAGGTTTCCTGAACTTTCACTGCATACACATGACATGTACATTACTTGGCCTGTACCACATACATTAAGAAAAACTGTGGATATATGTTGCAGATTAAGCACTCTTCTTAGGTTTTATAAGCATATTTTGTTGTTGTCTGATCCAGGATACCTTAGATGGTATTGAATTTTCAAGGGGTGCTTCTAACTCAACATGGGGTTCGGTTAGAGCTGCAATGGGACATCCAGAGCCCTTTGATTTGAGATATGTCGCTGTTGGAAATTAAATACTCACAGTACCCTGGTATGCAGACCTCATTGTACTTGGCAGATCACATAATTTGTTCTTTGTTTCATCGGATCATAATCTGTGATATGCACTGACGAATAACTTTATAGCTTGGACACCCCTTTACATTTTTTATTTATAGTTGCACGGGGTTCATAGCCTCCGATGAATTTTGAGGATTGAGTCAAGACCTGAAATTCTTGTATTATAATTCAGGAAATTACCTCAAGTTCTATTCGGCAATCAAACAAGCCTACCCTGATATTAAGATAATCTCCAACTGTGATGGTTCTTCCAAACCATTGGATCACCCCGCTGATTTATATGATTTTCATGTAAGATGTTGATGTTGTTCAAAGCCTATCTTACAGACAGCATATACATTTGAGCTTTAACGTTGTTTACCTATGTCTTCAAGTGAGCTTTTAACTTTGTGATGTCTCTCTATATGGTTAGCTTTATACCTTTGCAAGTGAGATTTTCTCGCATTTTGATGATGCACCGCGCAGTGGACCAAAGTTGGGTTAAATTTGATAATTTATCTAATGCATTTTGTTTTAAATGGTGCTCATGTATAATGTTTATGTTTATTTCTACAGGCTTTTATTAGTGAGTATGCTACTAAAGGCGATGCTGGAAATGGTAATCTTTTAGCAGCGCTCGCTGAAGCTGGATTCCTTATTGGAGTAGAAAAGAACAGGTATGCTGGAAAGTTTGTGGTGTGAATCGTGTGATCTCTTAGCTTGACGAAAACCTGTATTTATCCTTGTGCAGTGATGTGATTGAAATGGCAAGTTATGCACCCCTGTTCGTTAACAACAACGACTGGGGGTAAGTTTGATTTCTTTTTCTTCAAATCGGATATCTTACTCTCATTCTCTTTTTCTTCAAACCTGAATCATCTGTAAAGAATAATTCTCGTTCTTTTAGGTGGACACCGCCAAATGCGATTGTTTTCACTTCTTCACAGGTGTATGGAATTCCCAGTTATTGGATGCAGCACCTCTTCAAAGAGTCAAACGGCGCAACTCTTCTAAATTCAACACTCCAAGCTAATCCTTCGAATCCACTTATAGCATCTGCCATCACCTGGCGAAATGAAACTGATAACGACAAGTATTTAAGAATGAAGGTGAGTAGTTTTTCTTGTCGTTTAGCACTAACGCTTCTCAAGACTTACAGTATACTCTGTGAACAACTAGAATGGACAAACAAACTAAGATTGCTCTTCTGTTCATTTTGCAGGTTGTGAACTTCGGGAACAGCACAGTCACTCTTAGCATCTCTATCAGTGGATTGGAGAACTCATTGCAGCCCTCTGGGGCAGCAAAAACTATATTAACATCTAGCAATGTGATGGACGAGAACTCGTTCGCAGATCCTAAAAAGGTACTGACAACCTTTTATATGACCATTATTCCTTTGATTTGGTGAGTACTGCTTTCCTTACAATCTTGTTCTGTTGCTTTTATGCAGATTGCACCAGTTAAGACAATGCTCGATAAAGTTGGCGAAAACATGGATGTTGTACTCTTACCATATTCTATCACTTCAATTGATTTGGTAAGACTGTAAACAACTGATTCTGATACCATGTTATCATTGAAAGTGTGAATTATGAATAATATCTCTTTCATTTAGTCTTCATTGTTCATTTTAGTCGCTTTCTCTGTTGCACTTTTACCGCGTTTGTTATGGAACACTTCTTTGAAACAGTCGCCATATATATCCTTCCTTTTTCAGATTAAAGGACGGTTATTCTTCATGTACAACTTAACTTAAGTTTACTGCTACCACGTAAGGGTTCAAAATGCACTACTTTAGGAGGATCCGACATGCATCTGTCAATATTTTTGAAGAGTCCGACTCCGAACAGCATGCATAGCTCAGAACCAAAGCAAACAAAGAAAAGTTCCATATAGCAGAGAGTAACATCCAGTTGGTTGACAATCTTGCTGTCTCAAAGGATTCTTTCCATGGAAACATTTCATGCATTAGACTAATAGTAAGTTTGTGCAATGTCAAATATGAAAAAGAAGTTGAAGAAAAACAAGTCTAACAATTTCGTTATAGAATACCTTAAATAAGATATATAGCAACAACAAATATAACATACTCACTGAATTCTCACAAGCAAAGTATGGGAACGATAGAGTAAACTTAGACCTTACTTCTATCTCGTCATGTAAAGACGTTGTTTTCAGAAGATCCTCCGTTCAAAAACTTGGACAAATGCCCCTCTTTTAAAAAAAAGAAAAAAAAAAACTTTTGACATCCTAAAATCTTGATCGAAATCTAATAGATTAGTGTCCGCTGGATTATGGATATCCAAACACAATTTCAATTTTCAAAGGAAGTGTTACAATTTTTCGGAATTTGAAAAACTCACTCCAAAGCATTCACAAATATCGAAAACAACTCTAATTTATATTCATATCCAAACACAATTTCAATTTTCAAAACTATTTTCAACTTTTTTAAAAAAAAAAAGAATGTGCACATCTTTGTTGGAAGTTAACTCTCTTGTTCCCTAATTGTGAAAGTTTTGAAGGTTTGATTTATTTAAAAAAAATCGTTAAAAATAAAAATCATGATAGTGGTTAATTTATATCGTGAAAGACTTATATAGTGGTTAGTGGTTATTAAATCATGATGATTTGCCTAAAAGATTTTTTTTTATAATCTCAAAATAAATAGAATACGTGGAGTGTTAATTTGCTTCATTAATTGCAATTTTAGTGTTTTTCTTCAACTTAGTCACTTGAGTTTGTTATGTTTTGGTTTTTCTTTATCTAGTACTAATTTATATTTCTTGATCTAAATAAAACAAAATGAGTATAAAAGATTCAAGCAATCAAATCTTGACTGATTTGGCACCAAACAAATAATTATTACTAATCTCAACTTATTTGAATAATCAAAGATACATATAATGCCTAGATAAGTTTGTTTAGTTGTAAAAGCAACAAAGCTTGCTTCAATTTTAATAGGCTAGTTATAATTTTAGCAAATTTAAGTTACATACATCTATGTCTAAAAAAAATTGTACAGCATGCATTAAATTTAATTAGATATAACATGTTAATGCTTTTTTTTTTTTTTTTTGAAAAAAGAATTATCATACTTCCTCCGTCCCATTTTACTCGTTCCAAATTGGGATGCCATAGCTATTAAGAAAAATAATAAACAAAATGGCTAGTTTACCATAGTACCCCTATTAAATGATGTTTACATTTTAATTTAAAGAAAAAATAATTAATGCAAAGGGTAAAATATGGAGAAAAAAAATTGTTTTGTCTTGATAAGTAAAATGGGACACCAGATTAGAAAATTTGGGACGGGTAAAATAGGACGGAGGAAGTATTAAATCTGATGTAAAGAGTCACATATCTTTATTGGTTTATCAATTTATTTATACCTCAATTAATTGATTGTCTGAACTTTTACTTTATTGGTGAGAGGATTCGATTTTTCAATAGGAAAAGTCTTTTTGGCCACCAAATTTGGCCACAATAGACAATACACATGTTCACACTATAAACTAGTTTTATTTTGGACATTTTTATCCTTTTATCTTGAAAGTTGAATATATTTTTTATCTTATTTTCAATACATTGATTATGTTAATGAGATTAATTATGATTAATTCAAATATGAAAAGGTGTTTGTTTCATGATTTATATTCATTGTTAATTGGGCAAATACGTTTTCAATAATCCTTTTTCTTAGATAAATATATTTGTTTAAGTATTATTCATATTTAATATGTGTATTTCTGGAAAATATATTAGCTAGAAATCTCTAATTTTAATTAGTATGATTTCACACCTTTTCAAATTAAGAAAAAAATAATTAGGTAGAGATATCAATATTTCAGTGTAATCGTAGTCAATGTTTATTCTTTCATAGTAAGAATTTTATTTGTGACAGTAAAAAACAACCAGTACTTTAATTCGCATTTTTTAAGTTTGAACATAACACCCTTGACTCTAGCTACGACTGTTCAAAATCAAATCGAAACCAATAATCTTTAATGATAATTTGATTATTGGATTAATGGTTCAACTTATTGGATTACCAGATGTAAAGTATGACGAGTTGTTGTTACTGTAATATTTTATAAATTATGCTTGAAAATTATTTAAATATATACGTTAATTTTATTTAAGCGTAATAATTAAAAAATAATTAATTAGAGATCATTTTAGTAACAAATATAAGTAATAATTCACGATTTATCAAATCGGCGTAATATAGAGGCGAATGAATTGTATAGCACTTATTGGTTCGACATATGTGAACTATATGCATGATTTCTATAAGTGTCGATGTTTACCAAATCTAAAGTGTGGTGAGTTGTCGTTATTGCAATATCTTACAAATTATGAATGAGAATTATTTAAATATATATTTTAATTTTATATAAATATAATACTTAAAAATAAATAATTAAAGATCATTTTAGAAACAAATATAAGTAATGATTCACAATTTATCGAATCGGTGTAGCATATGGGCAAAAGACTTGTACCATCAATATTTATGTCTCGCTCTCTTTAGTTCGATATATATGAACTATATGCATGATTTTTATATATGCCGAGATTTACCAGGTCTAAAATTTGTTGAGTTGTCATTATTGAAATATTTCACAAATTATGTGTAAAAATATTCAAATATATAGTTTGATTTTTATTTAACATAATAATTTAAAATAATTAATTAAAAGTTATTTTAGTAATAAATATAAGAAATGATTCACAATTTATCAAATCGGCATAGCATAAAGGCGAAAGACAATCAACACTTCTGTCTCACTCTTTTTGGTTCAACATATATGAACTATATGCATAATTTATATAATGTGTCGACATTTATCAGTTCTAGAGTGTGTTGAGCTGTCGTTATTGAAATGTTTCACAAATTATGTTTAAAAATTATTTAAATATACAATTTACATTTATTTAAATATAGCAATTAAAAATAATTAATTGGTGGTTAATATATATATATATATATATATAAGTAGCGATCCGCAATTTATCAAATTGGCGTTACATAAAGGTGAAAGACTTGTACAGTCAACACTTATATCTCACTCTTTTTAGTTCGACACATATGAAGTATAAACTATGTGATTTCTATAATATGTCAACATTTACAATGTCTAAAGTATTTGAGTTATCGTTATAGAAATATTTCAGAAATTATGGTAGAAATTATTTAAATATGCAATTTAATTTTATTTAAATATAATAATAAAAAAATAATTAATTATAGATTAATTTGATAATATATAAGTAACTATCCACAATTTATCATATCGGCGTAACATAAAGGCGAAAGACTTGTGCGATCAACACTTATGTCTCACTCTTTTTGTTTTAACATATATGAGTAATCAATTCTTATTTTTATTTTCATAATTTTAAAAAATAATTAAGGTAAGTGAAAATTGTGGGATTACATTGGGTATATTATTGTAGGTAAAAATTGAAAGAATTAAAAAATTAAATATTTAAACTAAAGTTTATTTTGGTCAAAATTTATCGATGATCATCTAACATTGAATTTGTTACACAAAAAATTACTTTCAATCCTTTTTTTGTTACGTAAAATCACATAATTTTAATAATTATACAATTTTTTTTTTGCTATTTTATCACATAAAAGTATTCTATCTTTAAAATTTATCACACACAATTTATTTTATTATTTTTGCAAAATTTACAACAAAATGCGTATATCAGGATAGAAAAATAGTTAAATTATATTTTTTAAAATTTTATTGCTACTACGTTAAAAATAGAAAAATAAATTTATCCTAATAAATTTATACTACGATAAATTTCTAAAATATATTAATTTATACTATAAATTTTATCCTAATAAATTTAGTATTTGAAAATCAATTTATAATAAACGGCTTATACTATATAAACGGCTAATTGTGTAACTTTGGGAACTATTAATATTATTATTTCTTGTATAATAATAATAATAATAGCCGTTTATTATAGTATATATTTAAATATAATTTAAATAATATTTTCTTAATACATAATATATGTACCTTAAATTCATTAATCATTCTTGTATAAATCAATTTTAGTTGTTCAATGAATTTGGGGAATAGAAAAAAGTTATTGCATTAATTTAAAAAAAAATTGGAGTGAATTTATTTAAGAAAAGAGTCACAAGTGTTTTCACAATTGTGGCCATTTAGCACTATCCTTTTCAATATTCAGTTTTAACAACAGCGTGTCAAATCAAAGTAAAAGGGAATTTCAAGAATTGAATTGTTTCTTCTCCCTTCACCATACTTAAATCCTTCAACCAAATTTCTCTATATATAGCCATGCTAAAATCTTGAATGAGTACACAACAATTAGGCATGCAGAAGAGTGATATTACTGTATAATTAATAACTCATCCTTCATTATTCTCCACTAATATATATTGCTTTGTGCTTGTACTATTTGTTGCTTTCTTGCAAACTTTTGATGTTCTTTCACTCAGCATGACATCTATGTAGTTGTTTTATCAAATTGTGGCTTGTCAAATTCTTGATCCTGTCTAGTTAGTCTGTCCTATGTAGGATTCGATCAATCCTATTTTCTATTCTTTGTCGTTAAGGTGAAGAACTAAACCAAGAATTCTCTTTTTTCATCGTCAAATGAATCACTGTTCACTACCCATGATTTAAGTAGGATACTTGGATATAGTCCAGATTACTAGGGTGGCCACTGGATTCTTGGATTTATGCTTTGGTTTGTCCAAGCTTGACCAGTAACTTGAATGCCATGGAAATTCGTGAAATTAGCTGTTACTTGTCTGTCCACATTAAAACAAATCTTTCATTTCCTTATCTGTATTTATGTTTTGCTTTCACTTGTATTTATTGATATTAACTAAGTACTGTTCATAACAAGCAGAAAAGTCTGACAGGCCACCGCTTATTCTTCTTTTTGTTTGAACAATCATCTTGATGGCATTACGTTGTTGCAAAAGTTAACGGCCTTGTTATGTATTAGCTAGCATCTAGGCTCCAGGAACATTGACGCGGTGTGAGAAGGATATGGATTCAAGCCGATCCCTTTGTTGCATTGTCGTTCTAATTCTGTTCGGGATATCCATCCAATACCAAAGTTCTGCAAGTGAGATTGACGAAAACCAGACAGCGCTACTGTTAGTAAATGTATCTGAAGGATCAGCAAAGGAAATACCAGATACTCTATTTGGAATATATTCTTTGAGGTGAGTTTAAATCATTTAGATGCTTCAATTCTACTGACAGCATTGCGTCGAGCTACTCCCGTAGATCTAAGATTGGACATTTGAGTGCATTTAATACCTAATGTTGTGACAGCATTCACATTGCTCCAAATATCTGACTGGAAGTCCTGCCTATTTTGTTTTGTAGGCATAAGTTAGAACCTATCTCCGGACTTTCGGGAAAATAAATTGGGATGCATTTCCACATGCTAATTAGATCCTGTCAATTGAATTATTTGTAACACCTGTTTTTTGGTTTCAGGAGATCAATCATGCTGGTGCTGGTGGACTGTGGGCTGAACTTGTCAGCAACAGAGGTGAGCTTCAATCTTTTGGTTGATTTAGAAAAGGAAAAGCCTGTAAAGAGTATATATACATGCTTTGAATGGGAGATACTGCTTACTAATCGGTGGAAAATGTGAAGAGAATGGCGTTATAGTCCTATGCTTTGCATCTTGAATGCTCTTGGGTTTGATTTTAATCTTAGTATTCTTGAAAAAACACTTTCAGGTTTTGAATTTGGAGACTCATCCGTGCCATCTCCTTGGGAACGATTCTTCTGTGATTGTATCAACGGATCTTTCATCATGCTTTGATTGGAATAAAGTTGCACTGCGTGTAGAGGTGCTTCGTGATAACACAGGTGACAATGTCTGTCCTGATGGAGGAGTTGGCGTCTACAATCCAGGATTCTGGGGCATGGTATCTTATCGACTTTTTAAAAATCTCAGCTTAATGTTCTTTATGGTCTCTATATTCCACTCGTAAAGATTTATCATAGGTATGGTCACTAGACGTGTTCCTATGTATTTTGATCCTTCATTATTCTCCACTAATATATATTGCTTTGTGCTTGTAGTGTTAGGCATTTTCAGGTGAAAAATGATTCACCTTTTGTGTTATCAACTATGGACTTTTTTCCAATTCTTTGTAGTACTTGTTGCTTTCTCACAAACTTTTGATGTTCTTTCACTCAGCAGGATATCTATGCATTTGTTTTATCAAATTGTGGCTAGTCAAATTCTTGATCCTGTGTAGTTAGTCTGTCCTATGTAGGATTTGATCAATCGTATTTTCTATTTTTTGTCGTTAAGGTGAAGAACTAAACCAAGAATTCTCTTAACATGAGTACTGGATGTTCCTTACTCGAGTCCTTTCTTGCTGCAGCTTGCCGAGGACTTGGGTGCGTTGCCTGTCTGGGTTTTCAACAGCGGTATCTCTTCCACTTTCTATGGTGCATTATTCTTTTCTTTTAGTCTCTGTTTTCTTCACACAATTAATTAGTTTTCTCTACATGTCGATTATTTTCAGGAATCAGCCACAAAGAACAAGTTAACACTTCCAATATCTCACCTTTCGTGCAAGTAGGTTTCCTGAACTTTCACTGCTTACACATGACATCTACATAACTTGTCAAATGTGATTGAGAGCTTAAAAGCTTATGTATTCTATGAAAACCAATTTGACGGTAAATTTTCTGGATATACATATATTAAGAAGGTAACTTTAACTGCAGATGTTGCATATTAAGCACTGTTCTAAGGTTCTATAAGCGTATTTTGTTGTTGTTCAGGATGTCTTAGAAGGTCTTGAATTTGCAAGGGGTGCTTCTAACTCAACATGGGGTTCGGTTCGAGCTGCAATGGGACATCTAGAGCCCTTTGATTTGAGATATGTCGCTGTTGGAAATGAAGATTGTGCAAAGAAATTCCCACAGTACAAGGGTATGCAAACCTCAATTGTATTTGGCAGATCACATAATTTGCTCTATGTTCTATAGTTGCACGGGGTTCATAGACTCCAATGAATTTTGAGGATCGAGTCAAGACCTGAAATCTTTGTATATATTCAGGAAACTACCTCAAGTTGTAGTGTCCAGCCCATGTTCATAAGCAGAAAAATCTGGTCAAGATTTTCTGCATTCCTAACTCTTACTTTGTCAATTGGCCTTCGGCCTTTCAAGAAAGTGTATTCATTTGTTGGGTTTTGATGTCATGAATGGCATCAATAGAGGGTCTTTCTTGCCTATAAATAGAGGCAATTTCAGCTCACTTAATCACACCAACAAAGAGAGAAACAAAAGAAGAGTGAGGCATTACAGAGAGTTTAGTCTGTGAGGAAAAATAGAGAGTGTGAGCGATATTGTAGTGAGGTGGAAAAATCAAAAGAGAGATTTCTTTTGAGTGTGCAATAGTCACTTTGAGTATTGTACTTGTGATTAAGGTGTGAAATTCCTTATTACAGAGATATCAGTTGCTCCTTTTGGCCCGTGTTTTTTCCCTCATTGGGTTTCCACGTAAAACTCTTGGCGTCACTATCGCTCTTATTGTTCTTGTTGTTTTCTTGTATTACTGTTGCCATAATTTTTGTTCTTTATTACCGCAATATTATTAACGTGGCGGGATTTATTCCCAACAACTGGTATCAGAGCGCAGGTTCTGCTTTTTCACGAAAATAATATTTGCGGTTGGTGGTACTATACTCGGTAAAAATAAAATGTTCGGAGTAAAGTACAAGGTAGCAAAATTCAACGGTGATAGTGGTTTCTCAACATGGCAGAGGAGGATGAGGGATCTGCTCATCCAACAAGGATTACACAAGGCACTAAGTGGCAAGTCCAAAAAGCCCAAATCCATGAAACTGGAGGATTGGGAAGAAATGGATGAAAAGGTTGCTAGTGCAATCAGGTTGCACTTAACAGATGATGTGGTCAATAACATCATCGACGAAGATAGTGCATGTGATATTTGGACAAAGTTAGAAAATCTCTACATGTTCAAAACGCTGACGAATAAATTGTACCTAAAGAAGCAGTTGTACGCCCTACATATGGGTGAAGGTACAAATTTCTTGTCACATTTAAATGTGCTTAATGGACTGATCACGCAGTTGGCTAACCTCGATGTAAAGATCGAGGAGGAAGATAAAGCCATCATACTATTAAACTCGTTGCCATCTTCTTATGATACTTTGGCAACAACCATTTTACATGGCAAGGACTCTATTGAGCTGAAAGATGTCACATTAGCTCTTCTACTCCACGAGAAGATGAGAAAGAAGCCTGAAAATCATGGGCAGACTCTCATCACAGAAAGTAGAGGCAGAAGTCATCAAAGGAGTTCAGATAGTTATGGTAGAACCGAAGGTCGTGGAAAGTCCAAGGTCCGATCCAAATCAAAAGCCAGAATGTGCTACAACTGCAATCAACCAGGTCACTTCAAAAAAGATTGTCCAAATCTGAAAAAGGGCAAAGGTGAAAGTAGTGGCCAGAAGAATGACGATAACACTGCTGCCACAGTGCAAAATAATGATGATGATGTTCTCTTCATAAATGAGGAAGAGGAGTGCATGCACTTGGCAGGGACAAAGTCGGAATGGGTGGTTGACACAACAACATCTTACCATGCTACACCGGTAAGGGATCTTTTCTGCAAGTATAAAGCAGGTGATTTTGGCACTGTGAAAATGTGTAACTCAAGTTATTCAAAGATAGTGGGGATTGGAGACATTAGTATCAAGACTAATGTTGGATGCACATTGGTTCTAAAAGATGTGCGTCATGTACCCGATTTGCGGTTGAACTTGATCTCTGAAATTGCTTTGGATCGAGATGGATACGAGAATTATTTTGCAAATCAAAAATGGAAACTCACCAAGGGAGCATTGCTGATTGCAAAAGGAGTTGCTCATGGCACGTTGTGCAGGACAAATGCAGAAATTTGCCAAGGTGAATTGAATGCAGTTCGAGAAGAGATCTCTGCAGATTTGTGGCACAAAAGAATGGGTCATATGAGCGAGAAAGAATTAGAAATCCTCGCTAAGAAATCACTCATCTCTTTTTCAAAAGGTACGACGGCAAAATCATGTGACTACTGCTTATTCGGTAAGCAGCATAGAGTCTCATTTCAGACATCGTCTGAAAGAAAATTGAATATACTTGATTTGGTATATTCTGATGTTTGTGGTCTAATAGAGATAGAATCGATGGGCGGTAACAAATATTTTGTTACTTTTATTGATGATGTTTCACGAAAATTGTGGGTTTATATCTTGAAAACCAAAGATCAGGTATTTCAAGTATTCCAAAAGTATCATGCTCTGGTGGAAAGGGAGATGGGTCGAAAGCTAAAGTGTCTCCACACTGACAATGGAGGTGAGTACACTTCAAGGGAATTTGAAGAGTATTGTTCAAGTCACGGGATCAGACATGAGAAGACAGTTCCTGGAACCCCACAACACAATGGTGTAGCTGAGCGAATGAATCACACCATTGTTGAGAAGGTGAGAAGCATGCTCAGAATGGCTAAACTGCCTAAGTCATTCTGGGGTGAAGCAGTTCAGGCGGCCTGCTACCTGATCAATCGTAGTCCATCAGTTCCATTGGAGTTTGACATCCCAGAGAGAGTTTGGACCAACAAAGAGGTGTCCTACTCTCATCTGAAGGTGTTCGGTTGCAGATCTTTTGCACATGTACCGAAGAAGCAGAGAACAAAACTAGATGATAAATCAGTTCCTTGCATATTCATCAGATATGGAGATGAAGAATTTGGATACAGATTGTGGGATCCTGTAAAGAAGAAGGTCATCAGAAGCAGAGATGTAGTATTTTGAGAAAGTGAAGTCGAAATTGCTGATGACGTATTAGAGAAGGTCAATGGTGTAGTCCCTAATGTTATTACCATTCCTTCCACCTCT
The DNA here is from genome assembly GCA_030864215.1 of Capsicum pubescens. Taxonomy (NCBI): domain Eukaryota; kingdom Viridiplantae; phylum Streptophyta; class Magnoliopsida; order Solanales; family Solanaceae; genus Capsicum; species Capsicum pubescens. Next base: position 290,068,930 of record CM061547.1, on the reverse strand, counting down.
GTTCATCCCAGAAGTGCAGAAAGTACAGCTGATGAGGTTGCCGAGCAGGGGGAACAACCTGATGCGGAGCAGGTGGATCACCCTACTCAAGAAGAACAACAATCTCAACCTTTGAGGAGGTCCGAGAGGAAAAGGGTAGAGTCATCCAAGTACCCTTCCTCAGAATATGTCCTTATCAATGATGAGGGAGAGCCAGAAAGTCTAAAGGAGGTGTTGGTCCATCCAAAAAAGAACCAGTGGATGGAATCCATGCAAGAAGAGATGGAATCTTTGCAGCAAAATGACACGTACAAGCTGGTTGAACTTCCAAAAGGTAAAAGACCACTTAAGTGCAAGTGGGTCTTTAAACTCAAGAAAGATGGAAATGGCAAACTGGTCAGATATAAAGCTCGATTGGTGGTAAAAGGCTTCGAACAGAAGAAAGGTATTGATTTTGATGAAATCATCTCACCCGTTGTCAAAATGACTTCTATTCGAACCATTTTGAGCTTAGCAGCTAGCCTAGATCTTGAAGTGGAGCAGTTGGATGTAAAAACTGCATTTCTTCACGGAGATTTGGAAGAAGAAATCTATATGAACCAGCCAAAAGGATTTGAAGTAGATGGAAAGAAACACATGGTCTATAAACTGAATAAGAGCCTTTATGGATTGAAGCAGGCACCAAGGCAGTGGTACAAGAAGTTTGACTCATTCATGCAAAGTCAAACCTATAAAAGGACTTATTTTGATCCATGTGTATACTTCAAAAGATTTTCGAACAACAACTTTATTATTCTGTTGTTGTATGTGGATTACATGTTGATTGTAGGACAAGACAAGGAGCTGATTGCCAAGTTGAAGAGAGATTTGTCCAAGTCATTTGACATGAAGGACTTGGGCCCAGCACAACAAATTCTGGGGATGAAGATTGTTCGTGTTGTGGCTATCTCAGGAGAAGTACATTGAGCGTGTACTCGAATGATTCAACATGAAGAGTGCTAAAGTTGTTAGCACACCTCTTGCTGGTCATCTGAAGTTAAGCAAGAAAATGTGTCCTACAACAAAGGAAGAGAAAGAAAATATGGCTAATGTTCCTTATTCTTCAGCAGTAGGGAGTTTGATGTATGCTATGGTGTGTACCAGACCGGATATTGCTCATGCAGTTGGTGTTGTTAGCAAGTTTCTTGAAAATCCAGGAAAGGAGCACTGGGAAGCAGTTAAATGGATATTGAGGTACCTAAGAGGAACCTCAGGAGACTGTTTGTGTTTTGGTGGAGCTGGTACAATCTTGAAGGGTTATACAGATGCTGACATGGCAGGTGATCTTGATAACAGAAAATCTTCTACTGGATTTTTGTTTACATTTTCAGGGGGAGCTATATCATGGCAGTCGAAGTTGCAGAAGTGTGTCGCACTCTCTACAACTGAAGCAGAGTATATTACAACTACTGAAGCTGGCAAGGAGATGGTATGGCTGAAACGGTTTCTTCAAGAACTTGAATTGCAGCAAATGGAGCACGTTCTCTATTGTGACATCCAAAGTGCAATAGATTTGAGCAAGAACTCCATGTACCATGCAAGAACAAAACACATTGATGTGAGGTACCATTGGATTCGTGAACAAGTGGAGAACGAATCATTCTATGTCAAGAAATTCACACCAGTGAAAATCCTGCGGATATGCTGACAAAGGTGGTTCCAAAAGACAAGTTCGAATTGTGCAAAGAACTTGTCGGAATGAGCTCTTTCTGAAAAGAACGAGGATACCTCCTTCAGATGCATGGGACTGGAGGGGGAGATTTGTAGTGTCCAGTGCATGTTCATAAGCAGAAAAATCTGGTCAAGATTTTGTGCATACCTAACTATTACTTTGTCAATTGGCCTTTGGCAAATTGGCCTTTGGCCTTTCAAGAAAGTGTATTCATTTGTTAGGTTTTGATGTCATGAATGACATCAATAGAGGGTCTTTCTTGCCTATAAATAGAGGCAATTTCAGCTCACTTAATCACACCAACAAAGAGAGAAACAAAAGAAGAGTGAGGCATCACAGAGAGTTTAGTCTGTGAGGAAAAATAGAGAGTGTGAGTGATATCGTAGTGAGGGGAAAAAATCAAAAGAGAGATTTCTTTTGAGTGTGCAGTAGTCACTTTGAGTATTGTACTTGTGATTACGGTGTGAAATTCCTTATTACAGAGATATCAGTAGCTCCTCTTGGCCCGTGGTTTTTCCCTCATTGGGTTTCCACGTAAAAATCTTGGTGTCACTATCGCTCTTATTGGTCTTTTTCAGCTAGAGCATGTGCAGATTTTTTCACTTTTACAGCTTGTATTGACAATTGTATATTGCATCTTCAGTATGAGATCTAGATCTTTTGAGCTGCAGATGTTGTGAGCTGAAGGATTCCTTTCTTCTCCCTCTTATCTTCAGTTATTACCTTATCTCCAACATGGGGCAACAAAAACTATATTAACGTCTAGCAACGAGATGGATGACTCATCGACAAAAACTATATTAACATCTAGCAATGTGATGGATGAGAATTCTTTCACAGATCCTAAAAAGGTACACAGACAACCTTTTATCTGATTATTTCCTTTGATTTGGTGAATGTTTTCATTGAAATCTTGTTATGTTACTTTATGCAGATTGCACCAGTTAAGACAATGCTCGATAAAGTTGGAGAAAACATGGATGTTGTATTCTTACCATATTCTATCACTTTAATTGATTTGTTTACCATATTCTATCCCTTCAATTTATTTGTTAAGAATATCCATCAGCACTAGTACTGTAACAACTGCTCCAGACATTGAATCTTCATTCTAAAAATCTGTTATCGACGAAAATGCCTGTAATGAATGAATAGTATCACTTTCATTTTGTTTTCATGGTTCTTTAGTTCTTGGTGTTCTTCATTTTAGTCCCATTTTCTGTTGCATTTTTTGGTTTTCTTGTTTATGCTTCTCGTTTTAGTTTGATTCAATGAACCAAAAATCTTGTAAACCAAATCAAATTAGCTCAAAGCAGATTGAACTAATTGAATGTGCGCTCTAATTCAATGTCAATCACTACTAATGAGGTTTTATTAAAGACGGTGGCAACCACAACCTTCTAATCCTCGATCCAAACGAGTTAAAGTTTTATTTATTTATTAATTGCGATATAGTTAGTGACACTGATTGACGAAGATGTCTCCCATAGTATTGGGCAGGATGGTTGAAATGGAGGCTCGCTTCTGGAGTGTTGTACGACAAGAAGGTGTCGGTCAAGCTTAAAGGCAAATTCTGGGAAAAGGTGGGAGTGGCTTCGGTGGAGGACAAGATGCGGGAAGTTAGGTTGAGATGGTTCGGGCATGTGATGAGGAGGGGCACGGATGCCCTAGTTCGTAGGTGTGAGAGGCTAGCTTTGGACGGTGTCAAGCGGGGTAGGAGTAGGCCGAAGAAATACTGGAGAGAGGTGATTAGATGTGACATGGAACAGTTATAATTTACCAAAGACATGGCCCTAGATAGGAAGGTATGGAGGACGTGAATTAGGTTAGAAGGCTAGTGCATGTGGGGGAGTCGTAGCTAGTAGTTAGGGGAGCTTTGGGTTAGCCGGGCCGGTAGTCTTAGGGCTATGTTCAAAGGTTAGAGCGGATAGTAGGAGGGTATGAGGGTGGTGGGTGTCTTGGTTCGTCGGTGTAGGGAATTACTTTGTGAGTGTCTTATTTCTGCTATTTCTTCTTGTTTCATGTGTTATTACGACTTTGATTATTATTCTTTGTCTTGAGCCGAGGCTCTACCGGAAACAACCTCTCTACTTCTCCCTAAGGTAGAGGTATGGACTGCGTATATTTCACCCTCCCCAGACCCCACTACGTGGGGGAATACACTGGGTTTGTTGTTGTTGTTGTTATAGTATCACTAATTGTAGGCTAGGGTTACTCCTTACTTTGCTGTTATTAGAACACTGATTGTGGGGTTAAGATTTTTTGGCACAAACAAATTTAGTTTCTGTGATTTTAGTGCTATTAGATGACTCTTTGGACTTAGTAGTTACTGTTATTGAATTCTACATACGTGTTGAGTTGCATTTATGTGTAGAGTTCAAGTATCAAATAAGTATGATGATATGATATAAAGAGAAAGAGAATGCAAAAAAAAGAAGAAGAAGAAGAAGGATGATAATATATAGTATTAAAAATAAAAACTTGTGCTAAGAGTGGATGTCAACTAAATGAGTCCTATTTTTGTAGCAATGAAGTGTTGGACAATCCCAGTTTATGGCAACTAAGGGAGATCGATGAGGCCTTGGACATAGCATTCCGGACGCTTGAAGAGGTTATGACGATTATCCCATCTGTATCGATCAATATTGTTGCATTTCCGCCACTCTGCATTGTAAAGATTCAGAGAAGGAGATCAAAAAAGGATGATTCTATTAACTCTGAAAGCAAGCTTTTAAATACAAGATATACAACTAACTACACCTAAATTTCAGGCCACTATCTGCACACTATGCCACTATCTGCACACTATCTACAACTAACTAACTATTCCTAAATATACTCCAACCATCAGAGACTTATTCAAACTATAACAACTAATAACCAGAGTTACATAAAGATAGTAACAAGAGGTAAATAAAGATAGTTAATACACCCCCTCAAGTTAGGTACAGTGCAACAATGCCTAACTTGGAACGACACCTAATAAAGGCTGATTTAGGCAGTGGCTTGGTGAAGGTATCCGCAAGTTGATCACAAGCATGAGTATGAGTAACATGAACTTGATGAGCGTGAACTTGATCACGGACATATGCGAAATCTACAGCAACATGTTTCATACGAGTATGGAACACTGGGTTGTGAGATAAATAAGTCACTCCAACATTGTCACAGTAAATTGTTGGCATCTTCGGAATGGTGACATGTAACTCATGAAGTAAGTTTCGCACCCATGTGATCTCTGAAAGTGCATTGGCTACTGATTTGTACTCTGCCTCAGTGGACGAGCGTGCCACTGTACGTTGTTTTCTGGACGACCAACTGACTGGATTTGGTCCAAAGAAAAGTATGTAACCGGATGTAGAGATTCTGTCATTTGGATCGCCAGCCCAGTCGGCATCAGCATACATATACAAATTGGAGTCAGAGCTGCGAAGGATGCGAAGTCCTGAACTTGCGGTTTCTTTTAGATACCGTAGTACTCTTTTAACTGCTTTCCAATGTTCATCAGTCGGACTATGCATAAATTGTGACAATTTATTGACTGCATAAGATATGTCAGGCCGAGTGAGAGACAGATACTGCAATTTGCCAAGGGTACGCCGGTAGCGCGTGGCATCAGTTGGTGGCGAACCATCAGCTACCCGAAGGGGTACACTGGAACACATGGGAGTGGAAACACCTTTACAATTGTCCATATCTAGTTCAAAAAAAATTTCCAAAATGTATTTGGATTGAGAAAGAATGAGACCATCTGGTACTTGCTTAACATCAACACCCAAGAAGTAGTTTAGATAGCCAAGATCCTTCAATGAAAATCTTTCTGCCAAGGAATTGATGACGAATTTAATCATTTGTGGATGGTTTCCAGTGATTATGATGTCGTCAACGTAGACAAGCACATAAATAGTGATAGCCAAATGCTTCCATACAAATAAAGAGGTGTCAGATTCTGTTCTGACAAAGCGCATTTTGAGCAGATGTTCACGCAGAGCATTATACCAAGCCCGTGGGGCTTGTTTGAGGCCATAGATAGCCTTCTTTAGTCTGCAGACATGATTTGGAAATTGGGGATTAATAAATCCACGGGGTTGAGACATAAAGACTTCTTCATCCAATTTTCCTTGTAGGAAAGCATTATTGACATCAAGCTGATGGATTGGCCAATTGTGTTGCACAGCTATAGATAGCACCAATCTTACGGTTGTCGGTTTGACAACAGGACTGAATGTCTCATGAAAATCTAAGCCAGGACGCTGCGTGAACCCTTTTGCAACTAGACGAGCCTTGAACCGATCTATAGAACCATCTGCTTTTCTCTTGATCCTATACAACCATTTGCAATCCACAACATTTGTTGACATGTTTCGCGGCACAAGTTCTCAAGTCTGATTTTTAATTAAAGCATCATATTCTGCTTTCATTGCTTGTCTCCACTCTTCATGTTTATCAGCCTGTTTGAAAGTTACAGGCGTAGGGGTCAAATGGGTTAGAAGTGAAAGTTTTCTTTTAGGCTTGAAAATACTATTTTGGGACCGAGTTATAATACGATTTGAAGATGGTGGTGGAATCGGGGCAGCAGGTATTGAAGGAGAAGGATCAAGTAATTGGTTTGTGGGATTTGAACCTTTTTGGGGAGGCAGGGGTGAAGGAGTGGATTTACTGGTGGTTGGGACTTGTTGGTAGGATTGCAGGTTTGTGGTTTTTCGTCTTTGGTATGTGAGCAAAGGCTTATGTGTAGCAGTGTTATGCACAGGAGGAGAAGGAGAAGGAAGTTGATTAGAAGAAGGAATAGGGAGAGGTGTATTACCTGATAACGCTGGAGCTGCTGGTACTTGGTCGTTGCTGTTGGAGTGAGCATTGCCAGGGGAATAGGTGTTATTGTTGGAGTAGGACTCTACTTGGAGTGGAATAAGGGATGGAATAGAGAGAGGAGTGGTTTGAATTGTTGTTGGACTGTCCTCTTTGGAGTCAATGACTTCCCAACTTAAATGTGAAGTATATTTTTTTAAATGGATGAACATTTGTTTAAAAGGAAATTCTTTTTCAAAAAATTGAACATCACGACTTATGAAAATTTTGGACTGGACGGGGTCAAAGCACATGTGAGCATGGTGAGTCTGAGAGATACCTAAATACACACATGGGGTGGACCGGGGTTCAAGTTTATTTTTGGTATAAGGTTTAAGCCATGGGTAACAAAGACAACCAAAAACTTTTAGGGTGTGATAGTCAGGAGATCGACCAAATAATTTTTGGTAGGGTGACTCATTATTGAGGATGGGAGTGGGAAGTCGGTTAATAAGGTAGACCGCATATTGACATGCAAAAGACCAAAGTTCAGAGGGTAAGGAAGCTTCATGAAGAAGGGTTTTAGCAGTTTCAAGAATATGGCGATGTCGACGTTCAGCTATGGCAACACGCTGTGGAGTGTAGGGAGGAGAAATTAAGTGTTCAATGCCATGTTTTTGAAGATAGGGCTGAAGACCGATGAACTCACCCCCTCCATCTGTATAGATTGAGGAAATTTTTGTTTTGAAAAAATTTTCTACTAAAGGATGAAACGTTGGAAATATTGACGCAACCTCACTTTTATTTTTAAGTGTATACAACCAAGTATATTTGGTATACTGATCAACAAAAATGCAATAATACAACTTTTTGTCGAGTGATAAAATGGGCGATGGTCCCCATAAATCACTAAAGATAATTTGAAGAGGAACACTACCGGACAAAGTGAGTCGGTGGAATGGCAAACGATGTATTTTATTAGAAGAACAAGCATTACAAAGTTCAAACGGTTCTTTGCTAGCAACAACTGGTAAGGAAAATTTCCTCAAAATAAAATTTAAAATGCTAGAGTGGGGATGACCCAATCGACAATGCCAAAGTTGAAGTGGGGCTTTTGTGGAGGCAAGGTGAATGGAGGGTTTCCTGGATGGCAAACATGGCCACTCATACAGTCCATTTTTGTTCCGACCTTGTACCAGCGGCTTCAGAGTATGCAAGTCCTTCACAACAAAAGTAAAAGGAAAAAATTCAATAGACGTGAGGTTATCTTGACAAAACTTAGCAACAGAGATGAGATTCTTTTTGATTAATGGAGCACAAAGTGTGTCAGAAAGCTTAAAAGCAGATTTAGATGCCTGAATTAGAGTTGAACCAGTATGAGTGATGGGAATGGTTTTACCGTCACCCATAGAGATTTCTTCAGTTCCTGTATACTCTTCAAGGTTGTGAGGTTCGGCAGTGACATGGTGAGTCGCTCCAGAGTCTAAAACCCAAGAGTTTCCAGATGATTGCTGCCTAGATGCAAAGTTAGCCTTAGCTTCAAAATGATTGTGCGACTTGGAGCGACAAACATCTGCCGTGTGACCAAACTTTTGGCACAATTGACATTTGACAGATTGCTTAGGTGGTCGCCTGTTTTGCTGATTGTTGGAATTTAATTGTTGATTGTTAGAATTCCATTGTTGAGACTGCGATGGCTTCCATGGTTGATTGTTGAAGCGAGGATTATTCCTGTTGAATTGCGGAGGCGTGTTGGACTTCTGAGCAACAGCAGCTGTGATCATAGATGGTTTTTCCAGATCTTGATGTTTTAGGAAAAGCTCATGATCTGTGAGCTTGTGAAATAATTCTTCAAAGCTCAAAGGAGAGTCTCGTGCTCGTATCGCAGCAGAGATTTCACGATACTCGGGGCCAAGGCCACTTAAAATTTTGACAATAAGTTCATCATCATTGACAGGTGAACCAGCAACTTTAAGAGCATCAGAGAGGGAACGAACCTCCTGCAAGTATTCTGCAATGGTTTTGGAAGTCTTCTTGGTGTTTTGCAGTTGATCTCGCAAGCTGAAGATGCGAGTATGGCTTTTGTTGGCGTAGGCTGTGTGAAGGAGTTCCCACGCTTTGTTAGCAGATGGTGCTGCTGCAACAGTTGGAGCAATTGTAGGATCGACTGATGCCATCATTGCTTGTTGGATCAATTGATCCTGAGAGAACCAGATCTGATAACTGGAATTTGGTACAGTAAGACCATTTTGGGTAATAGTAGGTGATGGAGCAATTGTCGTTCCATCAAGATGTCCCATGAGTTGATGCCCATTTAGTAGCATTACAAGTTGTGCTTTCCATGTTGAGAAGTTGAGATTACCTTGTAATTTAATAGGTAACTGAGCAACGGGATTAAACTGTACCACATGAGTAGTGGTAGAGACTGCAGAACCAGTGGCATCAGTAGCATCATTTACTTGAGCCATAGATGAGAAAGATTAAGGAGAATGAAATGGATCTAACTCGTTGGAGCTTATGGGGCTTTGATACCATGTAAAGATTCAGAGAAGGAGATCAAAAAAGGATGATTCTATTAACTCTGAAAGCAAGCTTTTAAATACAAGATATACAACTAACTACACCTAAATTTCAGGCCACTATCTGCACACTATGCCACTATCTGCACACTATCTACAACTAACTAACTATTCCTAAATATACTCCAACCATCAGAGACTTATTCAAACTATAACAACTAATAACCAGAGTTACATAAAGATAGTAACAAGAGGTAAATAAAGATAGTTAATATGCATCAGCAGAACGGAAGCACCTTTTGAAGTTACCCTCACTTGGATCGGAAGTCATCAGCTTATACCCAAGAATGAGTAGAATCTCACCATTCTCAAACAACCATATGGGTGGTACACACTGTCGCCCACTAACTAACATATGTGGAATGGACGCAAACTTATACCACGATTCCTTCATACCATATTCCTTCATCATCCAGACTTGCACTCGATTGAAAGAAGAGTAGAAACAAACCCAAAGACAATCCTTTAGTACCCCTATTCTTGTATCGATTGGTTCATCATGACTAAGCTGATGTTCAGGTTGAGGGAAATCCAACTCTTGGTATGCCTCTGTTGATAGGTTTATCGATAAAATACTACTAGGAAGATTACTCCTTCTCCCATTGTGCTTAGGGAAGGCCTCCCAGTGAAGAGCTCCATTCACCAGATAACAGTAATTACCAACTAATTTGGGACTCTCACTTAACCTCTTCCAACACTTCCTCCTTACACTATAAATGCTTATACTGCACAAAAATCTTGGATCAATTATTTCTACCACTTTGTAATCATCAGTTAATTCATCATACCCGAATCCATACACAGTTTTGAAACATTCATTATATACACAGTTTTGAAACATTCATTATAAGCACCCGACCTTCCAATGTACCGGACTTTCTTTGTTGATGGATTCCACAACCTTGTAATGGATGGATTTGCTACGATCAAGAGGGATTGGAGTTATTTGATCGTCCAAAGAACATATATAAGGTAGAGGGAGAACATGCTTATACTGCACAAAAATCTTGGATCAATTATTTCTACCACTTTGTAATCATCAGTTAATTCATCATACCCGAATCCATACACAGTTTTGAAACATTCATTATAAGCACCCGACCTTCCAATGTACCGGACTTTCTTTGTTGATGGATTCCACAACCTTGTAATGGATGGATTTGCTGTGGAGCAGCAAATCCATCCATTACAACAACCCCAGTTGTTAAAATTACAGCAAATCCATCCATTACAACAACCCCAGTTGTTAAAATTACGATCAAGGGGGATTGGAGTTATTTGATCGTCCAAAGAACATATATAAGGTAGAGGGAGAACAGAATAAAGTCTACAATTGGATAGGAGACTAGTTGAGACATTGAGATGTGCTTTCGCAAATTGAGGGTTAGAGATTTCAGAAAACCACAACTTGGATACACACTTGAATCGCAATAGAGATTTGACCGGCAACCTCAAGAGTATCTCAACCACGATTTCTTCTGGAACATCCCTTCTCGCTTCTTCTTGCACCACGCTGCTAAATTGTTGTTCCATGACTAACTTTAATTCTCTTGTCACCATTCAATACCTAGTGTGGCTACTGGCTACCTTATTACTATTATTATTATTATTATTTATAGATACGAAAAAGACTCCCTAGTCAATTAGGAAAAGGAAAAGAAATCCTACATACTAATCCTATCAGAACAAGGAAATCCAACTTTAATTTGACTAAATTCGTTACTTTTTCTTAAAAAAATTAATTAATACAAACTCAATGATGAAATATTATACTACTACTAATTTTTACATTTACTGTTTATGAGAAAACAAAAAAAAATAAAAAATCAAATGACCACTCATGGTACTGGTAGTCTGGTACCAATCGTTAATTATTTCATGTGTGATGTGATTGGAAAGTGGTAATACTGATACAGTCAGTCTACTTCTCTATAATTTGATGATCATATTCAGAAAAGAAAAATCGAAAGTTACTTTAATGAGATTTTTCTATAAGGTAAGTAATAGTATTGTTCGAAAGAAGTTCAAAAATTACTTTAGTCGTATACTTCTATAAGTTGAGTGACAATTTGAAGAATTAAATCTAAATAAAATACAATTGAAAGTAAGTTAAATTCATAATATAATAATAACAATAATAATAATTAATGATATTAACATTCTCTAACAAGTCTAAAATATATCCTCAACTAGTACTAGATTTCCATCCATCCTTTTCTTTGTTCTATAAATGGACATCACATACACCTCGTTATAAATTCAACTGTCTCGCTGAAGTTTGCTCCACCATATCACACTTAAGGATCTTTAGACATTTGGCTTACATAATTGATTTTAGATATATTTAGCTACATATATATATATATATATATATATATATAAAGGGAACCATAAAACTTCAAGTTGGGGGGTCTATCAGAACCCATAAATAATCAAATGCATATCGTCTGCAAAAAGTGTTTCTACATTTATACTATAAGAATTCAACTCAAATTATACATGTATGTATGTCTTTGGGAGCACCTATAGGAAATACACATACATATTCATATACTAATAAAGTACGAAGGCTTTTTTTCAGTCCTAGAAGAAAAATCATAATAGAACACATAACTTAGAGGAACGTACTCATAACTTGTATTCAGACTCTTTATATATATTAAAAAAAAAAATTAATATCTACAAGTATTTGACTATGAACTTAACAGTTTTAGTCTTTTAATTATCCAAAAATTTATCAAGTTTAATCTTTATATATTCTTGTATATTTTTATACAAACAACCGGCGTTTATATTAACGGAAATTCACACCTCCGTTAGATTTTCTCCATCACTATTTCTACATTGTTTCTCTCTCTTCAACACCTTTTCCGCGAATTTCTTTTGTCAAAAAATAGCTTAAAACTAAAAAAGACAACAATTTAGACACCGTAATCAATCTATCAAATTAACTCGATTTGGTGAAGTATGCTATCCACTTTCAAGCTGAGGAGGTGAATAATACTATTGTTAATTGATTGATCATGTGTTTTAATTTTTTTCTGTCATTTCCTTGTTATTACATTATCTCAGCATTATGAATATTTTTTAATATAAACACTAGTTCTAAGGATGGCAATGGGGGTGGTGCGGTGCGGGTGTGATGCGAGTTTTTTCTAAATCCGCGAGTCTAAAAATCGCACTGCATCACCTTTAAACTCGTATAAATTCGCCTAGCACTCATACCCGTGAATATCCGCACCGCTCCACATTTTTATTTTATAAAATTTATAACTCCATTGAAAACCACAATATTTTCAAGTTCTTGATATAGATAAATTAAATAAGTTATGCACTGCAAAGTGATTTAGTACGCAAAACCTTTAAATTTTTATTTGACATTTTGAGTTATAAAATTATTTTACTGATTTGAAAAGAAAAAGTTATGAAATTTATTATTTATAGTGTTAGGTACGTCGTTTTAAGTATAATAAAATTTGAAGTAAATAATATATATAATTTTAGGTAGATTCACGAGAATAATAATAATTTTAATTTTTTTTTAATTTAAACCTGCATATATCCGCAATCGACTCCGCCCCCACTACTTAAAAAAGAAAAAACTTATTTCAACCCACCCCACCTCACCCACATAGCCTAAAATACGCACTGCATAATCTAAAATACGCACTGCACCGCACCCACACCACTCCATAAATTTCGGTTGTTTGTATAAAAATATACAAGAATATATAAAGACTAAACTTGATAAGTTTTGGGATAGTTAAAGGATTAAAACTGTTACGTTTATAGTTAAGGGACCATTTTAGACTAACTTATATAGTTAAGGGATCATTTATGCCCTTTTCTCTCTATATAGATATGTAATCCAATATTTTTTATTCAGAGTACTTACTCCCTCCATATCCATTCAAGAAATTACCAAACCTTCATCAATTCAAGAAATCAGGGGTGGCTAAAGGGTAAGGCTAGTAAAGTATTCGCTTTAGACCCCCAAAATTTTGAGGCCTTAAAAATTTTAATAATAAACTCTGTGATTTCAGCTTCACTTGACTAATAATGAAGATTGTGAAATATATTTTTAAAAAAAGAAAGGAAAAAGTTCTCATTTTTAAAGAAATATTTTAGAACTTTAAACTAAACAACTCAAACTTTATATTAATAAATAAGGTTTTAACAACAATATACAAAGTTATGCATTTCAAACAAATGACTAACATCTTATTTACTAAAACTAATATTACTTTTATTAATAAGCATATTAATTTATTACTCCCTCCGTCTCATTTTATGCGTCGTCATTTGACCGGGCACGGAGTTTAAGAAATAAGGAAAAACTTGATAAAGTTTACCAAATTATTCTTTATAAAAAAATGTGTCAATATATATTTTTTTTTTTAATTAAGTGGGACCAATAAGGGTAAAAGAGTAATTGTACCTTTAAAAAATTGTCAAATAAGGAAAGGCGGCACTTATTTTGGGACGGATTAAAAAGAAAATGATGACACATAATTTAAGACGGAGGGAGTAATATGTGAAGTTAAAGGTTATGTATCTTTTAAAAATAGTACACCAAATAATATTTTTGTATGTATGTCCCTCTTCAAGAAATTACCAATAGTTTGCATTCACAATTACACCAAATAATATTTTTGTATGTATGTCCTCTTCAAGAAATTACCAATAGTTTGCATTCACAATTAAAGAAATGGCAGATAGGCTATCTTATTTGCCTATCTGAGGCATGTTCTTTCATTCTTAGTAGTGAAAACAAGCATACAAATTTCTGTTCTTTCAAGAAAGTACAATTTTTTTTTTCTTAGTAGTGAAAACAAGCGTACAAATTTCTGTTCTTTCAAGAAAGTACAATTTTTTTTTCTAGAACTGAACTCCATAAATATATTCTCCAATGGGCCACCAAGAAATGCATTCAAGTATAGTAGAGGGATGACGGAACAAAGTAGTCTATATAATTCGATAGGAGTTGAGACATTGTAATGTGCTTTCGCAAATTGAGGACTAGAGATTTCAGAAAACACAACTTGGATACACACTTGAATCGCGAGAATTGACCGACAACCTCAAGAGTATCTCAAAGATATATCTTGTGGAACATCCCAACTAGCAATTATTCTCGCTGCTTCTTGCACCACGCTGCTAAATTGTCGTTCCATGAGTAATTGTAAAATTTTGTTGTGCTAGTGTGGGTATGTTATTATTTATAGATTGTTGGAGAAACAAACACAAGTACGTAAAGAACTCACTAGGAAAAGGAAAAGAGAAAAAGAGTTATCATGAGACCAACAAGGATATGCCCAATCCAATTAATAGTGGGTTTGACTAAGGAATAAAAAGAGACTTGTCTATGAAGTATCAACTAAACAAGTACAAACTCAGAGTTCAGAAGCTCATTTATCCTTATATTTTTATGAACAAGTTTGAAGAAATTGACGTCAAGGCAAACAAGCGAATTGCGAATTTGTGATAATAGAAGGAAATTAAGACTACACATTCTTGTTCTTCTTCAACTTTGAAAGTGGCCATCTCCCCTTCTTCCTAAGGCGGCGCTTCCTAACTAGTTTCTTCCTTCGTAGTCTGATGTTCTTCGCAAACTTCATTTTCATCTTCTGTTCAAGCTTCAGTTGAAGCTTAGATTCCAATGGCAGGTTATCAAGAGACAGACTTTCCTCATCGCTCTCCGTGTTATTAGAATCCCCGCTATCAACATCAGTAGCTACCTTAGCAAACAAGACACTTTTCTCTTTGAAGACAAAGGGCGCTTGAATATAGTAATTGACATAAGACTTCATTTGCAAAGCGATGGGATTGTTGCAGAACCTGGAGACTAATAAAACATGAATTACAAAGTTAAAAACCTTTTGTTGTATAACATGAACAACAGAGAGGAAGATGATGCACGGTGTTAACTCATGCAGTGGCTCTAAAGTTCTTTAACAATTAGTACTTATTTGTGAAAGCTCAGGCCTATGTTGCTCGGACTCTTCAAAAATATCATCGGGCGTGTGTTGGATCCTTCAAAAATAGTGCATTTTTGGAGGATCGGACATGGGTGTGGCAACATTTTTGGAGAGTCCGAGCAACTTAGGCTCAGGCGACCAATTTCAAATTTAACCACTGATTTTACAAAGGTACGAAGAGCAGTCAAGACACTGCAGATGCATGACGATGAACATTTGAGTATTTAATGGAATGATATAAGACTCTGCCTCATTAGAGAATGATAAACAAAAAGCAAAAGCAATCACATAAAAAGATACATTAACCTCAAATTTTGCAGATTATTGTTAAGATACAGACCGAAGGAGAGCCTTGGAGTAACTGGTAAAGTTGTTGTCATGTGACCAGGAGGTCATAGGTTCAAGCCTTGGAAACAGCCTCTGGCAGAAGTGCAAGGTAAGGCTGCGTACAATACACCCTTGAGGTGGGGCCCTTCCCCGGACACTGCGCATAGTGGTAGCTTTCGTGCACCGGGCTGCCCTTTTTATTGTTAAGATAAAGACCACTATAAAGGGTGGGCCTTGATTTGCTACCCCCTTCTGCCCCCAGGATGGACTGTGAGGCCTGGTTATGGGTTCATTTATATGACTATAAACACTATTATTATCATAGTACTAACTTGAGATTGGTGTAGGAAACCATAAATTTCAAATTTGAATCCGCGTCTGTCTACCCCCACTACACAAATACCAACATTTAAGATAAACAGTGAAGGATGCACCTTTACGCCAACATACTATAACATATATATGTAAAAAACTTTAAAACCCAATCGTACTCCCCACCCATTGCTAGAGGCCTAGAATTACAACCACAACAGCATATCAGTGCAATCCCACATAGTGAGGTTTGGGGGTAGAATGTACGCAGACCTCACCCCTACCTCGAAGGTAGAGTGGTTGTTACCACCCTCAGCTCAAAGGAAAAAATAGTACAAAGCGGTACAGAAAAAGACAACAACAACATACCCAGTGTATTCCGACAAGGTGGGGCCAGGGGATAAAGTGTACGCAGTCCATACCACTACCTCAGATGAAGTAGAGAGGTTGTTTCCGATAGACCCCCGGGAAAGCCTGTAAAGGTCCTATCGGGAGTCGAACCCAGGTTGCTGGATTCAAAGTCCAGAGTGCTAACGACTACACCATAGAACCTTATTCCAAAGTAGTATGGAAAAAGAAAAAATTATTATAGACGACATGACAAATCATCCTAAACTATAATTACAACAAAACAATACAATAATCGAAGTACAAAAAACAACATATAGTAACCTAAACCAAAGGACGAGAAACTACAAAAAGCCTAGAACTCTTCAAAAAATTACCAACGGGTGAATGTCGTATCCTCCAAAAATAGTACATTTTTCTAGGATCTAACATGAGTGTTTCAACATTTTTGGAGAGTCCAAGCACCATAGATCTCCACATCAACAACAACAACAAACCCAGTAGTACACTCCCACAAAGTGAGGTCTAGGGAGGTTAAAGTTTACGCAGTCCATACTACTACCTCAGAGGTGAGGTACATAGGCTGTTTCCGATAGACCCTCGGCTCGTCCCCACATAGGCACATACTGACCCAAAATCCAAATAGACAAGGGTAGGGTATGACAAAAGACAAACTAACTCATTAGCATTCTAGTAAAGACCCTAATCAATTCATCTTAAAGCAACAAACTTTAGCAGGAAACAACAATAACTTCAAGAATGAAGAGCAAAAGAACATAATAAACCTGCAGCTCATCTTCCACTCCAATTCAGAACCTAAAGAAAATAATTGCAAACTCCAACGAAACACAAAATAAAAGAATCCCAAAATAAGCTCAGTAAAAACAACAAGAAAGAAAAATCACCATAGAGGAATTAATACACATAAAGAGGTAATTCAAGAAAATAACCTGGGTGACCAAAAGTAGAGGATGAATGAAGGTAAAGACGAGTAGTGGGAGGGCTGCTGATGGTGAACAGTAAAGCCATCTCTTTGAGGTGGGTTGTTGGCACTGCTGGTGAAGGAAGCGTTAGGGACTAAATGGTCAAAATATTGCCCGAGTAAAGACTAATATTTTTATTCGTAATAAACTAAGTATTTATCTAACAAAAATTATGAAGAATAAAATTAAAATTAAAGTATTTGGATATAATTTATTTTAATTTTAATTTATTTTGTAGAGTTTGATTCAACTTATTTATCTTATATAATGAAATCATCATACTCCATCTCCACGCTTCGGGCATTTTTTTGGCCCTAAAAATGGTGTTAAATAATCTCGTCAACCACTGCAAACTTGCCCCGCCGTTGCTCTTTCAAAAATCCACCAGAATCTCGTCTGACCCAGTCGCCCTGCCCCTACACATCCTGCGAGTAGTCTCCTTGACCTCCTCCACCTTGATACGCCTACAATAACCATAATCGCGACACTTCTCTGAGTTCTCCGAGTCCCTCAACACGAAATCTTTATCCCCCTCGTCGTTCAAAAGTCTATGGAAATAAGATTGTCACATCTTCCGAATGAGGGCATCCTCCACCAACACTCCCCCCCCCCCCCTCCCCCCTTGATTTACTTCACTTGCTAAAGTCGTATACAAGCTCTCGAAAGCCATTGTCTTCGCGCGCTGTAACTGCTACCTTAGCCTCTTTCCTGGCTAACTTATACTCCTCTTTATTCGTCCGTATCTACTCTTCATCCTTACTCTCCTCCAACTTAGCTTGGGCCACCTCCTTATTCTCCACCTTCTTGTTGACTTCTTCATTCCACCATCAGTCCCCTTGGTGCTTGCCCGATATACCTCTTGAAACACCTAACACCTTTTTAGTTGTCTCCCTAATACAACTGATAGTCGTCTCCCACATACTGTCCATATCCCTTTTACTCTCCCAAGCCCTCCGAGTCGTCAACCTCTACTCTATCTTCGACGCACTGGCCAAAGTCAAGCTACCCCACTTAATCCTGGGTTGGTCCTCCAGTCCCCTCTTCTTTCTGCCCTTTCTGATTACCAAGTCCATCACCAGAAGCTTGTGTTGGGTCGAAAGAATCTCGCAAAATATGACTTTACAATCTTTACATAACGCTCTATCAGCCTTTCTAAGGAGTAAAAAGCCTATTTGAGTCCTGACCACCGAACTACGAAAGGTAATAAGATGATCCTCCTTCTTCGAAAAGCTTGAATTCGTTATCCACAACCTATTATCTTATACCTCCCAAATATGCCCATTGAAATCCCCCCAACGAAAAGCTTATCCAAGCTCGGAGCGTCTCTCACCATCTCATCTAATACCTCCCAAAAGACCTTCTTCTCCTCGTCCAAGCCTACTTGTAGAGGGTAGACATTAATAACATTCATCATAGACCCTCCAATGACTAGCTTAATCGACATCAACCTATCGTTGACTCGCCTAACCTCCATCACCCCGTCCCTAAGCTCTTCATCTATTAAGATTCCTACCCCATTCCTACGTCTCAGGCTACTCGAGTACTATAACTTATACCTATCCCCATCACAAACGTAGGATTTTTTCAGAGAAAATATAAAAAGTGAAAAGTAGTTTTGATTGTTTTCCGAATACAACTTGATAAAAGATATTGAATTTTTTTTTATGTTTAACGGGTCCTTAAAATAGTTGTTTAATTTTAAAAAATCAAAATATAACTTAGCATTTTGTGTATGTTTATCCTTGTTATTAATTACTTTTAATATTTAGATGACTTAGAGTGATATAATAAAATTAATTTTTAGTATTTATTATATTTTAAAATATTTCAAGTCAAATATGAAAAAGTAAAAATAAACGGAAGAAAGGAATATGACTTTTAACTTGTTTTTATTTCTTTGGCTTAAAAATAAATATCTAAAATATATTTTTATTTCGCCCAAACATCATAGAAGTGCTGAAATACACTTAAAAAACACAAATAAATGCAAATAGACCGTAAATCGCGTTCCTGATCAATGCGATTTACGTTCTAAATTGATAAGTGTGGTCGAAGGGTATTTCCGTTAATATTAATTGTTTTAGGGGCAAAATGATCGGCGTTTTACAACTCCGGTGGAAGAAACCGGCGAATATACCTCCAAAAGCTCCACTTTCATTCGGACCATTCAACTCCACGACCCAAACCCGGTGGAAAAAACCCGCAAACACAGCCCAAACCCGCTTAGAAAACCGGGTCCGCGACCCGAATCTCGACAACCTCGCAGCTCACTACCGGAGACTCAAGCTCATCCTCAACCTCCACGACCTCGTATCTGCTAAAAAGCGCGGTCCTTTTGTCTCTGTTCAGTTACTCTCTAAATGGGCCCCACATGCCGGAATTACCACCATTGCCGCCGGTGATCTTTTCCGGAAATACCCTCATATCTTCCAGGTATTTACACACCCTGTTAAGCGAAATTTGTGTTGTAAGTTTAGGGACAAATTTGTAAATTTTCTTAAGGAAGAACAAGATGTTGTGTTACAAAATGAAGAGGAAAGTGTGATGAGAATAAGGAAGATTTTAATGATGTCTGTTGATGGTAGAGTACATTTGCATGCTCTTAGATTAATGAGGACTGAATTGGGTTTGCCTGAAAACTTCAAGGACTTGATAATAATTAAGTATAATCAAGTTTTTAGGATGGTTGATTCAGAAATTATTGAGTTAATTGATGGAAATGGTGTTAGTGAGAGTTTTGGGGTGGCAAAGATTGAATCTTGGAGGAAGAAGGAGTATGTTGAGAAATGGTTGAGTGAATTTGAGGTTAAATATGCATTTCCTATTGATTTCCCTACAGGGTTTAAGAAAGAACCAGGTTTTAAGGAGAAGTTGAAGCATTGGCAAAGGCTTCCTTATGTTAAGCCTTACGAAAGAGAACGAACGACTGAAGCAACGGAACCATCTTCGAGGTGTGATGAGTTGATATCGAGGTCAGGAGTGATTGGGAAGCGTGGTTTTGGAGGGGTTGAGCGGTATGAGAAGCGAGCTGTGGCGGTCATTCATGAAGTTTTGAGCTTGACTGTTGAGAAGTCGGTGCCGGTTGAAAGGTTGGCACATTTCAAGAAGGATCTTGACATTGTAGTTAATATTCGTGAGCTGTTGTTGAAGCATCCTGGGATATTTTACGTATCGACTAAAGGGATTACTGAGATTGTTTTTCTTAGAGAGGGATATAGTAAAGGGCGTTTGATTGAGCCGAATCCTATTTATGATTTGAGGAGAAAGATGTTGGAGCTTATCTTGTTGGGAAAGCGGCATACGAGAGAGTTGAGAACGGAAAGGGAACTGAAGGATGAAACTAAAGACGTGACAGACGATGAAAATGGATGGGAAAGCAGAGAGGGTGACTTTGTCATTCCAATTTTAGAGAGTTTTACTGATCACGAGGACAACGACAATTTGAACTAGAATGGTTACTTCTCTAAGGCACAGCTGATTGACTTTCTGAGATGGAAATCGGCAGAGAGAGGGTAGGTATTGTTAGCTGGAATTTTCTGCAAACTGACTTAAAATTATGTATTTGTGCTTCTCTGCTGCATTATACTTGCCAGGAACCTTTGTTATTTCAGTTGGCGCCTGTGCTGAAAGATTATGGTTTCTTCCTCGCCTTCAATTGTGTATTATATCGAGCATTGTAGCTCTTCATTTCGTTCATAACTTTTAAGTTGTGAAATGAAAAGCTGGTATAATCATAGTGGTGAGCGCCTACTGATGTGGAGCAATTGTAGGAATAAGTTTGTTTTGCTAGCGCTTTCACAACGTCATTATAATCACCAATTAGAAAGCTGGACCAAGATCATTTTAACAAAGAGCCTTACGGTGAAAGAGCTGTCTGAAAACATAGAGGTTAGTGTTATCTTGCTTTTTCTAAATTGAATCACTTTTTATTTCTTATTTTGATTTGTTTCAACCGAGGAAGGGAAAGATTGTTACGTGAGATCATAACTATTCGTTGATGCTTGTGACTTGTATAATATAGGGATGATTGAAGATCCTTTTCAAATCCAGGCAACTGTGCAGAAACACTGCCATGTCAATACGTCATAGAATAATTTCAGGTATGCGCTATTGTTGGAGTTATGCATGTTCTTTCTGTTGCTTCCAGTGGATGAAATCGAATTCTTCTTTATAACTAGTCTGTTACTGTGAACAGAACTTGTCCTCCTACCGAAGACAAAACTCAAGTTTTCAAATGCACCGTGTGCCCGCTGATTTTTGGTCCAGATGCTTGAAGCATAGCTCAAAATCCGGACAGAATCGAATGTTCTCCTCTACCGCAAGGTTGAAGTTTTGGCCCTGCGAAGACTAGTTGTCGTATGGCATAAGCATCGAACTGGCTGTTGATAATATATCCAGTGGATTTTGCTTCCACAAACTACGATAGAGAAGAGCGAATATGCTCAAGCTGCTGGGCGTGCAGGAGTCGCATGCCTCAAGAACAGTACATTGGGAGACCATGAAGGCGTCGACGTCGACTTCTCTGAGACAAACTTCTTGGATCTCACGTACCAATACATCTCTTGACTATCAACCAACAATTTCAAACACTTCATAAGATTGATGACATATTCGTTAAAAAACTGACTCATATTCGTTAATAGTTGAGGTTAAATATACTTATCATCAAACTGACATATATATATCTTTATCGAGTCTCAAATAGGGCCAAGTGTAATCCTATTAATCCTCCGTTAACCGTGTAGATTTGTTCAATCACAAAACAAAAACTACATTACTTCAACTATAATAATCAAGTCCTTAAATTACAAGATTCAATTCACAAATCGTATGTAGTAATTTTTTTTCAACACATTGCTTAAATTACATTTATAGAGTATTTATTAAAGATATTCAAAACAATTTAAAGTGTCCAAAAACACCATTTATTGAAAAAAAAAAAAAGAAGTTCTTAGGAGGATCATATTTCTTTGGTTTTAATTTAAAGAAGTTTATTCCATTACCAAGAATAATTATGTCTCGACATTTTAATGTTATTTCTTAAATAAACCTACTGGGGTTGAAAGTATCATATTTCATAAGTTGAAGGATGTTAAAACAATTTCCAACTTTTCCTGGACTATAAAAGGAAGAGCTAATCTCAACAGTCGACCAAAATTAGGGTTTTTGGAATTTGCAGCTGAAAATTGGGCGCAATGGGAGAAGAAGGGGAAGAGCAAAGAGAAGTAATATTTAGAGATATTAGACGATATTACTGTGAATTTTGTGGCCTTTGCCGCTCCAAAAAATCCCTAATTTCTTCTCATATTCAGTCTCATCACAAGGTAATTGTTCACTGAGCTGCATCATATAGATCTAGTATTGTTGTTGTTTTTTCTGAGCTTTGTTTTAGTGTGAAATTGATAATCAGTAATTATTAGTTTCATTATCCATGAAATATGATGAATGTTTGATTTAGTTTATTTAAGGATTATAATTTAGAGATCGTAATGTGGAGCTCATTTTGAATGTTAAACTAGTATTATTGTCGTTGTAGGAGCTCAGTTTTAGTGTAAATTTGACAATCAGTAATTATTAGTTTCATTAGCCATGAAATATGATGAATGTTTGATTTAGGTTATTTAAGATTTATAATTTAGAGATCGTAATGTGGAGCTCAGTTTGAATGTTAAACTAGCATTATTGTTGTTGTCGGAGCTCAGTTTTAGTGTAAATTTGGCAATCAGTAATTATTAGTTTCATTAGCCATAAAATACGATAAATTTTGATTAGTTTATGTAAGGATTATAATTTAGATATCGTAGTGCAGGAAACGTAGTACGTGACCTGTTTTGTTTGGATTTCAATGTGAGAGTATTATTATTAGCTTATATTTTTGAATGTGTATTTGGAGAGGGTATTGATTTGATTAGTTAAGAAGAAAGGAAAGTTGAAATGTGTGTTGTTTTACTAATAGGATGAAATTGAGAACCGAAAAGCGGAAGGTACTGAAGATGCAAAAGGGAAAGAGGGCTCAAAAATGAATGTTTGTGAGGAATGTGGTGTGAGCTTTCAGAAGCCTGCTCATTTAAAGCAGCATATGCAAAGTCATTCAATCGAGGTATCGTGTGTGTACTTATTCGTTTGATATGTTGTCAGGCTTTAGGTTTTTTTGGTTAAATAAGCTTTAATATTTTCTGATTTGTTGTCTTTTGTATGCGTTTAATACTAATGACTTTGCAGATTGAGATATTTTGAGAAACATTGAGGAATTATGTGAAGGTGTGACGCATTGGATCCCAAATAAAGAACTCCAAAATGCAAGAGGCAGGTATATTTCCTTGACTGGATTAGTATCAGGAAGGGGGACCTCCTGAGAAGCTCCATCAAGTGAGGCCTCAATCACGCCTTATTATCTTGGTGGTTCGAGACTCTCCTTAGTTCCCCTCCTCCCCAATTACAAAAAGATCTTTTTTTCTCCATTAGCATGCCTGCACTTTGGTCTAGGACCTCCATAGATTGGGAAGTTCTTGAAATGTTTTCTTGTTGATATTTTGCATGAACAGAGGCCATTCATGTGTCATGTAGATGACTGTCAATCCAGCTACCGTAGAAAGGATCACTTGACGAGGCATCTCTTGCTACACCAAGGGAAGTTGTTTGAGTGTTCTGTTGATAGCTGCAAAAGCACATTTAGTTTTCAAGGCAACATGACTCGGCATGTCAAAGAGATGCATGACCAGTCTGCCTCGCCGAAGGTCGATCTTCCAAAGCAGTATGTCTGTTCTGAAGTTGGATGTGGAAAGGTTTTTAAATATGCATCCAAATTAAGGAAACATGAAGATTCTCATGGTGAGTGAAACTTCAAAAATCTAGTTTTCTGTGAAGTATCTATATTTTTTACTTTTCTGTTATAGAAGGCTTCCAATAAGATGGGTGACCCCATAAACTTTCCATGTATTACTGCAGTTAAGTTGGAGTCGATTGAGGCGCTGTGTTTGGAGCCAGGATGTATGAAGCATTTCACAAATGAGAAATGCCTCAAGGAACACATAGAGAGTTGCCACCAACATATTGTTTGTGAAATATGTGGGACCAAGCAATTGAAGAAGAATATTAAGCGGCATCTTCGCACACATGAAGAAGGTCCTATATCAGAGAGAATAAAATGTGAATTCCAGGATTGTCAGCACACTTTCTCCACGGTAAGGGGACTACTACATTTTCTTAGATGTAGTTAAACTTCCCTTCCGTTAAAAGGATCAGTAGTGTGATCAGTCTAGGAAGCAGTAGTACTAATTCATTACAAGTCTTAGAAGAAATGCTTAGACAGCTATGTGACAATTTTAATATTAACCAAAGCAAGCTCTGTATCAAGTTGTTGAGCAACAGTTTGAACGTTTCGTTTGTTGCTTGAAAATACAGAGGTCAAATCTTGCTCAACACATCAAAGCCGTGCACTTGGGAGCTAAGCCATTCTCGTGTAGCGTTTCTGGTTGTGGTATGAAATTTGCCTTCAAGCATGTGAGAGATAAACATGAAAAATCAGGCTGCCATGTTTATACTCCTGTAAGTAGGACGTATTTGTTAGAATGCACAATATGTCATTTCGGATCAGTTTCGTTTCTATTATTCAATTCATGAGTGACTTATAAGGTGTTTTGGTCGTCCTTTACAGGGAGATTTTGTAGAGGCTGATGAGCTATTCCTATCTAGACCAAGAGGTGGTAGGAAGAGGGAGCCTACTCTTTTCGAGTCAATTATGCGGAAAAGGATTACACCACCCAGTGGTACAGATCCCGTGTTCAATCAAACCCCGGAATATCTCTCGTGGTTACGCTCAGTGGAATCAGATAATCAAATGTGAGTCTGTTTGGCTGGATCCTGTGCTAAATCACGGGTTGAAATCTCTTAGTAGAATCAGGGATAAACTCTTGAGAAGTCTCGTGGGCAGTTTCTTTGCGGGTTCCTAGTGGTGTTTGTATAGGCTTGTCGTCCTTGGGTAGATTTTGTTGAACTACATGTCACATATAATATAATGGAGAAGTGTTGTCTAAACTGGCGATGCTTCCCTAATCTTCCTGTACGTATTTCATTTTATTGTCTGGTGTCCGGACTGATCAAACAAGAAAAAACCGCTGTCGATACAGCACTTGGTGAAAACACTAGTTTTGGTCCCTAGTTTTATATACCATCGAAGGTAGCGTCCCTAGTTTTGTACACCAACGGAGTAATCATCAAGTAGATGCACTGTATGTGTTACATCCAAAATCTTAAATCTTTGATAAAGGTCAGTTGGATCTTAAACTACACAATGCATTATGCCAAATAAGTCTTCTTAACTGCAAGCAGACTTGACTTTATCAAATCATGTTTCAAAACTAAATAGTTAATAAATAGGCCCAAGCAATGCACGAAGCATGCATATAACATTGAAACCCGACGTAGTAATCATTGATTAGTGCTTTTACTTTCTTTTAAATCCTCCTTCGAATGTCATCAGAGACGGATGATTACGTTTTTAAGTTCAGCTATATGGAATGAGCAACAACTAGCCTACCTAATATCGATTATGTTGTAGTACTGTGTTTGCTGAGTAAGGCAGAATTCTCCTCTTTGCAAATTACTATCTTTGGGCCCGTAAAAACTCAAAAAGTCTTGGGCCATAAAAGTGAATCCAACAACTTCTTGAGTGCCTAGAAGAAGAAACTTGTACCAAAATTTTAGAAGTTTCCAGTTAGTTTAGTTGTTGGAAAGAGAGTGAAGATAAGAAACTATTGGTGTGTTATCAAATATGAGGTCCATATCCTCTAATTCACAATCTCTGGATAAGAGAACAATCTAAAATGCCACATTCCTATTGGTTCTCTCATTTTAAATCACTTTTGAGTCTATCTTCTTTTTATATATTCCTTTTCTCACCTTAATAACATCAACCAGACAAACAAACCATCCCCAATTTTGCAAGTTTTCAAGCCAACAAAATCAAGAAATGGCAGCCACCATAGCTACTACCATGGCCATGCTCAATGCCAAATGCTTCACCAAAGCATCTATTAACAACCAATCAAAGCCAAAACCCATCTCCCTTCTCTCCATCCAAAATCTCCCAAAAGGTCTCCTAACTTCAAAATCCTCTCAAAATCCCTCAAACTTATCCTCCATTCCCTTAACCGGAACAGCTATAGCCGGCGCTATTTTCTCTACTCTTAGCTCATGTGACGCCGCATTTGCAGCGCAACAAATAGCCGATATAGCTGAGGGAGACAACAGGGGTTTGGCCTTATTACTTCCTTTGATCCCGGCTATCTTATGGGTTCTTTACAACATTCTACAACCAGCACTCAACCAAATCAACAAAATGAGGAATCAGGGAATAATCATCGGACTTGGTCTTACCGGCCTAGCTGCAACCGGCTTCTTTAACACACCAGAAGCCTCAGCTGCTAGCGATGTCGCGATGATTGCTGATGCTGCAAGTGACAACAGGGGACAACTTTTGTTGATTGTTGTCACACCTGCTTTGCTTTGGGTAGCTTACAACATTCTACAACCAGCTTTGAATCAGATTAACAAGATGAGATCAGAATGAGGATCACTATATTTTGTAACATTTCGATCATATTACTTATAAAGTTGTGTCAATCAATCAACTGTTTTCCTTCCTTGTGTATCTACTTGTGTCTTTTGAGTAATTTGTTGTTTGTAAATAGGTACCAGATTAGTTTTCAATAACTCATTCAATCTGATCTACCGGCTCTTAGTAGCCGTTTGGCCATAGGATTTTGGATCCTGATTTCAAGTTTTGATTTTAAATCAGCGTTTGTTTATGAAATCTGCAACCTAATTTCTCCAAAAAGTAGTATTAGACAGACTAAATGGGAGGAATCAGGTGAATCGTAGGACTTTGCTTTGAGCGCCTCGCGAGAATCACTTAAATAACATAAAGAATGCAGCAGCATCAACAGAGTGTGTGATATGTAATACTTACGATATTCAATGAGATTGACAAACCAATTCATCGCGATAATTTGATATTCTAGAATTGTTTTAGATAGCAACAGTGTCATTCATCTTAAACTTTGAGCATTTAAATCAGAGCTTGATGAGGATGACTAGTGTGAACTATTGTGTCATCCCTCTCAGACCACATTCGATAAAATTGGAATGGTAAAAGAGAACAAGTGTGAACTATATATTGGCTAGTCCCTTGGAGGAGGTCTAATAAAATAGGAACGAGTGGGAACTATTGGCTCGGGTGAAGAAGAAATTGAATACCGGACAATGGATACCTCCTAGCCCAGCCAGTTGGATGACTAGGAAAATTACGAGTGCCAAGAATGTGGTACATCAACTACAACAAACTAACAGAAAGAGCGACAGCATGGTACTTTGCCGTTGTGTATAACTTGTGTATCGTGTCAGACTGAAGAAGAATCTATAGAGCACTTATTTGTACATTGGCACTTTGCCATCAGATTATGGAATAGAATGCTTACTGGATTCTCAAGCCAGCTTTCTCTCCTTCAGATTGGGACATGGTGTTGTATCCAGTAGGCAGTGGCGGATGTAAAGTAGAAAGTCGTATCCGTAACGCTTAAAATTACATAGAAAAATCGTCGAAAGTTATAAATATTAATAGGTGGGAACCCATAACTAAATCAAGGGATAGCTTAGTGGTAGGAAAGGAGCCCTTGAAACCCACAAGTTTGAAATTCTGGATCCGGTAAGTCTCAGCTGGCTCAAGTATTCAAAATCATCCTGGCAGAATATGTGTATGGATTGTTGATTGAAAGGAACAACAGGGTATTTGTCAAAAAGTGTAGTAATGCATGTGCAGTAGTTTGAATATCCTTTTGGTAGGGTGTATAAGAATAATGCAAGATATGACGTATTAGCAATGCTTGTATTTTTCTTATGCAGTGTTTGGTTCGATGTATTAAAAATAACATGAATTACATAATTTCTAAAAAAAAAAAATATTTTTTTTTACATAATACTCTCAATATATATGTTGAAAAGGATGCGAAATTTTTTTTGAGGGATAATAGTGTCTTTAAGCATGTTAATGCATGCATTCGATCCATTGCATTACTAATGACATGAATTTTGAGGTATTAGTAATACACACCTCAATACACAATAGAGTGTATAACTAATACAAGTATTAGTTATGCATAGGGTAAGAAGATATACCAAATAAGATACTACTAATGCACATTAAACTAATGCATGTATTAACTTTTTAATACATTAAACTAATCTTTTGTATGGTAATGGATTACTGGTTTTAACCTATGTGTACATTTTATTCAATATTATTCTCATAAATAGTAAAGTATGACATAAACAATAGAGAGTATTATTCATTTAATGACACTCTTTTCAGAGTACTATTCCTATTTTAATGATAAGAAGGTGTCTTTCAAAATTCTTAATAGTAAATTCTATGGAATGATAGTTCGTCCGATTAGCTGGATGAAGCGGAGTGTTGGTCGATTAAGAACTCTCATATTCAGAAGTTGAAGGTGGCGGAAATGAGAATGTTGCGGTGAATGTGTGGGCTTACTAGGGGAGACAAGGTTAGGAATGAGACTATTCAGGAGAAGGTGGGGTTGACCTCGGTGGAGGTCAAGTTGCGAGAAGTGAGGTTAAGATGGTTTGGGCATGTGATGAGGAGGAATACTGATGCCCTAGTTCGTAGGTGGGAAAGGTTAGCTTTGGATGATTTCAGGTGGGGGTAGGAGTAGGCCGAAGAAATACTGAAGAGAGTGATATGGATCAGTTACAGCTTACTGAGGACATGACCCTAGATAGGAAGTTGTGGAAGACGCGAATTAGGTTAGAGGGCAACTACGAGTGGGTGGGTGGGGCGTAGCAAATAGATAAGAGTGCTTTGGGGTAGCTTGCTATTAGTTGCAGGAGGGTTGTAGTGAGGGGCGTGCACCCAGTTTGATAGTGTAGGATACTGCCGTGTGGTTTTATTACATTATTAAATTACTACATTTTGTTTCATGTTTTATTTCAATTTTATTTTCTGTCTTTTGTCCTGAGTCGGGGATCTATCGAAAATAACTTTTCTATTTTTTCGAAGGTAGTAATATGAACTGCATATATTTTATTCTCCCTAGATCCCAGTATGTGAGAATACACTCGATATTTTTTTTTTTTTTGTTGTTATTGTATATTCATTGCGTAATTATTATAGTCTAATATATTCTTGTGTGAAATATTATTCAATATAGGTAGTACACCTATTATTATTATTATCCAAATCGAATTATATAACATATGATTTATTTTTATTGCAGACCAAATTGCATTTATTGGACGGCATCTGTTTAAATTACAAAACCGCCCAAATGAAAGACAGCTAAAAAATAAATTAAATTTAAATGACATCATTCAAACGTAATTATCCCCTCATCACTAGGGTCCTTTTAAATTTGTATTTTTTTTTTATTTCTTTCAAAAAGTTTATATTTTGAATTTTAAGCTTCTAGAAAAGTTGCATTTAGTCCTATAAT
This sequence comes from Capsicum pubescens, assembly GCA_030864215.1. Classification (NCBI taxonomy): domain Eukaryota; kingdom Viridiplantae; phylum Streptophyta; class Magnoliopsida; order Solanales; family Solanaceae; genus Capsicum; species Capsicum pubescens. Next base: position 290,039,419 of record CM061547.1, on the reverse strand, counting down.
AATAATAATAATAATAATAAATCCTATTTAGATCTATCTAATCTACGGTGGGATCTCTTTTTAAATCTAATCTTTTTAGCTTATACTACTAATATGATTTACTTGTCATTATCAACACAGCTTGAGGGCTGTACTTATATTGATTATTTTGACTACTCTTACCTAATTTTCTTGTATGTTCCCTCCATGGTAACCATCAATAAATATTTCAATGTTATTGTTTTAATTTTAATAAGTCAACTAAATTCCGCCTTATTCCTTTCCTTTAAATTATCTCTCTATATACGATGGTGTTTAATTGAGTAGGAAAATCAACTAGAATATTATTATGTCATTTTAATACTATCAACCTAATTTTCTTTGTTATAGGAATAATTAATGATATTTTATGACCTTTTTTTTGGCTGCCCCCTTTTTCCTCAACATTTGTAAAAAATCTTAAGCAGTAATCAGCGACCATAAATTTGGAAAAGTTAGTTTATATGACTTTTAAGTGGAAAATACCTATTGTTTAATGACTTATTTGAGTAAATTAAACTAACTAAACTAAGCACTACTATGATTAGAGTAAGTAAAAAACATTAATTTGAGGAGAAAAAAAATAGACTAAACCATCCCAAATGACTAATCCTAATTCAAGCACTAATGCACAAACTTTTAGCTATTTCAAAATTAATTATTCCAATTTCAAAAAAAAAAAATAACAATAAAAACATAAAATAATTAATTATTTTATGAATTTTATCTCAACCAAATTTATAATCCTTCCTTTCATCCTAATTATTATTCTCGACCGTCGAAAATATAATAGAGTAAATGAGAAAGCCAAAGTTATCTTTAGAGTCATTATATTACACGTACAGATATGCTGACACGTGTCCCCACAAAACGCGGTTTCTTCTTTTCTACTCTTTTATATATCTCCTTCCACCTCCTTTCATACTAGATTAGATTATCCCTTTCTTTTCTCCACTTCCACTGCACCCAAAAAATGCAAATTTAACAAATTTTAGTACTTAAAATTGGATCTTTTTGGCTCTACCTCTGCTATTTTTGGCTATTTCTTGTACTGAAAATGCTATTTTAGTAATAAAAAGATTGATCTTTTTAGCTCCAGCTTTCTTGCACTAAAAATTGAATCCTTTTAGCTCTAGCCCTGCTACTTTTTGGTTACTTTTGCAATTTCTTGTACTAAAAATGCAATTTTATGACTAAAAAGGTTCAATCTTTTTAGCTGCAGCTTTGTTCTTTTTTGCACGAAAAACTGAGTCCCTTTAGCTCTAGCTCTGCTATTTTTTTACTGAAAAATTAACTCTTTTTAGCTCTAGCTCTGTTGTTTTGGTTATTTTTGCAAAATTTTGTGCTAAAAATGGCTGCTTCTGACAATTTAATGACTATGGAGTCGTGGGCATTTCGTTCTGCTTTTACCGATTCTTGGTTCTCCGACGTATTCACCAAAGAAACCGAAACACTAACCAAAGTCCTCCAAAGCCCTGCGTTCCCCGACCCGGATCCGAACCCGTTTCAGACTTCAACCGGGTCGGGCCGGACTATTTCCGGGGGGTCGGAGAATGAGACAACCGGGTCGACCCGCCGGAGTAAAGTTGGGGTGAACGGGAAGATAACTAAGAGGAAGTCACGTGCTTCGAGGAGGAGTACGACGACGTACATAACTGCTGACGTGGACAATTTCCGGCATATGGTGCAGCAGGTTACCGGCGTCAGGTTCATGCCCGGCGAGGGGCAGCTGCCGGTTGGGAATATCGTGAGACCGGAACCCCAACGTGTTGGTAACCGGCTACCACCGATGACCTGTCTGCCAACTCTTGACACGTCAGCTTTTTTGCTTGACCCCACTTCGGGCATGGTCCCAACGGCGCCGCCGTCCGCCGCCGTGACTCAGCCGGAGAATGTGGTGGTTGATGGTGGCTCATGTGGCTATGACTTTAGCTCTTTTGCTGGCTTTCCTACTCTTGAGTCATTCATGGAAAGCAATGTAGTTTAATGTAGGAGAAGAGAGGGAGTTGCTTGGATGACAACGCGAAGGTGGTAAGATTCAGTCACCGGAAAAGATGGTAGTTTAATGTACAATAGGAGGGATTTGCTCGAATGAACAACGCGAAGGTTGTAAGTTTGAGTCACCGAAACCGAAATGATGGTAGCTTAATGTACTATAAGCGGGAGTTGCTCTAATAATAAACACCCATGAAGGTTGCAAGTTTGAGTCACCGAAAAGTCTTATAACAGAGAGGGAGTTGCTCGGATTATAACTCAAATGTTGCAAGTTTGAGTCATAAGATGGTGGTTTAATGTAGTATGTGCTTTTATGTAATTTGACTTGGGAGGGTGTAGATTCTGGAGAAGTAGAAAAGGGTAAAATGGGAATATGAATATGTTCATAGAGTTTAGTTGAAGCTAATCTAGTTTTGTTTTTAGTTAAGGAGGGGGGGATTAGGGGAAAGGATTATGTGGCAAAATATGAAAGGATCTATGAGCTGTCTTGTACTCTCTTTTACCATGTTTGTTTCCACATGATGTCACATTCTTTCATTTTCATGATTCAAATGTAATCTCTCTCTAATTTGAGTTTTAACAAGTTCATTCCCTTGCATTTTTAGTTAAAGAAGTAAACAACATTTTAATATTTTGGAGTGTTGGAGAAGGGAAGTCTTTTGGGTGTGTGATAACATTGACATGGATAATGAAAAATATATACCATAAGTTTGTGCAGTGAATCGATATCTTAGAATCTTGTACAAATTAGATTTTATTTATAGGATTGAATTGGCTGCAACAATAGTATAGTATAGTATAGTATGTTGGATTATGCTGCACTCTCCCGCTTTGTATATATAATGTCGTATGTATCATAGAAGGTACTTTAGTGAATTGACTATTAACAACATTGCTTTCTATCTATAATAGTAGAGGTAGTATAATGATTGACTATAACAACATTTCTTTTTAGAAAATTCGAGAACATACATCGTATTCAATATATTTTCACATAATGGGTTTGGGTTTGAGGAGGGTAAAGTATATACAAATCATATCATTATTTCAGAGAGACTATTTTCGATAGATCCTCGCCTCAGGACAGATAACAGTATAACGAACATAAAAATATATAAACTAATATTGTATGTAAAATAAATTAACATTGCTAGCTAATACAGAAAATAATACAACTTCAAGATAATACACTATAAATTATCTATCCAAAATTATAAACATTATTCAAATACCACAAACAGGAAACTCTAGACGCAAACAACAAAGAATTCTTCGCTACAGATGCACTCCTACCCTCTTAATCCTTTATCTTAATCTGCGTTCGTATATTATAACTGTTTTATATCATGCCTAATCAATATTTTTTCAATTTATTTCTACTCTACTTAAAATTATCCACAGTCAGCCTCTCATTCGAGTAACATAATGTGGCATCATTTATAATAGAGGTAGTATAGTGATTTGACTATAACTTCTTTTAGAAAATTTGAGCAACACAACTTTTGAAAGTTTTTGTGACTGTCTTCAAAATGTTCTTGCACATGAGTGGGAATATTTTGGCCATATATGCCAAAATAGCCAAATAATACTAGCACTTATGTGTTATTTAATGCACAAAATAGTAGTGAGTATTGTGAAAGAATAAAGTTACGTATTCCGCTGCCTAACTATTAATCCTACTACTAACTGCTAAAATAGTCATTTGTTTGTTGTTAGATAAGATAAAACATACTTGCCAACCTACCTACTTACTAGCTACTACCATTACTCTTCATGAGTCATCATAATTTCTACTTCTAAGTTGTACCAATAACTTGTTTAGGATTTCTTGAAAGAAAAATAAAGCAATACTATAATTTTTTTATTTTTCAATATGACTGACAAACACCTTTCTTGAATGAAAGGTTCTGAAATTCTATAAATAGAAACTCCTTCTCATACCATAACATAACAACTACATCCACAATGTAGTTTTATGTATGTGTCTAGTTTAGGAGAGATTTTATTTTATTTTTTAAAATATTAATTTATATTTCCAGGTCAATTGGTCAAATTATTAATCTTTTTAGTATTATTTTATGTGTCTTCTAAATTATCACCATGATGGTTTGCAACTAATAGCTTCTGCACACCCTCTCTCGTTCTCAAACCCAACAAAGCTATCATACAAATCAATTTTAACTTGAACTTCTTGATAGGAAAAATATTTTTGACCATATACGCATAAAAATATTTTTGATCATATAAAAATAGTATAATTTTCTGACAAGGGATTCGGATGAACCCCCTCAACTCAATATGGCTCCGCCACTGATAACTACGACAAAATTATACAATAATCGTAATATAAGAAACAAGAAATGACAACAAACAGTAAACATCAAGAAATTTCGAAAAACAATGCTACAATTGCTGATATGAATGAATATCGAGACAACACACTACTACTTACTAAAAAGGACAATCTGGTGCATTAAAGTTATCGTTATATGCGGTGTTTGAAGAAGGACTCCACTACAAGCCTTATCTTATATTTATGCCAGAGGCTACTTTCAAAACTTAAACCCGTGATTTCCTAATCACACGACAGCAACTTTACCAATTAATCGAAAGCTCCCCTCCAACGCACTAGTACTTACTGACACACACAAATTCAAATTTTTGAAAACTATACATAAATTTTTCTATTTTTAATACAAAAGGGTTTTATAGGACCCACTGAAGGCTTTTTAGAAATTAGATGCAGACAACAAAACGCGTTAGCCCCCCCCCCATCTGATGTTTTGATCTTCAAAATTAGTATTTGTTTACATTTTCCCATACAAAAAAAATAATGGTAATTCTATACAACATGATATTCAATTAATTTATATGCAATAATATAGTACAATGTAACTCCACTTGAAATTATTTTAGCGATAAATTTTAGTCCTACTACACTTCCCTTTCAAACAATATCAGCTTTAGAATAGTTTAATCTTAATCTTAATAATTAAGAAAGAAATTTGGTGGAAATTCTTACTTACCAACGTCAAAAGGTTACTGCAAAATGTAGAAGAAATATTATACTCTGACATAAGTTGACTTAAGTCTTTTGCTTTTGTGTACTATCATTTTTTTTTTTAATTTTTGGTAATTTAAAAAATTAATCTTTGATTAGATTAATAATTAATTGTTTTGTATAATATATATTTTCACTTGAAATTCGAGTATTTTGTCTAGAATTGTTAGACTTGGTCATAAATCAAGCAATATCAATACTAATAAATAAAATTTTAGAATTCAAGTGACATAGACATGATGTTTTGCTTACACAACTTCAATATCTTAAAACGGGGAATTTAGAAGTTAAATTTTACGAAAATAATTAGGATAATGAATTATGTATTTAATAATTTTTTAAATATATATATATAATTTAAGCCAAAATTATTAGTAAATTGTATCGAATTCACAAGCATATATTCAAGTCTACGTTCATTTATACCTGGCAAAGAAAGAAAGTTATACAGTAAGTCAATGACAACCATCCCAAAGTCATTCAATCTAAATATAAATTCTGAAAAATATTAAAATCATGAAATCTTGTCGAACTTAAATTTGTTTATTCAAGCATAAATATGTCTTCGTAGCAAAGGAAAAAAAATATATAATATATATCAATCATCTTAAATTCGAGTATATCAAAATAGTCTCTCCACCTTTACGAAATAGTACTATAATCTGTATACCCTCGATTCTCTTCAAACCTCGCTCGAGAATTTCACTTTTATACGGTTATTTTATTAAGTAAGTAATAAAATAGAGAAAAAAACATCATTTTCCCCCTTAACTTGTCCTCCAAACTCACTTTAGCACTTAAACTTAACTTTCGTTTATTTACCCCCCTTAACATCTTTAAAGTGTACTAATTTCATCCCTCAAAACTGAATACCACTTTCACAATGGAGAGTGTGTTACACTCACCTACACATCACCACCACATCAACGTCACGTCGGAGCCACGTCATTGCCACGTAAGAAATTACTATTTTTCTAAAAAATTTAATCCCCCGCATATTATTTTTATATATTTTTTAAAAAAATATATATATACTATTTTATTTATATATATATATATATATTTATATATATATAATTATATATATATAATTATATATATATATATATATTAAATAAAAAAGACACCCCCACCCCTATTTTCTTTGTTCTTCACACCCCTCACCCATCATCCCCACCCCCTACCCTACAATTAATGTAGCCCCCCCTGCGCCCCCTTCCCTGCCCCTCCCCCCACGCCTAAAATCTCCTGAAGTTAATAAACCCTTGAGAAAAAAAATACCGATGGCTCGATTCCAATTCAATCACCACTGCAACATTGCCGGCAACAGTTCGATTCAATCACAACACAAACAGATTAGTGGTCAGAATTCAAAAGGATAAATTAAACCTTTTCATTTCTACAAAACACTTTTCATCTCTTACATCTTTAACAAATTCAAATTCTTAGAAAATATCAAAAAAATATGGCGTTTTCTTCTTCTTCTTCCTTTCGACTCTCAAGCCTTCAAATTCAAACCCCACCTCTTAAAAAATCAACTTTTCTTGGTCAATCTATGAACATTAGTAGTGTTCATACCAAATCAATACTTAAACCATCATCAACCTCAGTTACTACAATAACAAAATTCAATCTTTATGAGATTTTTGGAGGTAGAGGTCTATGTAATGAGTATTGTTGTTTGATGATGTACCGAAGAAGAAAAGGGTTTGGGTATGTGGTGCCGGGTAGGGATGAGAGGTGAGGTAGGGTGGGGGGCATTAAAGAAGAAAAGGTTTAATTTTATATATATGTGTGTGTGTGTGTGTGAAATAAGTGAGAAAGAAAGAAGAAAAATATGTTTTTTAACTAATAAATGTGTTGTTTTTTTTAAATACTACGTCAGCATTAAGGGTGAAATAAATACAATTTAAAAATGTTAAGGAAGGTAAATAAATGAAAATTTAGTTTAAATACTAAAGTAAATTTGGATGACAAATTCAAGGAAAAATCATGTCTTTTCTCAATAAAATACATTAGATTAAAGAACTTTAGGAAGTGATGATGTGTCAACTGACTTTATTTTATAGTATTGGTCTTTGTTTGTTTTTTTATATATTGGTCTTTATCAATCAACATCAAATATTAATTAGCTACTACTTAGTTGTTAGTAGTTTGTAATTTGCCAACCAATGACGTCAAGTTTATCAAAGCATGATGCTATGCCTTTTCAATTGTTCTTGGAAAAATTTAAATTTAAAGTTTGCTTAATTTGTTTAAATTTTGTAATTCATTGTTCAATAAATGATTTTACCGAAAGTCTTAAAAAATCTCAATCAATGTAGAATTTTATTTGGTATATTGTGAACTTATGAACGCATTGCTTACGCATGGGACTCATTGGTTGCTTCATTAGAATTAGAGTTTCATTATAAATGTCAGTTAGCCTTGATTAAAGATAATTATAGGATGATACGCGCCAAATCTTTCTTATCAGCAGAAGAACTTCTATGATCCACTTTAGGAGAACTAATACATAATTTATAGTCGATAGATTTTTTACAAACGTCATCTATCAAATCTCTATATGAATGTGCTACAAAAGAGAGACGAACAAAGAAAATCACTATTAATATTCTCATGAGTTTCATCTTCTTCTTTATTTTTTATGTGGTCTGATGAACTATTTTTATAGAATGAAATATTAGAATGTTGCTTTTTCTGCATTTATGGTGAGATTAATTGAGAAGATTGTGTTATCATTATTATAATGAGATAGAAGTAATCAAATCAGTATTAATTTTAAGTTGATTTCAATTAAATTATTATTTTTCTTTGTGAGATTGAGTCAAAAATGGTTTAAAAAAATTACTATTTGGTATAGGGGATAAGGAATAATTAATTTTAAAATGAATTTATTTTATGTTTGATTGAATATCAAGTAATAAATAGAGGAACAATATTTGGACAATTTGGGTGGAACAATGATTTTAATTTTAGTTCTGATTAAGCAACTAATGTTGTCTTCATCTTATCTTAACAAATAATATCTCAAAAAGAAAAAAAATTACATAAAATTTTCAATTCATTATTAAATAAATGAGTTTACAAAAGGGCTAAGAAACTCAATATTATTCCAGTAAAATGAATAAAATCGTCATGCTGCTTTTTCAATGGATCCTTTTGAATTGGAGGCATTTCAGTGAAAGACTCTTTACAAGTGTATACCAAAGTATTGACACCACTTTCTACGCAAAAAATATCATTTTCATCTAAATATTTAATCGAACTTGTAATTAAAGACACAACTGCCTCATAATTACTTCGACAAATTTGAATGCACTGTTCTTATAGAATTAAGTTCTCGCATATTGCTTCTTTTGCATTTATGGTAGAATTAATTAAGAAGATTGTGTTACCATTATTATAATGAGATAGTGATAATCAAATTAATATTAATATTTATGTTGATATCTTTTCAATTATTTTTTCTCTTTTTCTGTATGAGATAGAGTCAAATTTTGCTAGCTTACTTTGACTAATTAAATTAACTATTTTACCAAAACTGAATTTTAATTTGTGCATAATTTTTCAATGTAGTTTATTTACTTGAGTAGTTCAATTCTTTTTAAATTTGCTTAGCTGTGATAAATCTAATGATGTAATGATCAAACAAAAGTGCTTCTCAACAAAATTAATTTTTTAAAAAGCATTTTTTAACATAAATTAATTTTAATAGATTGATCAAACATGCTATTGGGCAGAAAAAATGTCGTTCGCATTATTAGATTTATTACGTCTAAGCAAACTTAAAAAGAATTGAACAACTCATGTAAATAAACTACATTGAAAATTATGCACAAATTAAAATTCAGTTTTGGTAAAATAGTTAATTTAATTAGTCAAAGTAAGCTAGCAAAATTTGACTCTATCTCACAAAGAAAAAAATAAATAAAAAAAATTGAAAAGATATCCACATAAATTTTAATGTTAATTTGATTATCACTATCTCATTATAATAATGGTAACACAATCTTCTTAATTAATTCTATCATAAATGCAGAAGAAGCAATATGCTAGTACTTCATTCTATCACAAAAATTAAAAAAAGAAAATGAAACTCATGAGAATATTAATAGTGGTTTTTTTTGTCCATCTCTCCTTTGTAGCACATTCATATGGAGATTTGATAGATGACGTTTGTAAAAAATCTTCCGACTACAAATTATGTGTTAGTTCTCTTAGAGCGAATACTAAAAGTTCTTTTGCTGATAAGAAAGGTTTGACGTGTATCATGATGCAACTGTCTTTAGTAAAGGCTAACGACATTTATAATCAAACTCTAGTTTTATATAAGCAACCAATGAACCCAAGCCTCAAGCAATGCATTCAGATTTGCCGAGAGAATTATGAGGCAACTGTGTCTCTAATTAAAAGTTCAATTAAATATTTAGATGAAAATGACTATTTTATGGCAAATATTGATACAAGTGGTGTCGGTACTTGTTCAGACACTTGTAACGAGTCTTTCACTGAAATGCCTCCAATTTAAAAGGATCCATTGAAAAAAAATTATGACGATTTTAGTCATTTTATTGAATTAGTATTGAGTTTGTTAGTCCTTGTGTAAGCTCATTTATTTAACAATGAATTACAAAATTTGGACAATTTCTTCCCCTTTTTGAGATGTTATTATTGATTGTGATAAGATGAAGACAATATTATTTGCTTAATCATAATATTAAAGGGGTAAAATTAAATTCATTATTCCAAACAAATTTTCTAAATATTATTCCTCTAATTTATTGCTTGATCTCTGCAAGATAATTATTTGCAAAAAAGGGATATTTTTTAGTTGGTATTTAAATTTTGTGCCCGATTTAGATATTAGTGTGAAAATAATGTGTTTAAAAGTTCAATATTTTAAATAATCAAGAGTTATTTGATGTGAGATATAAAGTATAATAATGCGATAATGTGATACTCAAGATTTTCTAGGTTGTTAAAACTATTTATAATAACTAATATTCAAATTACTTATCTATCCCTAGCTTTATATTATGTATAATTATCGATTTGTGTCGTATATATTATCTATTTAATTAGTTAGCTAGAAAACTCGCAAAATATATTTTATTATTCTCTTCAATGGTGATTTTATTTCCTTTCTTTTAATGATAGATTCAACCAATGTTACTAGCTATTTAAAAGCCTATTAGTTCAATCAGATTTTCTCTTTGAGTTAAATAATTCAATCAAATATTATCGATTTAAAATTTAAAATCAAATCCAAAAAGTAATAATTTATTTAATTGATTTGATTCAATTTTTAATTTGAATTAATTTTTAATCAAATCATAAACACCCATACACGTGGCTTATTGGGCAGAAAAGATGCCCTTCATATGGTGAAATTTATCAAAGCTAAGCAAAATTAAAAAGAAATGAATTTCCCTAGTAATCTTTATTTACCAAGGGAAAGATCATTTACAAGCAAATTTTATTTAAGCAACCAATGAAGCCAAGACTCAAGCAATGCATTCAGATTTGTCTAGATAATTATGAACCGACTATGTCTGATATTACAAATGTGATTAAATATTTAGATGAATATGATATGTTTATGACAAAAAATTGATACAGGCAATGCCAATACTTGTTCAGTCACTTGTGAAGATTCTTTCATTGAATGACATCCAATCCTAAAGAACCTATTGAAAAGGAAGAATGACGATTTTATTCATTTTATTGGAACAATATTGAGTTTGTTAAACCGTCTCTAAACTTATTTATAAATTACAAAATTAAAATAAATATTTTCCCTTTTTGAGACGTTCTTATTATTTGTTATGATAAGCGGAAGACAATATTAGTTGCTTAACCAGAATATCAAGGTAGTAAAAGTGTTTTGTTTTTCTTCTAAAAATGCTTATTTTAAAATTTTGAGATGTTTGATCAAATTTATGAAAGAAAAATAAGTATAGAGAGTAAAAGAATCAACTTTTCCTAAGCTAAAAAAGTAGATTTTTCTAAAATCACTTCTGAGAAAAATATATATTTAAAAACAGTTTTAAAAGCTTTGATCAAACACTAGTATTAATTGCAACTCAAAAGCGCTTTTCAAATCTATTGATCAAACAATACTGCTTCTCAACAAAAAAAGCATTTCTTAGCATAAATTGATTTTAAAAAATTGATCAAACATGCTCCAAACCATGAACACCCTTACGCGTGACTTATTGGGCAGAAAAAATGCCCTTCATAACATTAGATTTATTCCGAACAAATTGTCTATTGTATAAATAACATAAATACCAATTCTTTTGGAAGTAATTACAACCTCTCCCACTTTTTTAATTACTTTACTCTCTCTCCCTATTAATATACATAACATAGCCGACATATACATAACATTCTGTGTATATGTTGGAATTTTGGTAATATATTTTGAGAGTTGAGTTTTTTTGTAATGTTGAAAATATAAGTTGTGCATTTGTGTAATTTTTAGAATATTATTCCTCTAATTTATTGCTTCATCTCTGCAAGATAATGATTTGCACAAAAGGGATATTTTTTAGCTGCTATTTAAACTTTATCCCCGATTTAGATATTAGTGTAAAAATAATGTGTTTAAAATTTTAATATTTGAGATGATCAAAACAACATTAATAATATTCTTTCAATTTTATACTTCTTTAGATGAAATGAATTTTATATAATTAAGAAATTGTTAAGGAGTTCTCATTTTATGTGACACCGTTTAATTCAAAATGGTATTTAAGAAAAAGCAACTTTTAAAATATGTGGCCTAAAATAATCTTTATATACTTGTGTGACTATAAATTATTTTATTAATCGTTAACTAGAAATTTTAAAGTTATTTTTTTTATAATTATTAAGGGACGTGATTAAGTTGAAAGCATCGCTTATTTAGAAATGAAAGAGGGTAATAAATTAAAGAGACTTAAATACAATAAGTGGTACTTAACATGAGCAATTATTATTATTATTATATTTTAATAAGACATATTTAAAAATTGGAGAATGATAGAAATATTGAGAAAGAAGTTCTCATTTGTCAAAGACTAGTTTAACCACACGTGCATGCCTACTTCAGAAGTATATATTATCAGTGGATACCGATACTATTTTAGCTAATTATTGGATATGCTGAGTTTGAAAATGCAAATTTTCGTAAAATATTAGCAAATTCAAGCAAAGTTTTGAATAACTAAATTCGATATGAATGAATAAAGTATTATTATTATTATTATTTATGTAGAGTCATGAAAGATATTTTATCATCTGCTAGTGCAAATCTATGCATGATAGTATAATTTTGAGCAACTAAATTTGTACGAAAGAATAATATAGTAGAATTGAGATAACGTCTCTGAGTCATTCGAATCTAGATAAATAATTGTGCAAGAAATATTAAATGCATGTATACAAAGAGTTAGAAAGTTGCTTCTACCCTTTAATCACCTATTCTTTATCCAGTAATTCATTAGTTGATCCAAATAAAGCTATTGAGTGCAAGAGCTAAAATTTTCAAATCTCGACTGATTTGGTAACACGTGATATTATCTATTTATTACAACTGATCTCTTCTCTTAGCTTATTTGAAATTAGAATTTACTCTAAACACAATTCTTCTGAAAGATATATACAACTTTGCTTTAATTTTCCAATCCATCTAATCCATATTCTTCTCTCAACTCTTCTGTTTTTATTCCCACGTCATTTCCCATTGTTACGATTTGTTTATTGTACTTCTATCCTGTGTTGCGGGATATGCCACCGGACGTATTAAAAATTCAGCTAAGGTTATAGTGTCGAAGGACGGAACGGGTAATTAACAGCCGCTGTTCTCGCGGCGCCGAATAAGAAGAATAAAACAAGGCGTCTACGACGAAGAATATGTCCGTATCGAGGGATGGAAAGCGAATATCGTTTTCATCAGTGGTGTAAGGGAAGGGAATGGTTTTATGGCGCAAGATGTTGCTTTTCGAAACACGGCCGGACCCAGAAATCATCAGGCAGCGGCTATAAGAGTTCGAAGGCACGTTGTACGCACACAGAGGGAGACATTTCTATAGGGATTGCAGAATTTCGGGAACCATTGATTTTATCTGTGGCGACGCAGCTGCGGTGTTCCAGAATTGCTTGATCTCGAAACACGTAATAAGCCACTGGATAAAACAGTTCATCGTCATCACGGCGCACCACAGAAACGAGAAAGATAGAAGCACAGGATTCAAGCAATGAGTGTTGCAATTTGTGCATTGTTTGAATTATGATTTGGTATTTTATTTGTCTGATTTTGCTTATAAATTGATTGGAAAGAGAAGTTTCTTGAAAATAATTGATAAACTTTTTTCCCTTCCTATGTGGATAAATGAAGTCCAATTTGAACCAACCCACTTTTGCCCATAGACCCATTACTATGGGGCATATATATTGATTTTTTTAAGTCTTATTCACCGTCACAAAAAGAGAGTTTTCAGCAGCCAAAGAGAGAAAAAAAGCTGATTTTCGCACCTAAATTTCAGCCACAACTGTTAACTTCAAATTGCGATTCCCGCTTCGTTTCTTGTCCGATTGAGCTAATTTTTGGACTGTTTGTTCCTCTCATCTCAATCTTTGATTAGGGACTGATGGAGCTTGATTTGGTGGTCTGTAGCACCTGTTCTTCATTCCCGAACAGTAGCTGCATTTTTTGTGCTTTCACTCCTTTATTTCTCTAGTGTTTGGTGCTGTGGTTTATGTATTGTTTCTTGTTGTTTGACACTTATTTGGTGGTCATTTTGGAGGACAATATTGTAACTCTTTGGTGATTATAGTGGAGGTTTTGGTCCCGTGGTTTTTTACTCTTCACACTGAAGGGTTTTCCACATAAATCTTGTGTCTCGTGTGATTACCTTTATTCTTGTCTTGTTTCATTTGGTTAATTTGTTTGCTGTATATTACTCTATTTTACTTGGGTTGGTTTGTCTCCTCTTGGTTCAAGTTGAAAGAGAAAGTTTAGTCTTGGGTATTTTTCGTTGTTACCCTGTCGGGCTATTTGATTGTGTGTCCGTCTTTCCCAACAAAGTGGTATCAGAGCGTTGGCTATTGTTGATTGTCGATTTGAATGATGGAGACAAATATGAGCAAGATGGTGTGTTTGAATGGTAGTAGCTATCATACTTGAAAATGCAAGATGAAAGATCTTCTATTTGTCAAGAAAATGCATCTACCTGTGTTTGCATCTACTAAACCTGAATCCATGACAGATGAGGATTGAGAATTTGAGCACTTACAGGTTTGTGGCTATATCAGACAATGGGTTGAAGATAATGTTAGAAATCATATTGTGAATGAGACACTTGCTAGAAGTTTGTGGGACAAGCTCGAGACACTTTATGCTTCGAAGACTGGCAATAACAAGTTGTTCCTGCTTAAGCAATTGATGAATATCAGGTATAAAGAGGGCAGTCCTATTTCTGATCATATAAATGATTTTCAGGGTGTCCTTGACCAGCTGTCCGGAATGGGTGTAAAGTTCGATGAAGAAATTCAAGGACTTTGACTTCTTAATACTCTGCCTGACTCTTGGGAAACTCTTCGAGTTTCTTTGACTAATTCTTCTCCCGGTGGTACTGTAACTATAGAATATGTTAAGAGTGGTGTCTTGAATGAAGGGACGAGAAGAAGATCTCAGGCCTCATCTTCTTCATCTTCACACTCTGATATTTTGGTTACTAAAGAGAGGGGGAGAAACAAGTCCAGAGATTCAAATGATAGAGATAAAAGTAGAAGCAAGTCAAGATCCAAATTCAAGAATGTTACATGTGACTATTGCAACAAAAAGGGGCATATCATGAAATATTGTTACAAGTATAAAAGAGATATGAGACGACAAAAGAAAGAAGGTGATAATCTTCTTGTTGCTTGTGGTGAGAATTTCATCAATCTTGTTTGCTATGAGTCTAGCTGGTTTGTGGATTCTGGTGCTACTTCTCATGTTACGCCAAAGAAAGAATTATTTTTTTCTTATACTCCAGGTAATTTTGGGATGTTGAAAATGGGCAATAATGATGAAGTTAAAGTACTTGGCATTGGCACGATTTGTTTGGAAAGTAACGATGGTTCCAAACTAGTTCTCAATAATGTCAAGCATGCTCCAGATGTTCGCCTGAATTTGATTTCTGTAGGGAACCTTGATGATGAGGGTTATGTTAACACCCTTGGTGCTGGCCAGTAGAAGCTTACTAGAGGTTCGATGATTGTGGCTCGAGGTGAGAAGTTGTCTAACTTGTACGTATTTCAGGGCTCTATTTCTAGAGGCTTGATAAACTTGGTGGAGAATGATACTTCATCAGAGTTGTGGCATAGAAGGTTGAGTCGTATGAGTGAGAAGGGGATTGATAGTTTGGCTAAGAAAAATTTGCTTTCTGGAGTGAAACAAGCAAAGTTGAAGAAGTGTGTTCATTGCTTAGCCGGTAAACAGAAAAGAGTTTCTTTTCAGAGTCATTCGCCTTCAAGAAAGCTCGATTTGCTGGAGTTGGTGCATTTGATTTGTGCGATCCTCTTAAAGTAAGGTCTCATGGTGGTGCACTTTACTTTGTGACTTTTATTGATGATCATTCTCGCAAACTCTGGGTATTTTCTTTAAAGTTCAAGGATCAAGTACTTGATGTGTTCAAAGATTTTCAGGCCTTGGTTGAGAGACAGACAGGGAAAAAATTGAAATGCATCCGTTCAGATAATGGTAGTGAGTATATTAGTCCTTTTGATAGATATTACAGAGAGCAGGGTATTCGGCATCAGAAAACTCATCCAAAAACTCCTCAGTTGAATGGTTTAGCAGAGAGGATGAACAAAACTCTAGTTGAGAGAGTTAGATGTATGCTTTCAGATGCTAAGCTGCCAGATTCCTTTTGGACAGAAACACTTAATACTGTTGCTTATGTTATCAATTTATCTCCTACTGTTGCTTTGGATAGTGATGTCCCTGACGGAGTTTGGTCTGGTAAGAATGTTTCTTATGATCATCTTAGAGTCTTTGGGTGTAAAGCTTTTGTGCATGTTCCTAAGGATGAAAGGTCAAAGTTGAATGTTAAAACTAGGCAGTGTATATTTATTGGTTATGATCAAGATGAATTTGGCTATAGTTTCTATGATCCAGTTGAGAAGAAACTTGTTAGAAGCCATGATGTTGTGTTCTTTGAAGACCAAACAATTGAAGATTTTGACAAAGATGAGAAGGTTGATTCTCAGAGTAGTGAAAGTCTAGTTGATGTTGATCCAGTTCCTTTGACTACTACTCCCGAAGAAAATCTTCATGATGATGAAAATCAAGTTGATAATGAAGATGATGATCATGTCCAGAATGACCAGCATGATGTTGTTGATGCTCCAGTTCAAGTTGATATGGTTGATCAGAAACCAGTTGTTGATGTTCCAGAGAGTTCTCTCAGACGATCTATAGAGAGAGAATACCTTCATCTCGTTATTCTCCCAATGAGTATGTACTTTTGACTGACGGGGGAGAACCTGAGAGTCTTGATGAGGCCATGGAAAGTGAAGAAAAAGAAAATTCATAACTTAAATCTTTGGATGATAATCATACCTTTGATTTGGTTAAGCTGCCTAAAGACAGAAAAGCTTTGAAAAACAAGTGGATTTTTTGGGTGAAGCATGAAGATAGTAATCCAGTTCCACGGTACAAGGCTAGATTGGTTGTGAAGGGATTTAACTAGAAAAAAAGAGTTGATTTTGATGAGATATTCTCTCCAGTTGTGAAGATGTCATCCATTCGTATGGTTCTAGGCTTAGCTACAAGTCTAGATTTAGAGGTTGACCAAATGGATGTTAAAACTATTTTTCTCCATGGTGACTTAGATGAAGAAATTTATATGGAGCAGCCTGAAGGTTTTGAAGTCAAGGAAAAAGAGAATTATGTTTGCAAATTGAAGAAAAACTTGTATGATTTGAAACAAGTTCCTAGGCAGTGGTACAGGAAGTTTGGTTCCTTTATGAGTCAGCAGGGCTTCAAGAAGACTACTTCAGACCATTGTGTTTTTGTGCAAAAATTCTCTGAAGGTGACTTTATTATTGTGTTGCTTTATGTTGATGACATGCCTGTTGTTGGTCATAATACTTGTAGGATACAAAAGTTGAAGCAAGAGTTGAGTAAGTCTTTTTCTATGAAAGACTTAGGACCAGCAAAGCAGATTCTTGGCATGCAAATTGTCCGTGACAGGAAGGCCAAGAAGTTGTGGTTATCACAAGAGAAGTACTGGTTATCACAAGAGAAGTACATTCAGAAAGTACTTCGAAGGTTCAACATGGATAAGGCTAAGGTTGTCAGTACACCTTTAGCTATGCACTTCAAATTGAGCACGGAGCAGTGTCCTTCCAGTGATGATGAGAAGGAAGATATGAAGAAAGTTCCTTATGCTTCAACCGTTGGTAGTTTGATGTATGCAATGGTTTGTACAAGACCGGATATTGCTCATGTTGTTGGTATTGTTAGCCGTTTCTTTTCTAATCCGGGAAGAGAACATTGGAATGCTGTAAAGTGGATTATGAGATATCTTTGTGGCACTTCTAGTCTGAGTTTGTGTTTTGGTACAGGGAAGCCTATTCTTTGTGGTTATACTGATTCAGACATGGCTGGTGATGTTGATACTCGCAAGTCTACTTCAGGGTATTTGGTTACTTTTGCAGGGGGAGCTGTGTCTTGGCAATCTAGGTTGCAAAAATGTGTTGCTCTATCTACTACAGAAGCTGAGCTTATTGCTGCCGTTGAAGCTTGTAAAGAATTGTTTTGGATGAAGAGATTCTTGGGGGAACTTGGTTGTGCTCAAGAGAGGTATGTGCTTCATTGTGACAGTCAAAGTGCCATACATCTTGGCAAGAATTCTACATTTCATGGTCGGTCTAAACACGTTGATGTGAGATACCATTGGATTCAGGATGTGTTGGATTCTAAGTTGCTTGAACTTGAGAAGATTCACACGGATGAAAATGGTTCCGACATGATGACTAAAGCTTTGCCAAGAGGAAAGTTTGAAGATTCTTGCATGGTCGCCGGGATGGCGGTCTCCTCCACATAGTCGGGAGGGGGAGAATTGTTGGATCATGGGCCTTTTTCCCTTCCTATGTGGATAAATGAAGCCCAATTTGGATCAACCCACTTTTGCTCATAGGCCCATTACTATGGGGCATATATATTGATCTTTTTAGGTCTTATTCACCATCACAAAAAGAGAGTTTTCAGGAGCCAAAGAGAGAAAAAAAACTGATTTTCGCACCTAAATTTCAGCCACAGCTGTCAACTTCAAATTGCGATTCCCGCTTCGTTTCTTATCCGATCGAGCTGATTTTTGGACTGCTTTTTCCTCTCATCTCAATCTTTGATTAGGAACTGACGGAGCTTGATTTGGTGGCCTGTAGCTCCTTCTCTTTATTCCCGAACAGTAGCTGCATTTTTTGTGCTTTCGCTCCTTTATTTCTCTAGTGTTTGGTGTTGTGGTTTATGTATTGTTTCTTGTTGTTTGACACTTGTTTGGTGGCCATTTTGGAGGACAATATTGTAACTCTTTGGTGATTATAGTGGAGGTTTTGGTCCCGTGGTTTTTTACTCTTCACACTGAAGGGTTTTCCACGTAAATCTTGTGTCTCGTGTGATTGCCTTTATTCTTGTCTTGTTTCATTTGGTTGATTTGTTTGCTGTATATTACTCTATTTTGTTTGGGTTGGTTTGTCTCCTCTTGGTTCAAGTTGAAAGGGAAAGTTTAGTCTTGGGTATTTTCCGCTGCTACCCTGTCGGGCTATTTGATTGTGTGCCCGTCTTTCCTAACAAAAAGTTGGTATAGTAATTTCAATGTCAAAAATTATTCTTTCATTACATGAAAGATCTTGTAAAAACTGATCATGAAGTAAAGTGAAGGAGAATCAATACATACATACTTACGTAAAATTAGAGAGATACTAATACAAATAAACATAACAAATTTGTTGGGCGTATATGACCAATGTGTACCTATGTAAAATTAGAAAGAGATGACACTAACTGTATTTACTATTTTTAACTAAAATAATTAAATAGAAAAAGGAAAGGAATTCTTTCCCTATTTTTGTGCCTTGTTGATATCGAATGCCAATTCTTTTAGGCTTTTACTATTTGCTAAATAATTATTTGGCTAAAAACATGTCAATTGACTCAATTCTATTTTAAAAAAGTTGTATATACATGCCAATTTTTCTTTCATCCTTTAATAATGCCAATTACTGAAAACACTACTTAACTTAAAAATTATATATTACATTAAAAAAAATATATTTAAAAATTAAGTTTATTATTTTACAAAAGGAACAAATGGTATCGCATCTTGAAAAGTAACAACCAAGTCCAGGCTTGCTTTGATTATCTTGAAATTAATTGTCCCAAGATTGGTAGTCCACCACTAATGTGAAGTAAAAATTACACTATAATTATGGGATAATTAATTTTAAAATTAATAAAACATAATAAAATTCATAATAAAATTAATAAAACATAATAAAATTCATTTTAAAATTAATTATTTTTTATTCCTTATATCAACCGAGCCCTTGTCTAACAAAGTCACTCATTGACACATTTGCTGATTAACACTGGGGATAGAATTTTATGTTGTAATACTCCTTCTAGTCCATATCTATTTTTAATTATTCAAAATAAGTGAATTGTTTTATATTCAAGAGAATTGTTAGAATTCTTTCCCCATTTCTATACTTTCTTTTAATGAGCCTTTTAATAACTATGTTACATTTTGTAGGTGATAAATTACACTATTTACAAAGCTATATTAGTTTTTCAATTTAGATTGATTTTTAATCAATAGTCTGTTCGATTAAACTTACTTTTTTTCAAAAAGTGTTTTGTTTTTTCTTTTCAAGAGTGCTTATTTTAAAAAATAGAGATGTTTGGTCAAATTTATGAAAGAAAATAAATACTTTTACAAAGTAAAAGAAATGACTTTTCATGAGCTAAAAAATGTAGATTTTTTTAAAAGAACTTTTGAGAAAAATAATTGACAAAAAAAAATACTTACAAGCATTTTTAAAAGCTTGATTAAATATTAATTACAATTTAAAAGTGTTTTTCAAATTTATTGATCAAACAAAACTGCTTCTCAACAAAATAAATTTTTTTAAAAGTATTTCTTGGCATAAATTGATTTTAAAAGATTGACCAAACATACTCCAAATCATGAACAGCCTTACGTCTGACTTATTGGGCAGGAAAAAATGCCCTTCACATTATTAGATTTATCGGGACTAAGCAAATTTAAAAAGAATTAAACTACTCAGGTAAATAAACTACATTGAAAAATTATGCACAAATTAAAATTCAGCTTTGGTAAAATAGTTAATTTAATTAGTCAAAGTAAGCTAGCAAAATTTGACTCTATCTCACAAGGAAAAAATAAAAAAATAATTGAAAATATCAACATAAATTTTAATATTAATTATATTATCACTATTTCAATATAATAATGGTAACACAATCTTCTTAATTAATTCTACCATAAATCCAGAAGAAGCAATAAGCGAGTACTTCATTCTATAAGAACAGTTCATCACTCCATACAAAAGATAGAAAAAGAAAATGAAACTCATGAGAACATTAATAGTGATTTTCTTTGTCTATCTCTCATCTGTAGCACATTCATATGGAGATTTGATAGATGATGTTTGTAAAAAATCTTCCGACTACAAATTGTGTGTCAGTTCTCTTAGAGCGGATCCTAGAAGTTCTTCTGTTGATAAGAAAGGTTTGACGCGTATCATGATGCAACTGTCTTTAGTCAAGGCTGACGACATTTAGAATCAAACTCTAGTTTTATATAAGCAACCAATGAACCCAAGTCTCAAGGATTGCATTCGGATTTGTCGAGATAATTATGAGGCAGTTGTGTCTCTAATTAAAAGTTCAATTAAATATTTAGATGAAAATGACTTTTCTACGACAAATATTGATATAAGTGGTGCCGGTACTTGTTCAGATACTTGTAACGAGTCTTTCACTGAAATGCCTCCCATTCAAAAGGATCCATTGAGAAAACAGCATGACGATTTTAGTCATTTTACTGAATTAGTATTGAGCTTGTTAGTCCTTCTGTAAACTCATTTATTTAACAATGATTTGCCAAATTTGGACAAGTTTTTTTTTTTTCCTTTTTGAGATATTATTATTGGTTGTTATAAAATAAAGACAATATTATTTGCTTAATGAGAATATTAAGGGGGTAAATTAAATTCATTATTTCTCTATTTTATTGCTTGATCTCTACAAGATAATGATTTGCACAAAAAGCACATTTTTGAATTTGTATTTAAATTTTGTCCCCGATTTAGATATCAGTGGGAAAATAATATGTTTAAAATTTTAATATTTTAGATAATCAAAACGACATTAATAATGTTCTTTCGATTTTATCCTTCTTTAGATGAAAAGAATTTTATGTAATCAAGTAATTATTAAGAAGTTTTCATTTTATGTGGCACCGTTTAATTTAAAGCAATGTTTAAAAAAGAACTTTAAATTGTTTTAAAAAGAACTTTAAAAATGTGTGGTCTAGAATAATTTTTATATACTTGTGTGACTATAGATTATTTTATTAAGGGTAAAAAAAATTAAAAGTAATTTTTTTAATTATAGTTTATTAAGAGATATGGTCAAATTAAAAACATCACTTGCTTAAAATGGAGGGGAGTAACAAATTAAAGAGTCTTAAATACAATAAGTGGTACTTAACCAGAGTAATGGAAAAAAACAAGTAACATATATAGTGACTTTCGATTTATTATTTTTTGTTTTAGTAGCACGTATTTAAAAATAGGAGAATGGTAAAAAAATTGAGGAAGAAGTTGTGGTAATTTATAATAACTAATATTCAAATTACTTATCTATCCCTAGCTTTATATTATGCATAATTATCGATTTGTTTCGTATATATTATCTATTTAATTAGCTAGGAAACTCACAAAATATATTTTATTATGTATACTAGATTTCACTATTCTCTTCAAATGGTGATTTTATTTCCTTTCTTTTCATAATAGATTCATCCAATTGTACTAGTTATTTAAAAACATATTATTTCAATCAGATTTTCTCTTTGAGTTAAAGATATTATAATTCAATCAAATGTCATCGATTTAAAATTTAAAATCAACTCCAAAAAAGTAATAATTTATTTAATTGATTTGATTCGATTTTCAATTTGAATTAATTTTTAATCAAACCATGACAACTAAATGCTCACATTGAACTTAAAATCACATTGAAAAGTCTCACTTTAGGTTAGTGTAGACATTCTCTTTAAAAGAAAATATTAACATCAAATAAACATAATTTTCGATACACCAAATATACTCCAAATAGAGGTATTCGTTCGAACGATCCGACAAAGCTCCATCTCGTCCTTTTTTATATGTTGCACAATAATTTAATAAAGACAATATAAATCTCCTATCTTTTTTACACATAACTACTAAACAATATATAATCAATTTATAATATGTCTATATATATTTATTATACTTTGAGTATATATAATATAATAATAACATCAATATACACTTAGACAAGTAAATTCTTTTCCACCTTATAAATCTCATTCATCAACGCAACTTATTTACATTACAAATTCACAAATAGCATTCAATATGAATTAATAAAATACATATTCTCATCGAAATTCAAGTGATTGTAATAAATTATTTTAATTTAATCAACAAAAATAATTTGTAATAATATGTAAAGAGACATATATTTTGCATTTTTCTATCGGATATAAATACCTAATGCACGCATTCAGCAAATTAAGACCCTTATATAAAAAACACATATACTGGCATGCATATTGATTCAATTCGGATCGGGTTACGAGTTAAGACCTCTTTAAAAATTTGATATGATTCAATTCGGGTCGGGTTGGGGAAATGGGTCATAGGTGACACAAAAAGGTTATCTTTAGGGTTTTAGGACCATTGTCTTCTTCAAGAATCTAAATTCTCTCTATCAATCATCACTCAATCAATCATGACTGCTCAATCACAAGAAGAAATCCTGGCCGCTCATCTTGAACAGCAGAAAATTGAAATAATTTTTCTTTTCTTTTTCCTTTTAAGTATACATAAAGTTGTGATTTTTGAAGTTGTATACAAATTTCACTGGATTTTATTGATTGATTATGTTAATTGAGAGTTTGTGTATTGATTGATTGAACTTTTATGTTGCTGATCTGATTTGCTTATGTTGTGGGTATTCATTGTTTTTTCTTGAAATGGACTTTTGGGATCTATTAAAAAGGTGGAAATATATACAAAATCTTCACTTTGTGGATGCTCTTTTGTTGAAAAAATTTGAATCTTTTTATGGTTTGAGCTATGGAAACAGACAATAGACCCTTGTGGTTCGATTATAGTGGGAGCTTAATGTATTGGGTTGTCCTTTTTAGTAGAGATAGCGCGTTTGCTTTAACAACGTTTAATTTGGATGAAATGTTTACTTTTGTGTGTGAAAGAGCTAGTTAGTTTGCTCTGGGATGCGATAAACAATCTCTTTTGAGGGGAAGTTTGAGTTTTTTTTAGGCGATGAATATAGTGATTTCCTGGTGTTTTTCATTGTAGTTTGCAAGGTAATTTACGCTTTATAGATGTGAAGTTCTCTTTGGTTTTTGGTTAGATATAGACGGAACCCTATCCCAAAGCACCTCTAAGGGTCTCAGTCGATCCCAAGGACCAAGCCTCAGCAGGCCCAGGGAAATAGCTCATGGGCCAGGTCAGACATTCGTTAATGGACCTGAAATCCCCAAGCCCATTAAGAAAGATAATGCTCTCTCTAAAAGGGCCTCGGATTTTCTCAAATGCGACTTTTCTACAAAGTCCAATAAAAATTCTAATTAGCCCAACAATTTAAAGACCATGGAACATAATTCTTACATTTCCACTTTGGGAAAGAAAATACAAAAAGAAACTCCCTTTGTTGTCTTGTCGATGCCTTTGACGGCAGTGGCTCCTCGAATTATGAAACCCCTTCCTGCAGCCTCAAGTCTTATCACTGACCTCGACATGACTGAGTCAAGTGGAAATACCTCTGATGACCTGATACAGAAAAAACAACGGAAACACGAAACAACTCCAAAACAGTCCACTACTCTTAAAGATTTGAGGACTAAGATGAAGACCACTCTCGGATTCACTACAACAACAACAATACGAGATAACAACGGTGCATTTGACACCAAAAACAACAGCAACACAATGATAACAAGATGAACACAATGAGAACAAATTTCGTATTCAAGAAGGACACAAAACAGTTCACTATGAATCTACAAAGTGCAATAAGATAAAGATAGATAGATAGACCAAATGAGGAAATAATATTAACAACCCAAGAATTGTTACACCCTTGAACCTTTAATACTACACACAACACTAACCTATCTCTTATGTAGGCACAAGAGGGATCTCGATCTCCCAAGGACCAATATTTCCAAGCTTGAATCCAGCACGAGTGATTCCACACTCAAGTTGATTTCCCTAGTTACAATTTCAAATTTGTGCCTCAAGGAGAGAGGACTTGTCTTTCAATATTATACAACATTCATCATCATCAAAATCTAATGAATGAATCCCTAAAAGGTTGTATTTATAGTGTATTACAAGAATAATGTGAAATGTCCAAAATGACCCCTTAGTCAAAGTCTTCAAGTGGGCTCCCTTGGAGTGCATTGTATGGACTAATTTTGGAGCCTAGTTAGGCCTTCCTTTGCACTTCATGTGTACACTCCAAGTCTCGAGTATATTCTCTCTCGCACTCACCCACCTCCGTGGTCGTACCCGTATCATCCTTCTCTTCTTGAAAAGAATTCGACCTCGAATCCTTACCTTGCAAAATCAAGAGAAGACAAACAAGCACACATCCTCATGACATGAGGGGTTAGGGTTAGCAAAAATAACACATCACATGCCATGCTAAGGTGGGACAAACTTGGAGTATACCCACGGGTCCTTTGTGTTGAACATGAAAACCTTAGTATAAATGGCACAAAGGAAGAGGTCATCAACAACAAAAAGAGACAAGGAAGAACCTTGCCTTCCTTTATTAGCACCCACAATCAAATATTGCTTGTCGTCTTGACCAAGCATCAAGTAGGAAGTGTAGAAATTCCCACATTCCCGGAGGGTGCCGGGGTCAAATGGGAGAAGTAGCCAAAGGTCTAAGCCGAGGTTAGCCCTTCCTTCTCCTAGAATGTCACTCTCACAACCACGTATGACATTTGCCTTTAAGAGAAGACTAACATTCAAGAATAGAGAGACACGACCTAGAAGTCCTACCTCAAACAAACATATGCCATCACTTATAACATTTCCATACACATGATCTCTATGAACAAAACTACTAGCAAGGCTTTTACCACACAAGATGTTCAAAGAGTCACGTGCACCATCAAGATCAACTCTATAAACACCATCACTAACTTGAGATTTTTTAAGCATGACACACATATGCTCAAGTAGTGGAATACATTCATGAGTAAGTTGATCTTCATTCACATCCTCACTAGTTGTTGGCAACTCACATACCAACGTAGACTCACCTTATTTCGCACAAGGGTCAACTAGTGTGTGAGTACTCTTGTCAATTGGTAATAGTACCTTGTTCAAGTTATAAGGGCTAGCACTAGATCTACATAAATCATTCTTACAAGAAGAATCAATTTCGTCATCTAAAGGATCAACTAGTGCTTGCGTACTTACTCTTTACAACAAGAGTTTGGTCCTCACGTAACCTAACATCACTAAGAGTATCACCATAGGGAGACTCAAATACCACTACTCTAGGTAAATCCGCAACTACATCCAATTGTCCACTACTAGCCACAACACAACATTCTAAGTTCATAGGAGTGTAGGGAATAGTGTTTTTACCTCGTAGCTCACATGAGCTACGACCTTCCTCTTGATGTGTGTCCGGGAAGCCCACTTGCTCCCTTTGACCTATCATACGATCCAACCTTTCATTTGCCATAACTAGGTCTCGGGACATAGTGTCAAGGTAGACTAAAATGACATTGGTGGCATTGTTGTCCATGGGTTGAGAGGTGGAAGCCGCGGATTTCCTTGTAATTGTACCTAAAAAAAAAAGAACACCTATAAAACAAAACACAAGTTAGTTCGAAACAACCTCACCACACTCTCGCACACTTGATCGTCTCACACTTGGTTTTACAAGTGTTGAAAGCCGGCTTGTACTTCGCTAGTGATTGAGGGTTGAGTCTACTCTTGCCCGGAATAGATTTTCGTTTGAGTTGACTCAAGCAAAATTTGTTACGGACTTGAACCAACAAGATACAACGATTTCACAAAAGAGAAAAACACACAACAAATGCGTAACACGAATGAACGAACACAAAAACTAACTAACAATCTAGTAAATAAGTACTAGTTTGCCAATTAGTATTGGAACCAACAAAATTGAAACTAAGAAACAACAAACGAAAACTAAGAAATCTAAAATTTGAGCTTAAATATGTTGTGTGAACAGTAAAACATGATGATGTGGCAACCATGTATTGGTCTTGGTTGCACACAACTTTTGTTGTCCAATTTCAAGTCTTGGTCAATTTTTCAATTTGGCCGTTGGTTGAACTTGTTCAATGGAGGGAAACACAAAGTAGTCTTTAGAGATTCTTTTTCAATTAAAATTTCAAGACTCAAAGTCTTGGACTAGACTTGTACTCCTTAAAACATGGATCCTTATTTTATGGGAAAGTGGTTGAGATGTGATTGACTTTTTGGTGAGTGGTGGTAAGTCTTTTAAGACTGACAAAGTTCTCACACTTTTTTCTTCACATTTTTGGATCTAACTTTCACTTTATTTTAACAAGGTATGAAGGTTTGGAAGAACATCAAGAACACTTCAACAATCACCAAGAAAATCAACAACAATCTCCCAAGAACAAAAACAAGGTCAACTACAAACTTCCAACAAACGGCCAAGTCCTTTAGTGTGGTGTTTTGGTCTTAACAAGGGGTGAAGATTGTGATGAACAATAAGAATACAACAACTTTTCAAGAATAATAACAACACCAACAACGTCCATCCCAAGTCCACAAGAAAGGTCACCACATGGCCAAGAACAACAACATCAATACACGGCCATTAACTTATCACAACAACAATCTCAACAATTCAAGCTCAGCTCGAGATATAGAATCAATGTGTTAGTGATGAAAAAAATAACTAACACTTAGAGACAACAAAGACAAGTAAAAATCTCGGCCAAGACACAACAAAAATACAATTTTCGTCCAAGAACACAAAATGGACAGATTGCTCTCTTTTCTGGAATTTTCAGTTTTCAACTTTTTTTTTTGTAGTTTTTAAGTCTCAAGCCCAAGATTGATCTTGTTAGAACAAAATCAACGATGGCTCTGATACCAAATGATACGGGAAAAATAACGGAAACACGAAACAGCTCCAAAACAGTCCACTAATCTTAAGGATTTGAGGACTAAGATGGAGACCACTCTCGGATTCACTACAACAACAACAATATGAGATGAAAACGGTGCATTTGACACCAAAAACAACAGCAACACAATGATAACAAGATGAACACAATGAGAAAAAATTTTGAATTCAAGAAGGACACAAAACAGTCCACTATGAATCTACAAAGTGCAATAAGATAAAGATAGATAGATAGATAGATAGATAGATAGATAGATAGATAGATAGATAGATAGATAGATAGATAGATAGATAGATAGATAGATAGATAGATAGATAGATAGATAGATAGATAGATAGATAGATAGACCAAATGAGGAAATAATATTAATAACCCAAGAATTGTTACACCCTTGGACCTTTAATACTACACACAACACTAACCTATCTTTTACGTAGGCACAAGAGGGATCTCGATCTCCCAAGGACCAACGTTTCCAAGCTTGAATCCAACACGAGTGATTCCACATTCAAGTTGATTTCCCTAGTTACAATTTCAGACTTGTGCCTCAAGGAGAGAGGACTTGTCTTTCAATGTTATACAACATTCATCATCATCAAAATCTAATGAATGAATCCCTAGAAGATTGTATTTATAGTGTATTATAAGAATAGTGTGAAATGTTCAAAATGACCCCTTAGTCAAAGTCTTCAAGTGGGCTCCCTTGGAGTGCATTGTATGGACTGATTTTAGAGCTTAGTTAGTCCTTCCTTTGCACTTCACGTGTACACTCCAAGTCTCAGGTTCATTCACTCTCGTACTCACCCACCTCCGTGGTCGTACCAGTATCATGACCTCCCCACTATCAACTTCGTTCCTTTAACCAAGACTCTTACTCTCCTTTTTGAGTCCCAATCCCAACCTAACCCTTTAAAGTCTCAAAATGGGATTAACCCCTTCCCCCAGGACTTCCCAAGCTGTCTTCACCTCAATTCCCTTACCAACAAACCACCAGCCATCCTCATGACTGGAGATGGGTTTCGCAGAATAGTTTCTCCCCCTAAGCCTGAATTGGGAGGAAAGGACAATCAGGATTCTAATCCAGAATCCCTTATATGTAGCCCAGGTGGTGATGGAAGGATTGAATGCGGGACTCAACAACTTCGGCCAGAACATATGGTTGAAAACCTTCATGAGGCTAAGCAACCAACCTCAATTGGGTCCCTTGACTCCACAGATGTTAAACTCAGAAATGACCTTGACAAGCCTATCTCTCCCATTCTTTCCAACAAAAATCCCACTGATGCTGGAGGAGGGCCCTCTTTTTGTACAAACCTTTTGGGCCCACCATGCCCGGAGGGAATAACACAGACCCCCTTATCTATGACCATCTCACCACTTGAAATAATGGAAAGGGAACAGACCCTGGAAGCCTTAAGAGAAAATAACTCAAAAATGGAGGAAATCCTAGCCACAAAGAAGGTGCCAAGAACAGAAATAGAAACACTAGAAAGGCCAGTACACTTTCTCTTCGAGGACCTAGTAAACGAAATGAATATAATCCTTATCCCTCGGGATCTACGATCCTTCAATTTGGATATAGTTCCACCATCTCAAAGGACAGGGAACTTCTAAAAAAACAAGATGTCTCCTCTATCGAGAAAGAGAAAACACATGGAGCAGGAGAGTGCTATGAATCCTCAAGGGAAGGGCAAGGAAATAATGTTGTACCCCCCAATCCCCCACCCATCAATGATGAATTGCATAATATAAAACTCTGGGGGCGCCAACAATGCTGACTTTAAAAGGCATTGGAAAACAATGGTTGACCTTCAGAAACCTTCTATCTTGGCTCTTCTGGAAACTAGGATGGGAGACCATAACCAGTTGTTTGACTTTCTGGGGTATAATAAAAAGATCCAATACCCTGCGGTTAGGAGCTCTGGGGGTCTTGTTATCATGTGGAATGATGAAAACATCACCATTACTGACATCAATATTTCCTCTCAAGGCATCCATGTGACTGTTCTGGTTAGTAGCCCTCCATCTTCTTGGTTTTTCAGTGCGATATATGCTAGTAACTGTCATGTCGAAAGGCAAAACTTATGGGAACAACTTAAATCTATGACTGATACCATTAAGGACCTGCCTAATAATGCTTGGTTGGTGGGAGGTGACTTTAATGAGCTTCTTAAATCCTCAGAAAAATTTGGGGGTAATGCTATCTACCACTGCAGAGCTAGGCTTTTCTGGGATTGTATTAATTAAAGTAGACTCATTGACTTGGGCTTCAAAGGTAGTAAGTTCACTTGGTCTAATAAAAGATATAGGTACAAGAAAGCCCTTATCTTGGAAAGATTAAACAGATGTCTTGCTAATGACAACTGGATAGATCTCTTTCCTGAATCCTCTATTACACACCTTCCCAGGATCCATTCTGATCATTCCCCCTTGTTGATCAGACTCACTAGACACCACCAGATCAACAGTAAACCCTTTAGGATGGATTCCATTTGGTGCTCTCACCTCACCTTCCAAGAGATGGTTAACAAATGCTTCAATGGCAACCTTGACCTTACCCAGGCCATCTCGAACTTTGAAGTCATCATCACATCCTGTAACAAAGAGGTCTTTGGAAATCTCTTTCATAGGAAAAAAACTCTCCTATCCATATTAGAAGGTATCTAAAAGTCTAACGACTACCCCTTTAGCACTTTTCTTCGCAATCTTGAGAGGGAACTCACTAAGCAATGTAGTGATATCCTTAGGCAAGAGCAAGAGTTTTAGAATCTTAAATCTAGAATAAATTGGCTCACTGAGGGAGATAAAAACACTGGTTTCTTTCACACCTCCACCCTTAATAAGAAGAGGAGGAATAAAATCAACTCCCTTAAAGATGACCAGGGAAACTGGGTTTATACCTATAAGGATATCACTAATTGTGTCATGTAGTTCTATCAAAACCTATTCTCCACTGACCACACCCTCTCAAATCACAAATGCCAAAATAATCCTTCTTCCAGGGGTTCTAACAACCCTATGGACCACCCAGGTCTGGAGGCTATCCCAACCCAGGATGAGATCAAGAGAGTTGTGTTATCCTTCAAGCCTACAAAAGCTCCTAGGCCTGATGACATTCATCCCCTATTCTACCACAAATACTGGGACATCCTTAGCAAACCTATGGTAAAGTTTTGTGAAGACACCTTCACCACCTGTACCATGGATGAGAAAGTCAATATCACCTACCTTTGTTTGATTCCCAAATGTAACCATGCCACTAATCTCAGGAATTTCAGACCCATTGTCCTCTGCAACACCCAGTACAAAATTATTACCAAACTCATTGCTAATAGAATGAAACATCATCTAGCCAACATCATAAGCCCTTCCCAAGCTAGCTTTTTCTCTAACAGAAGAGCTTCTGATAATGCTATCATAGTCCTAGAGTACATCACTCACTTCTAAAAAATAAAAGGAAAAAAAACAATATGATCCTCAAGATTGATCTTGAAAAGGCTTTTGATAGGATTGAATGGTCATTTGTCAAACAAGCCCTTCATTTCTTCAATTTCCCTCTTAACCTTGTCAAGCTTATCATGTCTTGTATCTCCTTCACCTCTGTCTCTATCCTCATTAATGGGGGCAGAACTGAGTACTTCAAGCCCACTAGGGGAATAAGGCAAGGTTACCCTATTTCTCCCTATCTTCATCACCTATATGGAACTTTTGTCTAGGAAGATTGGCCATGAGGTTGATCTCTTGAATTGGGACCCTATGTCCATCAGTAGAAGGGCCCCAAAAGTTTTCCACCTCTTCTTTGCTGATGACCTTATTCTAATTGCAAAAGTTGATGAAAAGAATTGTCAAACCATCAACAATACCCTTAACAATTTCTCTTATCATTCTGGTCAAATAGTTAATAACTCAAAATCCAAACTAATTTTTTCTCAAAACTGTCCCCAACATGAGAGGTTACAGTTTTCCAACATCTTTCAAATCAAGGATAAAACTAATTTATGTAAATATCTTGGCATTCCCATTTTCCATAATAAACCCAAGAAAAAAGACTTTCATTCATTATGGACTCCATGAACTCCAAGTTGGGAGGGTGGAAAACTAAGTTTCTCAACATGGCTGGGAGAACTACTTTTGCCAAACCTTCTCTTAGTAGTATTCCCAACCACATCATGCAATACATATCTATTCCCAAGCACACCCTCAAATCCATTGATAGAATTCAGAGGAATTTTATTTGGGGAACCACTTATGATAGGAAAAGAATGTATATGATCTCTTGGAATACTATTACTTTTCCCAAAAATAAAGGGGGCTGGGGATTCAGAAAGCTGCTATAAAAAATGAGTCTATCCTTATGAGCCTCGCCTGGAGAGTTATACATCAACCAACTAGTGCCTGGGTTAGAGTACTGAAAAACAAGTATAGTAAAGAGGCCATGACCTGTCATGCCAATGCCTCCAGGACTTGGAGGGACATCTTTAAGGGATGGACAAACTGCACTAAAGCTTCTACTTGGGCTGTCAAGGATGGGCAAAATGTCAACTTTTGGGGAGACATGTGGCTCCCTAACTTCAAACTACTCAAAAACATCATCCATGGTCCCCTTCAAACTTCTGAGGACAAAATCAAGCTTTCCCAAGTCTAACATCGGGGAACTTGGAACTTCAATTCCCTGTCCATTGACATCCCCCAAGAACTTAGACACCACATTAGGAACTCCTTCTATCCTAACAAAAGGATCCCTATGGACCTGCCTGTGTGGTCCCTTAATGGGAAAGGCTCTTTCTCTACTAGAAGTGCTTACCAAAACCTTGCGAGCAGCTACACTAACAGTGCTTCTGAGAATGGTAAGGCCTTTAACTGGATCTGGAAACTGCTTATCCCTCCTAAGCTTAAATTCTTCATCTGGCTCTTACACCATGATAAACTCCCCCCTAGTCTCAACCTTGCTAATAGAGGGATTGAGGTCAACCCCCACTGTTTCTCTTGTTGTAATATTATTGAAACCACCGACCACCTTTTCTATGAATGCCCCAAAGCTTCTGAACTCTGGGAAAACTTGATTTTTTCTGCGAAGTTCCCTACCCACATAAAGCACTCTAGCTTCATGGTCCCTAACTGGCAAAACACTTGGAGAACCACGAAGCACAAGGCCTTTGATCACCTTCTCCTTTGGCATGAAATCATCCTTCATTGCCTATGGGCTATTTGTAAAGCCAGGAACCATAACATCTTTAACCATGAAACAACTAAGCCCTCTTTTTAGCAAACTTATGTTGAGGCAATCGAATATAACATCCTTCAGCATAAAAGCCAGAAACGTGGCTTCTTCAACACCATTTTGATCAAATAACACCCCCCAGGATGGGCCACTACAAGTTAAATGTGAATGGTTTTTGCCTTGGCAATCCTGGGAGAGGGGGCATAGGTGGTGTCATTAGAAATCATAATGGTGAATGGGTAATGGGCTTTACCCAAAGCTTTATCAATGCCACTAATAACCAAATGGAACTCTTTGCTCTTAACGAAGGCCTCACCTTTGTTATTCAGCACGAAGTATTACCTGTCGAGATTAATACAAACTCAATAGAATCTTAAACATGCTTAAACAGAGGAACAAACATTATGATGGTATTATTGATCTCTGCAGGTCCAGGTTAATGGAGGTCGGTTCACTACCAATTCATCATTGTTATAGGGAAAAAAATCAGGTGGCGGACAAGTTAACTAAACAAGGAGCAACCTCAGATTATGTAGATGAAGCACGTCTTTTGCTAGTTCCTCCAATGTATGTCCAACAAGAGCTGTGGGCAGACATGATAGGAACTTTTTTTGAAAGATCTGTTAGAACTAGTGCTCAAACTCTCACTGAGCAAAGTTGTTTCTCTTTTGCCATTAACCGAGGCTGAACTTCCTGGATTTGTAATTATAACTCAATGTTTTTCTCTTTGTTATTAATCTAACTTGCTCCTTCATCACCAAAAAAAATAAATTCTAAATAGGAAAATTGTTTTGTTTCAAATTTAAATATTTTATTTTTTCTAAAAGAGAAACACAAATAAGTAAAATAAGATATCGACATTTTTGTAAATGATAGATTGGAAAAAGTCATTTTCTTCTATTCAAATTGTAAGAAAGCAAAAGATTACATTTCCTACACAATAATTAACACGACACTATACTAAATTAATTATGAAATAAAAAGTGTAACACATATTATAAATCTAAATTAAAATTAATTTTAAAAAATGGGTTTTCACACAAATATCTAAATTGGGGACAAAATTAAATATACCAACTAAAGAGCATCCCTTTTGTGTAAATCATTATTTTGCAAAAATCACCCAACAAAATAGAGGAATAATATTTCGATATTTTATCTGAAAAAATGAATTTATTTTATATTTAATTGAATATCAAGCAATAAATATAGAGGAACAATATTTGGACAATTTGGGACTTTGGGTGGAACAATGATTTTAATTTTAGTTCTGGTTAAGCAATTAATATTGTCTTCATCTTATCATAACAAATAATATCTCAAAAAGGAAAAAAAAAGTTGTCCAAATTTTTCAATTCATTGTTAAATAAGTGAGTTTACAGAAGGACTAACAAACTCAATATTACTTCAGTAAAATGACTAAAATCGTCATGTTTCTTTTTCAATGGATCCTTTTGAATTGGGGACATTTCAGTGAAAGACTCTTTACAAGTGTCTGAACAAGTACCGACACCACTTATATCAATATTGTCGTAGAAAAGTCATTTTCATCGAAATATTCTATTGAACTTTTAATTAGAGACACAATTGCCTCATAATTCTCTCGACAAATCCGAATGCAATCCTTGAGGCTTGGGTTCATTGGTTGCTTATATATAACTAGAGTTTGATTTTAAATGTCGTTAGCCTTGACTAAAGACAGTTGCATCATGATACGCGTCAAATCTTTCTTATCAGTAGAAGAACTTCTAGGATCCGCTCTAAGAGAACTGACACATAATTTATAATCGGAAGATTTTTTACAAATGTCATCTGTCAAATCTCCATATGAATGTGCTACAAATGAGAGATAGATAAAGAAAATCGCTATTAATGTCCTTATCAGTTTCATTTTCTTTTTTCTATTTTTTGTGTGGCGTGATGAACTGTTCTTATAGAATGAAGTACTCGCATATTGCTTCTTCTACATTTATGGTGGAATCAATTAAGAAGATTGTGTTACCATTATTATAATGAGATAGTGATATTCAAATTAATATCAAAATTTATGTTGATATCTTTTTAATTATTTTTTTTATTTTTTCTTCGTGAGATAGAGTCAAATTTTGCTAGCTTACTTTGACTAATTAAATTAACTATTTTACCAAAACTGAATTTTAATTTGTGCACCGTTTTCAATGTAGTTTATTTACCAGAGTAGTTCAATTCTTTTTAAATTTGCTTAGACAGGGGTGAAGTGCATTTTTTCTGACCAACAGCATGTTTGATCAATCTACTAAAATCAATTTATGTTAAAAAATGCTTTTTAGAAAATTAATTTTGTTGAGAAGCATTTTTATTTGATAAATAAATTTAAAGAACACTTTTGAATTTCAATTAGTATTAGTGTTTGATCAAGTTTTTAAAATTATTTTTAAGTATATTTTTCTTATAAGTGCTTTTAGAAAAATCTACTATTTTTAGCGTATGAAAAGTTGCTTCTCTAACTCTCCAAAAGTACTTATTTTCTTTCATAAATTTTACCAAAACATCTCAAATTTTTAAAACACTTTTGAAAGAAAAAAGCTTGGTCAACAGACTATTGGTTAACTAAATTGAAAATTGAATACAGTTTTATAAATAGTGTAATTTATCACCTACAAAATGTAAAATAATTATTAAGAACCTTATTAAAAAAAAGTATTGAAATGGGAAAAAAATTCTAACAATTCTCTTGAACATCGAACAACTCACTTATTTTGAATAATGAAGAATTATACATTAAAAAATTATTTAAAATGGACTAGAGGAAGTATTACAACATGTTACTCCCCTCCGTTTTAAACAAGTGACGTTTTTACTTTGACCGCATCTCTTAATAAATTATAATTAAAAAATAACTTTTAATTTTTTTTTTTACGCTTAATGAAATAACTTATAGTCACACAAGTATATAAAAATTATTTTAGACCACACATTTTTTTTTTCTTAAACTTTGTTTTGAATTATACGAAGCCACATAAAATGAGAACTCCTTAATAATTTCTTAATTATATAATACAATCGAAAGAACATTGTTAATGTTGTTTTGATCATCTAAAATATTAAAATTTTAAACACATTATTTTTACACTAATATAAAAATTGGGGACAAAATTTAAATACCAACTAAAAAATGTCCCTTTTGTGCAAAGCAAAGATCAAGCAATAAATAAGAGGAATAATATTTAGACAATTTTTTTTGAAATAATGAATTTAATTTTACCCCCTAAATATTCTGATTAAGCAAATAATATTGTCTTCATCTTATCACAACCAATAATAACAACATCTCAAAAATGGGAAAAAATAATTTAAATTTTGTAATTCATTGTTAAATAAATGTGTTTATCAAAAGGACTAACAAACTCAATACTAATTCAGTAAAATGGCTAAAATCGTCATGCTGCTCGATGGATCCTTTTGAATTGGATTCATTTCAGTAAAGGACTCTTCACAAGTGACTGAACAAGTATTGACACCATTTATATCAACATTTGTTGTAGAAAAATCATTTTCATCTAAATATTCGATTGAACTTTTAATTAGAGACACATCTGCCTCATAATTATCTCGACAAATCTGAATGCATTGCTTGAGGCTTGCATTCATTGGTTGCTTATATAAAACTAGAGTTTGATTATAAATGTTGCTAGCCTTGACTAAAGATAGTTGCATCATGATACGCGTCAGACCTTTCTAATCAGTAGAAGAACTTCTAGGATTCGTTCTAAGAGAGCTGACACATAATTTGTAGTCGAAAGTTTTTTTACAAACGTCATCTATCAAATCTCCACATGAATATGCTACAAATGAGAGATAGACAAAGAAAATCACTATTAATGTTTTCATGAGTTTCATTTTCTTTTTCTATCTTTTGTATGGAGTGATGAACTGTTCCTATAGAATGAAGTACTCGCATATTGCTTCTTCTGCATTTATGGTAGAATTAATTAAGAAGATTGTGTTATCATTATTATAGTGTGTAGCGGTGGTCAAATTAATATTAAAATTTAAGTTGATATCTTACAAATTAGTTTCCTTTTCTTTTTCTAATGAGATAGAGTCAAATTCTAATAGCTTACTTTAATTAATTAAATTAACTATTTTGACAAAATTGTTAGGATATTTTTTAATTTTTGCCTTTTAAAGTCATGATTTTTAATTTTTGATGGATCAAACATACCCCAAGTAGAAGTATTCTTTCGAACGATCCGACAAAGCTTCACTTCACTCGTTTTTATATGCTGCACAAAACTCAATAAAGACTATATAAATCTCTAATTTTTTACACAATTAACTAATAAACAATACATAATCAATTTATATTTTATAATATGTCTATATAATTATTGTACTTTAAGTATATACAGTATAATATAACAATAACATCAATATACATTTAGACAAATAAAATATTTCTCACCTTATAAATCTGATTCATCAACGCAATTTATAAGTTACACTACAAATTCTCAAATTGCATTCAATATGAATTAATAAAATACTTATTCACATCAAAATTTAAGTGTTTCTAATCAATTATTTTCATTTAATTAATAAAATAGAATAAAAAACTTGTAATAATATGTAAAACAACACATATATCACATTTTTTTGATAGGATATAAACACTATTTTAAGTTAATACCCTATTATAAAGACACATGTATTGTGAGTTACGAATTATGATCCCTTTAAAAATCGATACGATTCAATTTGAGTTGGGTTGAGTCGGGTCGGGTCGAAAAAATGGGTCATCCGTGACACAAAAAGGTTATCTTTAGGGTTTTAGGACCATTGTCTTCTTCAAGAACCTAAATTCTCTCTATCACTCAATCAATCAACCATGACTGCTCAATCTCAAGAAGAAATTCTTGCCGCTCATCTTGAACAGCAGAAACTTGAAGTAATTTTCCTTTTTTTTTTTTTTTTTCTCATAAGTATACATAAAGTTGTGATTTTTGAAGTATACAAATTTGACTTGATTTTATTGATTGATTATGTTAATTGAGAGTTTGTGTATTGATTGATTGAACTTTTATATTGCTGATCTGATTTGCTTGTGTTGTGGGTATTCAACTATTCATTGTTTTTCCTTGAAATTGATTTTTGGGATCTATTAAAAAAATTGGAATATATACAGAATCTTCACTTTGTAGATGCTCTTTTGTTGAAAAAGTTCGAATTTTTTTAAGGTTTGAGCTGTGGGAACAGACAATAGACCCTCGTGGTCCGGCCCTTTCGAGTATAGTGGGAGCTTAATGTATTGGGCTGCCTTTTTAATAGAGACAGCGCGTTTGCTTTAGCAGCATTTAAAATTTAGATGAAATGTTTACTTTGTTGTGTGAAAGAGCTTGTTAGTTTGCTCTGGCATGCGATAAACACTCTCTTTTGAGGGAAAGTTTGAGTGTTTTTTTTGAGGCGATGAATAGAGTGCTTCATGGTGTTTTTCATTGTAATTTGCAAAGTAATTTACGCTTTATAGATGTTTAAGTTTTTTTTTTTGGGTGGGTGGGGGGGCTAGCTATAGACTAAAATTGCGGTAAGTAGGAAATTATAAAGAGGAGGGGAGCAAAAGGGGATATTAAAGCTTCTAGCAAAAGAAAATTAAATGTTAAAATTTGCTTATGCTAATTCAGCATTGGCTCACTAGTTGTAAGTCAGCCCAATTGAGTTAACAATCGAGCAATATAGAGGTGTGCAGGAATGTGCTCCTCACTGAGGTTGTCCTTTCGGGAGCAATGTCGGAAAATATTTTACTCTTTCAACGCATATCTCAATTGGCTGACTTGACCCTTCCCCTACTCTCTTGATGTTGATTCATCTTTTAAGAGAGATGGAAATACTTAGTTCCTTTCCATTCCCTTTTCCTTTTCCTCAC
This sequence comes from Capsicum pubescens, assembly GCA_030864215.1. NCBI lineage: Eukaryota > Viridiplantae > Streptophyta > Magnoliopsida > Solanales > Solanaceae > Capsicum > Capsicum pubescens. Next base: position 290,000,717 of record CM061547.1, on the reverse strand, counting down.
AATGAATTTATGATTTGTTTTAGTGGTTCAGTTGTGATTATTATTTTCTTTTGAGACTGTAAGGCGAATATCGGATGTAGTTTGATGAGATGTAGTTATCGTCTGTATGACAGTTGATGTGATTAATGTTTTAGAGTAGCTAAATTTATCTATATTTGTTTATTTGAATCTTTATTGTACTTGCATTTCATATGCTTGAGAAATTTCATGAAGTTAATTAGACTTCCCATGTTGTAGTTGCTGCAATATTTTTAAGCATCTTCTGTTTGTTTTTTCATGAATGAGTCAAAATGGTGATCTTTGTTTTCCACTTTTCCATATTATAATGTTTATACCTATGCCTAAGAGAACAACAGAAAAATGAAAAGGTCATGTGTGGTATCTAACTACTTCATTGGTTCACTTGTAAATGGTAGAAATAGTGAACTATTGTCCTTTCTTGGTGTTCAATGTCAGCTTTCGTTGAGTGAGCATGGTTTTGGTCTTCATCTATATTCTTTAACATTTTTTTAATCAAGTATAATCTTATTTTGTAGTCTGAGGAGCCGATTATTGAGGATGAAGACGATGATGATGAAGACGAAGACGAAGATGATGACAAAGATGAGGATGATACTGAAGGTAAGCATACAAGCATAATTTCATTAATCTGAGCCTAACTTTACTGGTTCATTCTTTTGGTTCTTTCAAGTTGATGTCTTCAAAGCATTAGTTTGCATTTCCCATCACTCATCCAATTTTAGATTCAACTAGCTATGGAGATTAAGGACTTTGCTTCTGTATTCTACTTTTCCTTGTGAATTCTATTTAATAGGAAGCTAAGTGTGTAGTTAAAGTTGACTTGTTCGATCAATTTGAGTTCTTGAAAATTGTAAATGGTGCATTCAAAATTACTGGTTGTATAAGTGTGTTGATTAGGACAACTCAATCCAGAGTGTCTCACTTAAGATGAGATAAAAGGAGTATGACAAATGTTGGAGTATCTCTCATATTGATTATATCTCTGTCCAATACGTGCATTGCCATTTTTATTATGTTTTCATTCCTTTGTTGAAGTGATGGTAGTCAATAGATTTTATTTGAAGTAGAGTATATTACATTAACTCATGCTCATTTATTGTCACGTTCCTGATTAACTTGTTGGAGGAGATTCTGGGTCGTTCTCTATGCTTCTCAAAGTGTGCATCCTCTCTGAGAGATAACAACTTAATGTTTTAACTCTTTTATTGTGGTCCACAATGACATAAATATTGGAATTGTCAAATTACAAATTGCAGGGGGTAGTGGTAGGTCAAAGCAGAGCAGGAGCGAGAAGAAGAGTCGAAAAGCTATGATCAAGCTCGGAATGAAGCCAATCCCGGGTGTCAGCCGTGTCACTGTCAAAAAGAGCAAGAATGTTAGTTGATTATGTCACCGCCGCCTTGCTTTTTCGTTTCCATGTTTTCTGTTCTAGTGCTTGTTAGCTTTCTCCTTATTTTGTCTTCTCTTGTTTCAGATCCTATTTGTCATCTCGAAACCGGATGTTTTCAAGAGCCCTGCATCAGACACATATGTTATATTTGGTGAGGCAAAGATTGAGGACTTGAGCTCTCAATTGCAGTCTCAAGCTGCTGAACAGTTCAAGGCTCCTAATTTGAGCAATGTGACATCAAAACCAGAACCATCAACAGTGGCTCAAGACGATGAGGATGTAGATGAGACTGGCGTAGAACCCAAGGATATCGAGCTGGTGATGACACAAGCAGGTGTTCCCAGAGCAAAAGCTGTCAAAGCTCTAAAGGCTGCAGATGGCGATATCGTCTCTGCCATTATGGAGCTTACAAACTAGAAACTCTTAACTACGTAGTTCTTTTCTCTTCCTGTCGAGCTGCTTATGAATATTGAAGGTTTCGGTTGCTGCTTTTCCTATTCGGTTTTACTGTTCTGCTTGTTGTCATTGTAGACCAGAGACATACTGAGTTATGCAAAAGAAAAGAAATAGTATCTCTGGTTACTTGCATTGGAGCTTAATTATATTTTTATTTGCGTCGGCAGTCTCATACTTAGGGGTAAATCACTTCCTACCAAAGGTGACTTCATACTTGGGCTTGTACTCGAGACCTCTGATCAAGGATAAAGAAATATTTGCCACATTCCACCGCGATCCTTATTGGTCAATAGGCATGACTTTTAACTTGCAGCAAGCCTCCTGTGGACACTGCATCCCAAATATTCTCCAACCACAAGATTATTAGTTTATACTTCAATTTATCAAATTTCTTAAACTTGTCAGTAAATTTCGACACTCAAATTCTGATATGTTCTAAATTAACATCTGAACACATGATAAAGTGGTTAGTGTAAACCTTACTAGTATTACAGCTAGTTAAAGACTTAAATCACATTTGTTGTATCATCTCCTTTGTCAAATCTAATAAATGAAACCAAATGAATTAAAACATTACATTTATTAGATTTTTGTACATTGTATATAGATAGACTATGCTTTTCTCATTTATTGGTTCACCTAGAAATAGGTTGGATCGTATATCAAAATCAAGGATGAGTCCTAGGTTGGTTGAGAGCCCTATTCTTTATTGAAATAAAAGTTTCACCTAAGGTGAAAGGTAAATTTAATATAAATTAACAAATAAATTCTGACAAACAAGCATAAGTGAATTCTTTTTCTTGCCATTTTCTATAGCTCTCTCCTTGTAACAACAACAACAATATATACCCAGTGTATTCCCACATAGTGCGGTCTGGGAAGGGTAAAATGTATGCAGTCCATACCACTATCTTTGAAGAAGTAGAGAGACTGTTTTCGATAGATCCCAACTTAGGATCAAAGACAGTAGACAAAGTCGAAATAAAACATGAAACAAAATGGAATAATAGAAAATAACACTCACAACTCTCTCCTTGTTATAATAGTTAAAAAAAAAAGCTTTCTTCTCTGTCACTGATAAATAAAGCTTAAATTCTGTATTAGTTGATTTTTCAATTTATGTTTTCAAAGTTATAAAATTCAAATTTTTATATATAATGTTGCAACAAATATATATTTACATAGTCTTTTTTTTTGTACCCATTTCAATCTGATGCCTGCGGTTAGAGCCCGACTAATCCAGATCACGCAGTGCCTGATCCATTTTGAATATTCCATAGATATAGATAGACTTTATCCCTATTTTGACGGATAGAAAAGAAGTTTTTTTTTTTACGAGAGACACTCAACTAAAAGATATGTAATACTAATAAAAAAAAGTTGTTCGTCGTAGAAAAAAGGAAAAGGTGGGTGCAAAATAAACAGTGCAGATGACAAGTTAAAAATATTTAGGCGGTACTTATATTACAACCTTTCCATTTGTAAAAACAGTCAATAAAATACCATTTAAAGCAAAACAACAAAATCTATCTGCTTTATTCACTTACAACAATTAACAGTTGTTCTTACAGCAACTCACTTTACTCTCTTCCATCCTATAACCCTAAACCAAACTACAAAAATAACCAAAAAAAATATACATACATAGTTGTATTGTATCACTCTTTAGAAGAAGAAGTGATGGATTCTTTGTTGTGCAAATATAGAAATGAAGTACTATAAGAAAAGGGAGTTAGACCCACATTGTTATAAGTGTTTCCAATGGGGAAGGGAGAGGAAGAACAGCAAATACAAAGTGGTACTACATTGGATGCACAAGGTACAAACCAAAATGTAGAAGGTTGGAGATGTTGTAAGTTTAAAGGGTTGGTGAGTTTTAGATGTGTATTTGTATTGTTGCTTGGTTTGGGTGTCTTGATTTCTGCTGTTTTCTTGTTACCATTTTTCAAGAATGGAGATCTGGGGGATCTGGATCTTGATTACAAGTATAAAGGTACTATTTTTATAGATTACTGATTAGTATAAACTGTAAAGGTGCTATCTTTATGTGTCTTAATGGCAATATGTGGTTGTTTTGAAGATCTTTCTGAGTAATTTGTTGTGTTAGATTAGTAATTGTGAGTTTACAATCTTGTTTTGTACCTTGTTTGAAATCTTGATTACCTTTTTTATGAAATGTTTCTCCTTCTGTTATTAAAAGAACTGATATGTTTGAACTTTGGGGTTCTTCTAGTTTTGGTTAAATGAAGTGAATTTTCAGTTACTGAGACTTTCAGTTACAACAACAACATACCCAGTGTATTCCCACCTAGTGGGGTCTGGTGAGGGTAGAGTGTACGCAGTCCGTACCACTACCTCAGGTGAAGTAGAGAGGCTGTTTCCGATAGACCCCCGGCTTAGAACCAATAACTAAGCATTTTGGCCCTTAATTAAGAAAACTGGAAAGTTATTTAGTTGGTATGCATTTTCGCCCTTAATAGTGACATAAATTTCATGCTAATTCTTCATCTGGTAGCAATTGCCTTTTTGAGTTTCACTTTGGAGGTGGGTTTGTAGCTTAGACATATAATTGATGAGTCTGTTATTAAAACTTGTATTAAAGCAACTGGTATATTCTGTTACATACATTTTCACTGGTAAAATAAAGAAGGTAAAGAAGATTGTTGATTTCGTCGACTATTGCAGCAGAATAGATACCTAGTTATGTCAGAAAGAATGTACCTTTAGATCCGCCTAGTGATATTTCAGCTCGTCAGTATTTCATTATTTCTCAGAGATATTCACACCTTAAATCCCCAGGAAGGATTAGTTTATCAGTTTGATACGATTCTATTATGTCTTGTTTTTTTAACCCCTAATGTTCCTTCCATAAGTCTTACCTCCGTTCGTTGCTTTTGCACGTTCCTTTACAGTAATTGGCCATCTGATGCTCTTGCATTATGAACTTATTATGATCTGATGACGGTATAATCTTAGATTGGTTGATCTACTGTCTTCTGTTCCGATGGAAAACTCCTATGGTTAAGCACAACAACAACAACATACCCAGTACAGTCCCACGAGTGGGGTCTGGGAAGGGTAGATCGTACACAGACGTTACTTCTACCTTGTCAGGTAGAGAGGCGGTTTCCAAAAGGCTCTCGGCTCAAAGAAAGCAAAAACACATCTAAGAAGACATAAGCAATAACAGTACAGTATGAAAGTAGAGGCATACAATACAATCAAGTAGTAATAGATAATAATGAAAATTATGGAAATAGTAAACTAATAAAATAATCAAAATATTGAAGATAATACTAATACTACTAAACCGGGGAAACTAAACACAAAACTAACTACTACTAGCCTTGTACCTGAATCCTTGCCCTCCACACCTTCCAATTGATCAAGCAAGATTAGTTTTTAATGCACTTCATTGTTTTTAAATCTTAATGTTCCTTAGGCAATGCATGGTGCTCCCAGAACATTGCTTGAGTTAAACAATCCAACTGAACTTTAAGAGGGGCCGCTTTTCAGGTGTCTCCTTTTGATGGCATTCTGAAATTATTATGCATTGGCCGCATAGAATTAGTTTTGCCCTTCTGATTCGAGTGTTGGACATCAAGCAAAATCTTTGGAAATCCTCAAAGAAGACAAGTCTTGATTGAAGCTTGGCCTACTTAGTTAATGTTTTCACATGTCCTTATAACCGTAGGAGCTTTTGGTCTATTGATAATTTTGTTCACTTGGAGCTCTGAAATCGTGATTATCTCTTAGTAGCATTCTAGCGGCTCACATTTCCTGACCATTTGAGTTGTCTAATCGATGTTATCCTCACATTTTAATTTGACCTCCGGTAGTTATATTCATTTCATTGGTCGATGTTTGGATACTCACCCATTGGACATTCTTTTATCAGGTAAAATTATTTATTCATATCCAACAACAATTAAAATATCGAACATATATAAAATAAACACACACTCCCTCTGGCCTCTACTTCATCTTATGTGTCTCTTAGTTTGACTGAGCACAAAGTTCAAGAAAATAAGGGAGACTTTTTAGTCTTGTGGTCTTAAACTAAAGATGTGTATAATGTTCCGAATGTCTCTTGAATCTTATGGTTTTAAACATGCAGCGTAGAATGTTGGAATTCAAGAGTTACTAAACATAAAGACGTTCTTTCCTAAACACTTAAGCTACGTAAACTGAAACTGAGGGAGTACTGACTAGGTTAGAATTCCTGGTCTTGGAGGTCTAAATTAACCTAGTGCTTTTTTTTTCTCCATAGCTTAGTTTTCCCACAAGTAACAATCAATGTCATCAACAACTTCATCTGCTTGTAGCATTGAGGTATGATAAAGGCTTTTAATAATAGGCATAGAACAGAGTTGTTCTCTAGGTGACTGCACTTCTCTCAGCATAGAGTAGAAGTGTTCTTGAAGGACAATGAAAAGCTTGATACCTTTGGAGTACATGGAGTCTCCTGGTTGGTAGCTGCTTCTTGACAGTGAAAGTGAAGCATCTCTATGCTGGACTGCATATGTCAAGCTGGTTTTAGTTACTTTGAGACTTTCACTTGTTTTTCTTGTAAAGTGTCTTGAATAATCTGAATTTCCTACTTATATTTGGAAAAAAAAAAGAGTACCTACTCATAGATGATTGAAGTAGATCTTACGCTCATTGCAAATATTTCCAGCTTTTCACGTCGATGTGTTTTGTGTTTTCCAGGTCATGATATAGTTGCTAGTTTCATGCTTGAGAAGCCAACTTCCTTTGTCAAGGATAACATTTTGCAACTTGCAGATGATATTTTTGATGAAATAAGTGTTTCCCATACTAAAGTATGTCCAATAGTTCTCCCTTATCTCAGATATTCTTCCTTAGGTTATTTTTCTTTTGCCATTTCTGCCCTCTCACACGGATTTTGTGCTTCTAACAGGTGGAAATAATATCATTAGAAAATATACCTGGATCGAACATAACAGAGGTCATCTTTGCGGTTGACTCTGAAGTGAAAAATGGGAGGGTCTCTCTAACTGCTCTGAGTTTAGTCCGGTCGGAATTTGAAGCTGTTATTACTGACCAATCAGCTCTGCACTTGACAGAACGTTTGTTTGGTGATCCTTTTTCCTTTGATGTTCTGAAATTCAGAGGAGGGATTACTGTGATCCCCAATCAGAGTGGATTCCCCATGCAGCAAGTCCAGATTCTTTTCAACTTCACCTTGAACTTTTCAATTGATGAGATTCAAGATAATTTTCATGAACTAAAAAGCCAGCTCAAATCGGGATTACATCTTTCATCGGGTGAGGTCTGTGATTATGATTGCTTTTAGCTGCATTGACACATATATCTTTCCTCTTATATCATTCTTCATGCCGCTGACGACGTTTTTGTTATTAAGCAAGTTCTTTGTGATCTATCGTCCTTTTTCAAGCTCTACGTTCTTTGGGTCATATTACTTTCTTGAGACATTAACTTTTTTTATTTCTTATCGTGGTATGACTGATTGATTGTAGTAAGGCTTCTGTTCTTTTATTTGCTATTTCATTTAAGTTTTTCTGTTTGTTATATATGTATAATCTCCTGGTAAATGTGCATGTTTGAATCCTGCCGCCCACACAGTTGAGGTACTTGGTTTTTCATTTTCAAAAAAGAATTATGTGTAATTTTTAACTCATGCAGGCAGTCCTTTGAAAGGGAAGTAATTATATATCAAAGTAAAACGGTATACAGAGGCTGCACTTAGATAGTTTAAATTATGAAACCCAACTATCTATAGTTTGCTTTCATATTTATGCTCAAGTTGAATGGTTTTCTATGACTATATATAGGTTGTTCTATGATGTATCAATCTGATAATGCTGCCCCTTTGTAGAGTATCATTGTTAATAATTTCTTTTGCAAAAGGTCTGTATGATTAAGACCGTGAGAGGCATTGTGTATATTTGTGTTTTAAATGGTTGGTTTTATTACCACTTCAGCGAATCTCATTGGCACAAAATGTATCATTCTTTTTCTTTCTCAAAAGATCCATATACGTGCAGTTGTTTTATTAAAAAGGCATAAAGCTTGCACTGTATCATTCTCTTGCAATCTGCTACCGTCCAACAAAGGCCCTTCCTAACGCAGGCATACCTGAACATATTTTATCTTCATGTTTACGCACACTAAAGCAATATCCCCGTGATCACAGCAGAGGATGTCTTGGTTTATTTATGCTCCTGTTGGTTGCTTGCATCTTTTTGTTATTACGTGTTCATTGCTTGAAAAACATTTTTCATTATTTATTACTTAGAAGAGCATTCATCGTTGATGTTAGCATGCTGATTTCTCTTTCTTTTTCCTCTTTATAATGCAGAACTTGTATATGAGTTTGACAAGTACAAGAGGTTCAACGGTGGATCCTCCCACTATTGTTCAGTGTAAAGTCCTTTTGGCAGTCGGAACAAATCCCTCCAGTTCAAGGATGAAGCAGTTGGCTCAGACAATTGGTTCTCATTCTGAAAACCTTGGCCTCAATAACACCGTATTTGGAAGGGTTAAGCAAGTTAGCCTTTCCTCTGTTTTACCTCATTCGCGAGGTGGTGATGCTGGTAGCCCCTCACCTTCTCCAGCTCCTCTACCTCACCGTCACCACCACTACCATCACCGCAATCAAGATTCAAACCTTGCTCCTGCAATATCACCTGCTCCAAAGGTTGGGAAAGGTGGATCTATTAGCAGGCAAGTTTCACCTATATCTGCACCAACGCCAGCCTCTGCAACAGTATTTCCACCTGCCCCTGCACCTACGCAGCACAAGCGACATGAAACCCAGCCTCCTTGTTATTTTGGGAGATTTCCAAGGAAGGCAAATAGTCACTCGCATATGGTTCCTGCTCGAGCACCAGTCCCTGCACCTCATATTGCTCCCTCGCCGCACCAGCAAGTACATGCTCCAGCTCCTATTCCACATGAAATCACTGCATCTAGTCCATTGCCTAATGTAGTGTATGCTCATGTTCATCCTCCGCAAAGGAGTAATTCTGTTGCAGAGCCTCCTAAAAGATTTACGCCAGCGTCACCCTTGCCATCTTCATGTGAGTACTTTCTTGAGCACCTTGTCTGCTTTAAACAGGGAATGTGATAAACTTGCATGTCAGCTCATCTCATCAACTTTTTTTCCACCAGAAGAGGACGACTTAAAAGCAAGTGAAATTTCTTTTTCTCTAATATAAATTGTTCATTCTGTTTGGATTCTTAAGATATTCGCTTTAATCAGCTGGTGCTTTTTCTCCTCTAGTAGAATCATACTTGTGTTTGCCTCACTGTGTAGGTGATATTTTTTTCTGTAATGCTAAATTGATGCAGTGACATATGCATTTGCAGCTTCTGAAGGAATTCTCTCGTCAAAATTCTGGGCTTTCTCGCTGTTCCTATTAGTACTACTTCCATAGCAGCAGGACAAGGAGAAATTATTTTTTCGTAACAAAACTTGCCTCCAGTATTCTGAAAACAAGTTCCACGTCATTCCATAAAGAAACAAACTTGAGGAATTTGCAGAGAGTGAGCGCGAGAGAGCAATGCCAAAAGGGCATACCTCGCGCTTGCATAAATGTGTGTTATTGTTGTGTTCTTGTAAATATTTCTATAAAGATTCAGTGCAGAAATGCATTTTTAGGTCAAAGTCACAGAGGTGACAGGCCTGCGATGACTTGCATGGGCACTGTCATGTATCATCCCTCTTGCATAAACGCAAGGTGGGAAAAACACAACCAAGAAATGTATAATAAGCCTTTTTGTTCCTATGATCTTCCAAGCTTATCATTTGTGATCTTTAGTACTGAATGACAGATTGTTCTTACTATGTCAGTTGCTGATTCTACTTCTCAGTTATACTTGTGAAAAGTATGGTCGTTGAGGTATCAGGATCTGATGGTTCACCACAAAGGTAAGTCTTTCATTTGTCTCTATATTATCAAATGGATATATGTATCAGAAACGTAGATACATCGTGATGAATCTTACAAAACACACTTTTTTTAACAACGATGGTGTTTGAGTTAGCTTGTGTAGCTTTGACTATTCCACAAGTACTTACTTGAAGTTTTCTTCTATCAGTACAAGTATCACATAATTCTGTCGACCAAACCTGAGACGATGAAAGGAAATGGACAGAAAACTTTTGCACCTGTGTTAGATGCATATACATAGTTGAACCATATACCATGGTCCAAAAAACTTGCTTGTATATTCAATAAAATTTATTTGAAACTATAAATAGTTAAATACAATTTACAATTTCAACGACATATTATCAAATAGCCTCAAAGAACATAGAATTCTCTAATCTTTGTATGTTAAATGATGAAAACACAACAATAATTAGGCCTCACTCCCAAACTATTTGGGATTGGCATTTTAAACAAGAGAAGTAGTAATAACAAGAAGACTAATAATTCTAAAAGAGGGGTGTGGAAAGGATGGCAAATTTGCCCATCTCTTTGCCATTGATCATGCTATAATATCTATCTACATATATCTATATACACTTGTTGTAAATACACATGGAATTCTTCTCATAAACCAGACTTTCTCTTCAGAATTCACAAGAAGATCCCAATCTTTGCTTTGACAAACACATGCAGTTTTTTCCCTCGAAAGCCTCTGATAAAAGCTTCTCGAAAACCTCTAAGAACAAGCTCCATTCTTCATTACTCATTTCACCAAAAGAAATCCCTTCACCATCATTCTTGTAATTTTTTGTACCAAAGCTCATGCTCCTCAACATGGCGCTAGCTTTCTGAGTATCACCATCGTTGATGTTATCCTCCTTAGCACCATCATCGTCTATTAAGGTGTCATAATCGCGAGAAATGTTGCTTAGGCAATCACATTCTTCTTCATAACTAAATACTGATGGAGTAACTAATCTACTCATAGACCTTACAGATGAAAATCTTTGAATCTTCGGTGGCTTAGCTGTTACAGCAGAGCCCTGCAAGATTTCATCAGATTCTTCTTCTTGATTTGAGCTATCTCCATCTTCATAATCAAACTGAAAAACTCCAGCATCTTCTTCTTTCTCTTCAGCAATACTTTGATTATCCTCTTTTGTTTTACTCTCCATCTTAACCTTGGCACTGAAACATATCTTTTCTAATGCACTCCATTCTTCCTGTCCTCCATAACATTTTCGAGTCATCATTTCTCCAATTTGATCTAGACAAATCCCTGAGGTAACAGCTTGCTTCAAAAGAATGGTGCACACCACAAGAACCCTGATGGATGATTCCCTGATAGAAGGAAGTTCACTTCTTAGTAAATCTGCATCCTTAAATGGATCGAGACCACATATATACTCCATCTCAGACTCCGAAAATGGAATGGAGGCTTGAGGCCAATGCAGCCATTCAAAGTATGGATCATCAAGTGATTCTGGCAAGCAAAGTCCATGATCAATAGGTACAAGTTCAGCAGAATCAACAGCATAGCTTTCTTTACCGTGCTTCACCAGGATATTTCCAGCATGCCTGTCGAGATTGAGAAGGCGTATGTCCAAAATCCCTATACGATGGATTGAAGCCACTGAAAAGCCTGAAGCGCCTAAGTCGCCTGCATCATAATCATGTTCTGTAAACCGTTGAAGTGAGGCAATCTTGTAAGTTGAAGCAGAAATTGATTGTGAATCGTTTATATTGAAGGTAACATGAGAAAATTTGACTAATGTTGTTGGAGGAACACCAGCAAATCCATCATGGTCAAGAAGATAGGCAGCAGATTCGCGGACACCAGTTTCACCTATCTTGATGGATCTTTTCATGCCCGGTTGGCCTAGCATCCGACCTGCAAATCCCTTTGGATTATTAAAAGCTAGAGGTTCCTCATCTGCAGGTTTTGCCACTGCTATTGCACTACCATTAGTCGCCCGGAAAAGGTAAGCACCACCTAAGCCACTTGACAGTAACTCAGGTTTGACTCCACATGCCATAGCTATAGCAACCTCAACAACTAAAGCATGCACTTTAGGAGCGCGATGGCCACCAATGATTTCAACCCTCGGATTACTGTCAAAATCTTCTTCCGCTCTCGCAGAGAGGGATAAACATGGCGTGGAAAGGCTCTTTTGGATGTTGGAGAACTCAAATGGAACGCTATGTAGAGAATGTGTAAGGCTCGTTTGGCTTGATTCAAGAATGTTGTTGTAATCGATCTGAGAGAAGGATGGAATCTTACACCTTGGAGGTCGAACGAATTCCTTGAACCCATGATTCTGATGATTGATAGCTACAGCCATCTTTTTGAATCTCATTCAGGTAAAAACAACAACAATAAAAGTGCATGCTAAAGGGAGCTTCTTTAATGAGTGAATCCTAGAGAATTAGTCTTTCTTTGGTAGAACATCCTTCACATTGTCTGAAAAATGAAACAACATGAAATTCATTGTCCTAAGCAAATCTACAAACCATTACAACATCCTTACTTAACCAGTTGACACTACATTTTTGACAGTGAATTCATGAAAGCAAATGAAAAGGAATACACAGACTTACATCAAATTCGCGTAAAGGAGGCTGCAAAAGTCGAATAACCACATTGCTATCTTTGAACCCTGTGAAATTTCCCGCGAATTATACACTGAAAACAAACATAGATACAGCAAAATGACTGAACACCATGGTTGAGAACTTGAAATTTACATACCATCCTGTTGGTTCCCTCGCTCCTCCGCTTAATAGTCGCCACAAATGACTGCAGAAAGAAGAAAACAACAACAATTAGAAGAAGGTATACCATTGACATTGGCAAAGAACCTAGAGTCGTACTCCTATAAATGATCTTCGATAAGCAAAAGAGATTGTGGTTCATAACTCATAAAATTAAAATCCTAGATCGATTTTTGCTTTTCCACGAATGTGCATGTGCATGGGAGTGAGAGTACTAATAATCTTGTTATAAACCTCAATCTTTGCATAAAAATGCAAGAAAATTTACAATCAAAACATATTTCTAACAATATTTTCAAGAAAACTGATAGTATTAATAATGAAAGTAATCTCGACTATCCCATAAAATCTTAGGTATTCACAAAAAACAAGATTTCGAATATCCCATAAACTCCTAGGATATTCATAAAGGCGCCAAATAATGTCTTAATCAATGCCGTCGCTGGACGTTCCTAGCGATCGAAAGGAGATCCTAATCATGTTAATACGCTACTAATGACCAAAGAAGAATCAAGGCAGGAATATAATAATTGACTCCTGGTATATTCATAAACAGATGCAAGGCGCCAAATCAATGCCGTCCCTAGCGATCAAGTACTAGGTCCTAATCATCCTACGTTCGAGAAATACGCTGCTAACGGCCAGAGAGCAGGAATATAATAATAACTGACTCCTAGGATATTCATAAAGAGATGCAAGACACCAAATAACACTTCATCAACGCCGTCCCTGGACGTTCCTAGCGATCAAATACATCGGAGGGAGGTCCCAATCATCTTACGTTCGACAAATACGCTACTCACAACCCTCAAATCAATCAAGACAGTAACATAACTGTACTCAATTAACCTATCAATAAAGAATCCGTTTTTCGATAAAAGTATTACATACCCTGAACACTGGTGAGGCATTCAGGGAGACGAACAACAACGGCTGAGCGTGAGAGAGACAGAGAAAAAACAAAATTCCTTTTACTAAAAAATTATTTGAGAGACAAAGGCCCCCCTTCTTCTCTGTCTGTTTTTTTCTTTTTTTGTTTGTTTTTAATTTTTTTTCCCCCCCAGTCTGGGGGAGATTTGTCTCTTTTACTAATTCTGTCTTTCGAAAAACCGGTAAAACGGTTATACTATAATGCCTTCCTTTCGTTCCCGTCCTTCTCGCTAACCATTTTCCATATATTATGTGAAGGATATTATTTTTGATCAAATTATTATAGTTATTGTGATAATTAAATTAGAGTAACGATGAGTTTTATTAATGACCAAAGCACGTATGCATGCATGAGTGATGAAAGTTTAGTGTGGATTGTGGAATAGTCATTTTGCATCGTGTGAATCTTCCTCCAACTTAGTCTAATTGTAAAGATTGGAGTATGTGTTTTTTGAAAATAAAAAAAATATCAACTAGTATTTGTATAGTGAAAATGAAAATCTCGCGAGTATTTGTTTTTGTTTTGTGACTTTGAAAAATACCCTCACAATTTAACTTAGGAGAATTCAATTGACGAACAGTTTGAAAACATTCGAAACTAGACCTCAATGCTATAATTTTTCTTTAAAGTTGAATCCAAATTATTTGAAAGTTGCATGTTATACGATTAGAAGTGAAAACACGTGTATAAGAAAATTACATGGTTTAGCTTCCAACTTACGTTATTTGCTCGATCTTGATCACTTCATCTTGCTCTCTTTGATACATTATTGTCTCTTTTCATAAATTTCTTTATTAATTATATACTGCGCGAAAAAAGAAGAAGAAGAAAGAGATGCAACAAATATGCAAAAACTAAGCAATAAAATCAAGCATGAAAGAATGCTAAAATAATCATATAAGCATGACCAATCATTATAGTTAAAGAACTTTTAACCCTTAGATAATAATTAATAAAGAATAATTAATTTCAATTTCTAAAAAGAAAGAATAACAATTATATTTTTTGTCATTTCTAGAATTTTTTTTTTTTTCAACTTTGTCTTTATCTTTTTAACGTTAAAGTGATAATGGATATGCTGTTGATTTACGTATCATATTTAAACGTTTAACGGTAAAATTTCTCATGCTAAAAACCTTCTCTTTTGTCATGCATATTTTTTTTATATTGTAAGTATGTAACATAGTCATTTTATGTTGTGAAATTACACGATATATGTTATTATTATACTCTTTTTATTATGTATATACAACAATGAAAATCCTTTTTTTCCTTTTTCTTAAGAGCTTTAAAAAAAGATTTTCTTTTTTGTTTTTTCATTCGGTGTCTGATACTCGTATTGAGCTCAACTAATCTGAATTCGCATCGGGTAGGGCCCCCCATTCGGAGGGTAGCGCTCCCAACAGATTTTTCTTCATGTCCAGGATCGAACCCTCGACCTTCGGTTAAGGAACTTTAAAAAAAGATATATATTTTTAAACTGAGATAAATTCCTATGTATAAATCATTATTAGTAGCAAAAATAAAGTTAACCGAACCGGTAGAACCTCTTGAGGTTCAATCGAACCGCCCGGTTTAGTCGAACCGGAAAGCAGAATAAAACCAATAGATTTTCCCCAAATTACAGAAAAAGCCCTTTTCCTTCACTAGCCTTACTTTCACTGTCTCTCTCTCTCTCGTCTCGCAAACCCTTTCCCTATATCTTCAAATTCCCCAAATTGCCCTCATCGGCCGCCGTTCCTCGCCGTCAAATCTCGCCGGCGATGCAGTAGAATCTTCTCCAGTAGACGCACAGCTTACAGGTATATTGCTTTCTGTAACCCTATCTTTGTAGCTCAGAATTTAGGTTTTACTTTTTTCGTTTGTATAGAAAACGTCGTCGTTCGTTATTTCGGTTTTGCTTGTTTACTCCCTTCGTCAATTGTACTTTGCAGCTATTTTTTTTGTGTTGAATTGTTTCTTGAATTTCTTGTTTCAATCGCAGAACGAGAAAGATATGTAAAAATTGGATTTCTGGAGTTTTTCTAGCTGAGAAAACGAAAAAGTATGCGAAAAATTGGATTTTTTAAAGTTTATTCTAGTTGAACAGTTTAAGTGTGTTGAGCATCAGAAATTTTCTTGTCTTGTACCTGAGAATTTAGGTTTAAGTTTTTTCTTTATGTAATAGAATGCCGTGGTTCGTTATTTGTGTTCTCTTTGTTACTTGCGTTCGTTAATTGTACTTTCCAGGTACTTTTTTGTGTTGAAATGTTTTTGATTTTGTTGTTTCAATCGTAGATAGGAAAGTATGGAGAACACAAATTAGGTTAGAATGTTAGTGCGTGAGTTGTAGCCAGTAGTTAGATATACTTTGGGGTGGCCTTGCTAGTAGTGTAGGACTTTCCTTATAGGATGGAGTTTCTAGTTAGTTGGGTTGGGGGAGGTGGGTGCTTGCAATTTGATAGTGTATCGTACTACTTTGTGGTTGCCTTATTTATGATATTTCATCTTGTCTCATATTTTATTATGACCTTATTTACTATCTCTGTGTCTTGAGCCGGGGGTCTATCGGAAACCACCTCTCTACTTCTTCGGAGGTAGTGGTATGGACTGCGTACATTTTACCCTCCCCAGACCCCCACTAGGTGGGATATGTTGTTGTTGTAATCGTATAACGAAAAAAATGTTTAAAATTGGATTTTTCTGTTTTTTCTAGTTGAAAAGCTTAAGGTTTGTGTTTTTTTTTGTGTTGAGCTTCAGAGATTTGCTTATTTCAAGTTGTATTTCGGTTTTCTTGGTTACTTGCGTTAATGAATTTCACTTTGTAGGTACTTTAATGTGTGGAATTGGTTTTGATTTTCTTGTTTCAATCGTAAGATGTAACATATCCGTTAAAGTTGGATCTTCTTAGTTTTTTAGCTAAAAAGCTTAAGGTTTGTTCGTTTTTTGTGTGTTGAGCATCAGAAATTTGCTTATTTCAAGTATGTATCTTTGGAAAAAATCAGCATTCAGATCCCTAACTTGTATAGCACAAGCTGAGAATTTAGGTTTAACTTTTTGTGTTTATATAAAAAACGTCGTCATTCGTTATTTGTGCTTTGCTTGGTTACTTGTGTTCGTTAATTTTACTTTGCAGGTACTTTAGTTATTTGATTTTCTTGTTCCAATCGTAAAGTGAAAAAATTATGTTAAAATTGGATTTTGTTAGTTTTTCTAGCTGAGAAAACGAAAAAGTGCGTTAAAAATTAGACTTTTTTTTTTTTTAGTTTTTCTAGTTGAGCAGTTTAAGGTTCCTCTTTATGTGTGTTGAGCATCAGAGATTTGCTTATTTCAAGTATATATCTTTGAACAAATTCAGCATTCAGAAGCCTATATTGTATAGCACAAGCTGAAAATTTAGGTTTAATATTTTGGTTTTCGTTATTTCGATTATCTTTGTTACTTGCGCTTGTGTTGAGTTCATTAGTTCGATTTTCTTTGCTTTGTTGCTTACTTGCCTTTGCGAATTTTACTTTAGAAGTACTATTGTGCTTTGATTTTCTGGGTCCAATCGTAAAATTGGAAAATTATGTTAAAAATTGGATTTTAGGCTCTGTTTGTTTGTGTGTTGAGCATCAGAGATTTGCTTATTTCAAGTATATGTATTGTTTAGCACAAGCTGAGAATTTAGGTTTAAGTTTTCTGTTTTCCTTAATTCGGTTTTCTTGGTTACTTATGTTCGTGAAATTTTACTTTGCAGGTACTTTTTCGTGTTGAATTGTTTTTGATTTTCTTGTTTCATTCTTAAATTTTTTTAAAAAGGGTTAAAAATTGTTTTTTTTTAATTTATCTAGCTGATAAGTTTAAGGTTCGTTCTTCTGTGTGTTGTGTGTTGAGCATAAGAGATTTGCTTATTTTCATTTGTTCTAGCCTTGGTGGACAGAGTTATATTTTCATTTGTTCTAGCCTTGGTGGACAGAGTTACCAGGTACCTGTTGCTGGTGGGAGGTGACAGGTATCCCGTGGATTTAGTCGAGGTGCGTGCAAGCTGACCCGGACATCACGGTTATAAAAAAAAGAAGTGATTTGCTTATTTCAAGTAGTATTTCGATACGTTTGAAAGAATTGAACATTCAGATTGGTGATACTTACTTTGAGAAGCAACTACTTATTTAACATTTATGTTTCTTTGAACTTGAGAAATTTGATTTCTTGGTGACACTTGAATTCCTAATTTTTGAGCTTGTAAATTGTGACTATTTTGGTGAATTCTACTCTTTATCAAGGTTATAGAATTTCTTACGAATAAATTAGGTTATAAAATCCATATGAGAGTAGAATTTCTTAAGAATATATTACAAGGTTATAAAATCCATATGAGAGTAAGTTGATATTGTTAAAATAATATGTTAAACTTTTTCTAGCTGAGCAGTTTATGTTTCCTTTTTTTTTTTTTTTTGTGTGTGTGTGTGTGTGTTGAGCATAAGAGATTTGCTTATTTCAAGTAGTATTTCGCATGTGTTTAGACAAATTTAACATTCAGATTGACTTGTCTACCTTGAGAAACAATTCATTCAACATATATGTTTCTTTGTACTTAAGAAATTTTATTTCTTGGTGACACATGAATTCATGATTTTTGAGCTTGTAAATTTGATTAAGCTTATAGAATTTCTTAACAATATATAAGGTTATAAAACCTCTATGAGAGTAAGTTGATTTTTTTTGTTTTTGTTTCTCAAAAAAAATAAAAAATAAAAAAAATTACAACTACTTCTACCACTTGCTTAAAGGATAAAACACATATTTGCTTTCTTGTTTGCATGTCCTTCTTGGCTTATGTGAACTGTTCCAGTGGATTTTTCTAGCATGTGTAGAAGGGTCTTTGTGAGGAAAAATCTTTTTCTGTTTTGCCCAGACTTCTTAATGATTTGAACTCGTAGTTTTCTAAGAATTGATTGTTGATGGCATCAATTTTTTTCTTTCCGCAATTTTTTTCTTTCCGCAATCCATGTGAAGTTTTAAATGATACTCGTATTAAGATTGTGTACCCCCCTAAAATCAGTTGCAGTTAGGAAGAAATTACATACTTCGTCTCATGGATAACATGTTCTTGCTTATTTGGTTAGAATCATTGATTTAAAAGTGTGAAAGTTGAATGTTCGGACTTTTTGGCAAGTACCATATGCCAATTGTTTATCAGAAACGAAGTGTTGCATACCACGTCATGGCTCTCAGCAGAAGCTTTGTGTTTTGATATGGCATCC
Source organism: Capsicum pubescens (assembly GCA_030864215.1). NCBI lineage: Eukaryota > Viridiplantae > Streptophyta > Magnoliopsida > Solanales > Solanaceae > Capsicum > Capsicum pubescens. The sequence continues at coordinate 289,982,003 of CM061547.1, read as the reverse complement.
CCCCCCTCCTCTTCTAGTAATGGAGTTATATGAACGCCTTTTCAAAAGAATAGTTACTATGACATATGTTAATATACATTTGAACTCGCTTCTTGTGAATTTAATGCTCCTCATTTTTTATTTTATGATTTGGGTTTTGACTGCCTGTGGTCAGTTTTCCTGTTCAAATCCTGTATGTTTCTGTCTCATTTATTTATAGGATGTTGCTCAGTGATGGTCATCTAAATAACTGCTGTTGTGCATAGAGCCCATTTCATAATTCATTGATAACTTCCGCGGGGATTGAAGAGGTCCCGATGGCTGGTCTGATGACCGGTGACCCCTCGACGCATCATGAAGCTTATGAAGGTGGCAGTTTCAGGGCTTCTCAGGAAAGGCCAGATGAGAATGGTGGTCGTTGGTATCTCTCCAGGAAGGAAATTGAAGAGAACTCCCCATCGCGACTAAGTGGTATAGATTTGAAGAAAGAGACTTATCTACGCAAGTCATATTGTACCTTCCTACAAGATTTGGGCATGCGGCTTAAAGTGTAAGTCCTTATTTTTGAGTTTGATGCCCTTTTAATATTATTTTGTGATTTTGTTTTGAGTCTTTTCTCTTAGAAGGTGCAACGTTATTTGTACGTACGGATAGAATTCTAACGCACGACTTGGTACAGTCTAAACTTTTTTTGTTTGTTTGTTGATAATGATGACTTGGAGGTTGTTTGGGTGGGCTTAAAAGCAGATAAAACTAGTTTGAAGTATCTTTTAGCTTATTTTGGTGTTTGTTAAACGTAAAAGTGCTTATAAACCAAAACAAACAAAAGATATAAGTTGTCTAACTTTTTATAACTTTTCATCTTAAAAGTTATTTTGGTTTGGCCAACTTCCTTACTTTCACATGTCTCACACTTCTTTTAATTCCCAAAGTATCCTTCAGACTAAGAAGGTGTAACACTATTGTTTCTTTCCACCGCTAGTTTTCCACCTCTGCCATTCATTATACCTTCCATCTATGTGATTTTTGATTGCTGGACTGTGGCAATAATCTGGATAAAACTTGCAAAGATGGAAAAGGAAACACGTGATTGAGAGTTGTTTTTTAAAGGTTACCTCATTCTATTTGCATATTGTTCCTTTCCTCTCCATTGTGCTTAGCCGCCTAGGTGCCAAATAGTTTTTCTGAAATAATTTCGTATGTGTTTTGTTAATGTGAGTGTCTATTGGAAATAATTAATTCATTGACGATTAGATAGAAATTCTATGGTTTGCAAGATTCTTCAACTTTTCCTAAACAATCTGTCAAGCATCTATAGTGCCACTTTAAAAACAAATTGTTTATTATTATATGCTTTTCTAATAAATACAACAACAACAACATGCCTAGTGTAATCTCACATGTGGAGTTTGTGGAGTTTTGGGAGGGTAATGTGTCCGCAAGCATACCCCTATCTTGGGAAGTTGAGAGGCGGTTTCCTATGGTCTATAGATCCTCGGATCCAAGAAAAATATAACAAACAGTTTGGGAAAAGAAATAACAAAAGTGAAGAAGACATGACAAAATACTATAGATACCATGCCAAAACATTCCAGAAAAGGGGAACAATATCTACAACAAAATAATACTAAAATAGCCCGCAAGGGCATGATTGGGTGGTTGGGAGCGGGTCTCCCATGTGGTAGCCTGGGATCCAATCCAGCCTCCGTCTGCCGCTCAGCCAGAGTTCGTCGTATGGGGCTTGCCTAGTGCAGTTTACACCTCCAGTGTGGTTGCGAGCTATTGCACAATGAGCATATCACCACAAAGTGCTCACCTGAAGGGTAGGCAGAGATTGTGGGTTTCCTGGGGTTCCGCCCAAAAAAACTATAGTCGAAGTATAAGAAAGTTCTGCAAATAAATAAATATATATTTCTAAAAGTAATCTTATCTAATCAATTTAGAAATAAAAGTGAATGGCTACATAAATTAATTTGTTTTCGAATCCATTTAAAGATAAAGATCTTGTTGTAGTCAGCTCCTAAATAGTGTTAAAAGATCTAAGGATGTTTCAGTCATTTTAATAAAACAATGTTTATCAACGCAATTCTACCTAACATATCAACAACTTATTTTAATTTTCAGCACTTCTATCAGAACATGTAACTGCTTATTTAGAAACCGGATCCAACACTTCAAGAATATGTTTTAGCACTTCGTGCTTAACAGCTACTTAAATTCAGCTAAGCCAAACGGGCTCTCGGTATAATCTGCATTGCAGTTCTTCCTTATCAGTAACTGTCAATCTAAGGTTGCTCTAGGTATTTGGCTCGTTGAATTAGGTAATTATACTGCTTTTGCGGTTAGATTTGCTTTTTCTCTTGTAGAATACCAATTTGGGGAAACCTGTGGAGAAAGCCGCCATTTTAGTTCCAACTTGTAAAAATGAGTTGGTCCTTAATAAGTCTGAGAAAGTAGGTATTATGGTCCATGTAGCAACAACATCTGAATCTACATTAGATGTCTCTTTAGTATGAGGAGTGCATTTGATCCTTTCTTTGATGCCCCCTTATCCTCTTCCTAAATATTTGCTGAATATAGTGATAGACCATAGTCCTTAGTCAAACACAGAGTAGAAAGTTCCGAGACTTGCTGTGGCTTTCTTGCAGGGGATTTTGAGGCGCGATAAAAGAATTAAAAATAGATATGTAATGGAAGAAAAACTACAGTACTACAGTTAAGTGAAATAAATGAAGTGAAAATCATGTCAAAAAGGGTCAATAATTTTCATTTGGATGCAAGGATGCAATATTATGGCAAAAAAACTTGTACTATGCTAATATGGAAAGATTCTCATATCCCCTTAATTAGATAATCCGGAGATTTTGTAGGAATGTCACTTTTGCCCTTATTTTCGTTCGTTATTTGTATTTCTGGTAAAGGTTATTTATATCCCAATGATTTGAGGAGGGACTGTTCAAGCACACCATTCCTCAAATTCTTTTCTTCTTTTCTGGTTTCTCATGGTATTAAAGCCAAGGGTTTGAGTCCATGCTCTGAAAATTATTCATATTCCTTTTGTTTACTTCCCTTTTCTGCTCATCTACTACTACCATGCCTCAAGTTCAAACAAGTTGGGGTCGGCTATATGAATCCTTAATGATTCATTTATGCTAAACTCATGTCAATCTATACCATATAAAATAAAAGTAAAAAATGAGTTTATACACACAAAAACACACACACGCGTATATTGTAATAATAATATATAAGTTCTCTTACAAGTCTAAATTGATTCCTAACTGGTAGATATCACATATATTTGTATTTTTATTTCTTTATGTCATATCTTTAGCATACTGTACATTGATTCCTAGGATTTAAAGGTCTTTTGAGACACGTTCTTTCCATATGAATTTAGGTCTACCCTGTCCATTTTTAATACCTTCACTATTTATAGTTTCATACCTGAGGACCAGGGGCAGAAGAGTAGAACAAACAGAACCAAAAAAAAGGAGATTGAACCATAGCTGTCTCGAGTGGTTGACTTTAGATCACTATCAGAGCACCATTGAACTACATTACCACCATAAACTACCTCAGAATTTCTTGCCGATCCACCTCCCACCAAAAATTGTTGGTCTTTCACACCTATGAACCAGTGCTTCTTCAGGTCAAAGCAGAACATGTCCAAATTATCTTAGGCAACCTCGCATTTTATCCTCAATGACCTTCTAATGAGTGTGGTTAGTTTATTGTTATCCTATTTGGTATGATCACATTCACTTTAGCATCCACATCTCTTCAAAAGTCATCTCGTGGACATATTGGACATCTTCAGATGTTCTCGCAAAATTATTCATGACTATATTTGTGGCAAGCTAGGAGCGTGCAATATGTACACTCCGTCTTGAGTGAGTGTTAAAATGGCCGTAAAGCCTATCCTATGTAAATATGAAAAGGTTCTCATATCCCCATAATTAGGTAATCAGGAACTTTTATAGGAATGTAATTATTATCTTTATTTTCTTTCCTTATTCTGTTATTTTTTATGTCTTGCAAAGGGTTATTTAAATTCCAGTAACTTGTGGGAATAATCAAGCAAACCATTTTCCTGGAATTCTTCGTTTCTTGATTCTCATGAAGATTCTAAAAGATGTTAGTAACCATTAGATAAAGAAGGCGTTAGTAACTACTCTTAATATTAAATTTCGATCCTAGTGGCCTAGTGGTTCAATGAAGTTGGGTTGAGTACCATGAGGTCTCAGGTTCAATTCCCAACAGAGACAAACATTAGGTGATTTCTTCCCATCTATTCGAGCCTTGGTGGATAGAATTATTTGTACCTATTGCTGGTGGGAGGTGATAGGTATCCCGTGGAATTAGTCGAGGTGCGCGCAAGCTGGCCCGGACACCACAATTATAAAAAAAAAATATTAAATTTCGATCCTATTCAAATCACTAAGATAACATTCATGAAGTTTTCGTAAGATTAGTGTATCACTTGGCCAATATTTATTGTCTATTATTATACTCTCTCTAAGGTATAGTCACAAAAAGTACACGGACGATGGGATGCACACCTTAGAGCTGTGAGTGTCCGCACTAGAGCTCCATTTAAGTGAAGTGAAGGGCCTAGCCGAGTTAGCTTTAGTTCAAACACCTCTCAAGTGAGCTTATCACTACAATAGTTGATGAATACTTTGACCTTGTTGCATCATTATAGCTACTTGCTCTTATAATCTCAGAGCTCTTGCTTCCAACTAGATCTATACCTTCTCCTGTATTCCTCCAAAAAGAAAACTACAAAGTATTCGTGTATGATCTAGTTGGCTCTAGGGCTGCTAAAATTTTTACTGGTTTTACATAAATTGTGACCGAGATAGTAGTATTGCCCTTCCATACTGCGTCTTTTCATGTAACTTTTCTCGAACCAGCTGGACTGTTGAAGAACATTCCATCCTACCTGTTGAGTTTGTTTTCCTTGGAGCCTTGCCATACCTACTTGTTGGCTGTTGCACACACCATGTATTATGATTGCTGTAATCTACAGCGGTATCTTATTTTTCAGTTCTTTTCCTGAGAAGAGCAAACAGTCAACAGTCAGTTTGGGTACTTTAGCTAATTTTAAGGAGAGTTTCAGGGTGAGATCAAATTTGTCCTTTCCTTTGTCGAAAGCATAACCGGTTTGAGCGAGGTGATTTCTTCCATTTAGCTAATAGTTTTAGAAGTAACCGTCAATCATTCAGCTTCAACTTGTAGGGAGAGTTCCAACTCTCTGAAAGGTTTATCTGCCTAAATTTTCCTATTCAGTTTTCAAGTGATTTGAGCTCTATGTGGCCTAGTGGTCAATGAATTGTGTGACAACCATGAAGTCTTAGGTTCAAATCTCAGTAAAGACAAAAACACGAGGTGATTTCTTCCATTTGTCTTGTAGCCTTGGTGGATAGAGTTACAGTGGGAGGTGGCAGGTATCACGCGGTATTAGTCGAGGTGTGCACAAGCTGGACCGATCACCATGGTTATTAAGAAAAGGTAGTTTTCTGGTTTATTCAGAAAGTCCGCCGGGTGTGGTCTTAAATGAATCCCGGCTCTTTTTTTTTTTTTTTTTGGGAAATTATGAAAGAAAGATAAAATGTATTTGCCATGAAATAGTGCATGTAGGTTAACCCAATCATCTCTTGTTGGAAAGTGAAAAAAATAGTCCAAAGAGTATGGGTACCATCTCAAGGGACTATGCAATAGCTTTTAACAATTCAGTAGTCAGGATTATGCTGGAAGCCCCTCATACAAGTAGTATAGAATAATCTGAGTTATAGTTTGTGTTTTTTCACTCTTAAAACACTCAAACCTAGGGTGAATTCATGTTCCAGGCTTTGCTGCATCATTTATTACCCTTTTTTTGGATAACCAAGAAATAACCAAGAAATCCCCAAGGGCTAGTACAGATGGTTCAAAGCTAGATGAATAATGGTCTTGCTCCTCTACTCTTCTTCACTTAAACAGGTTATTCTATAGAATGGTTCGAACCCATGATGTGCGCTTCAACCACCTCACGCATTGCACTCTTGCCGCCAGCTTAGAGCTCCCAGTCAACATTATTTCCATTTTGCAACTGTAGCGGAATTGTGGTAGGATTTAGTTTACTTCTGTCTTTTAGTGGGTCATTATGTAGATTTCAGTGCTGGGGACAATCTACCGTTCGGTGTCTTCTTCGATTGTTTGCTCGAAGAGTGGAATCCTAGGCTGCACACTACACACCACGATATATTTGGAGGTCTAGATGAAACTCTCGCTTTTTTCATGCTTATGAGTTCCTTCTACTGATGGGACTAAGGAAAATTTGAAGCTGAATTTTCTTTGGTGACTTCAAGTCCCATCCTGTTCCTTTGCTTATATACATTATTTTGTTATACTAGATACGATAATTGATTATCATACTGAGGCTTATAGTATGGGCAGTTTTCTTATAAGAACTCCCATTTTTGTCGCTTTCCTAGACTTGTAAATGCTGCATCACTTGTAAATGCAGCATCATACTTTATTTCCGTTAGTATGAAATTAACTTTTATCATACATGGTTCAATTGTCTGGTGATTGCAGGCCTCAGGTAACAATTGCCACTGCAATAATATTTTGTCATCGGTTCTTTCTCCGGCAATCTCATTCAAGGAATGATAGGAGGGTAAATAACTTCCTGTTTCTGTTTTACCATCTATTGCAGCAATAGTTTCTGTTTTACCATCTATTGCATCTATTGCTGCTTAAAGAGTGGCTGCATAACATATATTCTTGAATATCGTATAGTGAATAGTGGTGCCAGAGATGGATGAGTAAATGATTTTTTGGTGCCTAAACTTACCACAAGATATTGCATGGTTGGTTTGGCATCTATTGGCTAAAACAATCTTTCCAGTGATTAAATTGCATGAAAAAATGAAAGCTGCATGTTTTGCTAGTAAATATATTTATTACTATCTTTTTTAAAAATTGAGAAATTGCTGAGCGCCAGTGGTGCACATGGATAATGGGCTCACCCCCAAACCCTTCTCCACTTAATTACCAAGCTCTTGTCCATGGAAGGATTCAAACCTTTAACCCCGCACTAAGAAAAAATTATATTTTATCTTACCTTATGTTTTTGTTAATACCTTCTTTGCCTTTTGGCTTAGATCAAGTGTCATATATTTTCGTATCAGCTATCCTAATTTGCATTTTAAATAAAATTCAAGAAAACAAAGGTTCACTTGAGAAAGGAAAAGGGTGCGTTGTTCCATCTCAAAAAAAAAAAAGAAGGAAAAGGGGGCATTATACTTTTTTATCTTACCTAGTGATAAACATTCTTAAACACAACTTAGTAGAGTGAAATTTGGAGATTGCTGGATTTCCGATGTTTTAATTAACTGGAGTAGTTTGTTGAGCTTCAAATCAGCAACCATCAGGCATTCAGCATGAAGTTACCTTCTCAAAAAAAAAAAAAGCATTCAGCGTGAAGTACTGTCCATTGCAGAGTGGCACCGACTTTTGATTCTCAAGACAGATACGTTTCATTTTGCTAGATCAAATGTGCAATACCTACTAAAAATGTAGCCGGGCCCAGGATCATCATACCTATAAGCACTTTCTCATGAGTTTTCAGTGCAGATTTCGGATTATGTTGTAGGGAGAAGCAGTTACATTACTTTTTCAAATTTGTGAGGTCTCTGAAGAATAATTTCAGTTAAATGTCTTGTTTCTTTATGGCACTAAGAAAACTATATTAATCACACTTAATTGAAAGGAGATTGTAGAATGATGGGCAACATTTCAAGAAATTTTCACAGAAATAAGAACTTGGAAGGGGAAGGGAAGGAAGTTTGGAGGAATTGATGTTTCTCATCTTACCTCTATAGCTGGTTGCAGTGCCTTTAGTTGGCTGGTATCTTGTTTATGGCTGGTTCAGATGGAACATGGAAGTTTGACTCACTGTCAGAGAAAAGTTTTTTTTATTTTTTCCTTGGGTATTATGTTCTATTTTATATTGTTTTTTCTCCCTCTAGTGAAATCCTCTAGGTGTGTTCTGCTGTGCTCGGTTTGGTTAGTTTCCTAGTGTCCTTTTCAAGCGCCTTTCTCATGAGACACAGCAAAACATTAGTTGGAATCTTTCCTGAAAGCTAGTTCAGTAGCATATTGTAGTTAGAGTTTTTTTGGTTATGTTCAACCTAAAATAATGGTGTAGTTGCAGTGCCTGAATAATTTATGTCTAGTATGCCGCTGGATAAGTATTTTTTTTAGCCCCATCTAATCACGTCTTGTAAGCCACCGGATAAGGATAAAAAGGTCAGAGCCCCATGTGATCATGAAGACTTTTTTGTTTACATCTGGATGGAGTCTTCCAGTCAATTTATATTACATTTTCATGAATTTTTGTTGTGTGAGTGCTATTTGAAGTGATAAATTTTCATACTATCTGTGAAAGGATAATTCGTATACTAGTAAATAATGGACTTCTGCTTGTCAGTTAAAAGAAAAGTAAAATGATGTACATCTTCACGGGCAATTGTACTAAGTAGCTAAAGTTTGTGCTAGTTAAAACTAACTAATTTTCTCCCCAATTTCTGTACCTTTTGCTGCAGACCGTTGCCACCGTATGCATGTTCCTCGCAGGAAAGGTTGAAGAAACTCCTCGTCCCCTGAAAGATGTTATACTTGTTTCTTATGAGATCATTCATAAGAAGGATCCGGCAGCTATTCAGAGGATCAAGCAAAAGGTATTGCCCATTGGCCTGGTGGTTGTGCTCTGTACGTATCTATTAATTCCATCTCCTAATTTGAGGTCCTCTTCTAGATTTTTTGTCCTTATAATTTGCTTCGTCATGCTTATATCTGAAAGAGTTTGCTTGTATAGTCAGTTACTGGTTGTTCAGTTTGTGTTAATATGGCTCCCCTGGTATCTTGAATCATTTCCAGGGTATTAGTGTGACATATTAAGAGTTTGAATATTTTGCAACGTTATGCAGGAGGTATACGAACAACAAAAAGAACTAATTTTGTCTGGAGAGAGGGTTGTTCTTGCAACTCTTGCTTTTGATCTTAATGTACATCATCCATATAAACCCCTTGTCGAGGCAATAAAGAAATTCAAGGTTGCTCAAAATGCCCTAGCTCAAGTTGCATGGAACTTTGTAAATGATGGGTAATGTATTTTTCTTCTATATAATTTTTGTATGGTACCAATTGATGGTCACACTTATCTCTAGTTGACGTGGGAGAGCCGCGTGCAGGCTTCGGACGTCCTTATGCTTGCAATTTAAGCCCCATCACATTGCAGCAGGTGCCATTTTCCTTGCAGCCAAGTTTCTCAAAGTAAAGCTCCCATCTGATGGCGAGAAGGTTTGGTGGCAGGAGTTTGATGTCACCCCACGCCAACTGGAGGGTTGGTGTCTTGACTTGGATATGTGTACTTTATGAAATTTGTGGTATTGGATGAACCCAGTCTGGCTTACTTTAAAGGATTCTGTGACTATATCAGTACACGGAAATGTTCTGAAATGAACCTATTTGAATTTTACTCTAATAAAGTTTAATTGGGCGTGGAGTGTGGAGTACAAACAATTATGCAACAACTCTTCTGTATCTTACTTGTATTCTTTACCCTTGCAGAAGTGAGCAACCAAATGCTAGAATTGTATGAACAGAATAGAGTACCTCAGGCTAGTGAAGCAGAAGGAAGTGCTGGTGGAAATCCAAGGCCTGCTGGAAAATCTTCAGCTGGACAAGAAGAGCATGCTGCAAATAACAGTAGTTCCGTGGTTGGAGGTGCTAATTCAAATGCAGGAACCTCCAATCCTGCATCCTCTAGGGAAATTCCTGATGAACCGTATGCTGATAATCTCAGTGGGCTTCCAAGGACAGCTCAACATAGCAATAATGACTATGGAAGTGCTGGACATAACTTTTCAGAAGGTACTGGGGATGGTGAGATTAATGATAGACAGAAGCATGAAAGAGAGCAGGTGGCTTATCAGAGTAGTGCAGCAGAGGTACAAAGTAGATCAAGATCTGAAGATGATCAGGAAGGGAATACTAGGAAAGCTGAACCAAGGCATAAAGGGGAATCAAAGGAGAAGTACCATGGTAGAGCCCTGGAGAACAAGGATGGTCCAGTTGGCCAGTCACCACAAGAAGTTAGAAAGATAGATAAAGACAAGGTCAAAGCAGCTGTTGAGAACAAGGTCAAGGCAGCATTGGAGAAACGCAGGAAGCTCCAAGGGGATGTTACCAAGAAAACTGATGTTATGGATGACGATGATCTCATTGAGAGAGAACTGGAGGATGGAATAGAACTGGCGGTTGGGAATGAGAAAAACAAACGGGAAAGAAAGGAAAGCTGGTCTAAGTCTTCTTCAAACAGGCCGGAGAATGAGAACACATATCACACAAAGCTTCAGGATGAGGCTGGGGATGGACATCACCAAGGGTCAAAGTGGAAGTCTTCACGCGGAGAAGAGCTTGACTACGCTGAAGAAGGGGAACTGGAACCATATGATGATGCTGACAGGGGTTATCGATCACCAAAGTCTAACAGTAAGAAAAGAAAGGCAAGTAGCCCCTCAGACAAATCGATGGAGGGAAAGCGGCATGAGTATTTTCCAGATGATAGAAACAGGCCGGGGAGGCTTGACTATTCAGAGAGGGACCACAAAAGGCACATGCAAGAAAATCATGTTTGAGATGTCTTTTATGCTTTCTAGCTAGTTCTGTTGAACATGCTGGACATTCCGATCCAAGGAGTAAGTTTATTTAAGGCTGTGACAGCTATATCCTAAAAATTTTGCCACAACTTCAATTGGTAAGCGAGCAACTATTTTTAGAACGAAACCATAGAATCTATTCTCTGGATGATTTTGAACTGCTACCATATTCACCTCTATCCTATTTCCCTTTTCGATCACTCAAATATGTTTGTAAGAATGGATTCTTTGTAACTGTCCAAGTTGTTAGTGGCGTTCAAAATGTTGTCCATTTTTTTCCTGTACATTTAATGTGGGTGAGTTACCCCTTTGCCACTACTGACTTTGCTGTGTGCCTGAGTTAAATTTATGCTTACTTGCTGCATCATTCACTCCTGGATTTTTCTCATCTTGTTTATTGAAGATTTCTCTCTCTAATTTGTGCTCCCCTGTATTTTTTTTTCCTTGGGTGGATCTTTAATGAAAGATATTCCACAACTTATAATCATGGTTTCATATTCAAAGATTGCAATTCAGTCTAGTGTAATAGTAATTCTTTAGATCATCTCCAAGTGATTCTGCTCTATTATGGAGATCATTACTACTCACATGTATATTCTGTGTAAACACTAAATGTTCTCTTAAAAACGATATTTTTGCAGCACATAGCAAGAGTCTATCCGATTTTCCTGAAGGAAATAAAGCGTTATTTCTTGTATTAATTAATTAAAGGAAACAATATTTTGTGTGGTATTTGTTTATCATCTATGTTCCTATTTGTATAGATTTTGCAGTCAAAAATCCTTTTTGTATAGAAAAAGTTCAGCAAGAAGAAGATTGCTCATGATTCATTTAGTTTAAGGGGTATTCAAATGAGATTGAAAAACTGATCCAAACCGGTAAACTGAGTTCAAATCGACTTAATAAATTGAGAACCGATTTGGTTTGATTTTAAAGTTTACAAATTGATGACATTTGATTTGTTTTTTGATGTCAATCCTAGAAAAACCAAAATCAAACCGAACCAAACCAGTAACGTCAGTTTAAACTACACTAGCTAGCTAGGTGTGCCTGCCACATTAAGTAATGTTGAGGTTAGGCAATGGAGTAACACCCTAGCTACTTCTACACTTCAATTAAATGTTGGAAACATCCCTCAAGAGGGGTATATATCAAAGCTGCATTGTTAGGAATCAAAATTTTAAGTATGGAGATAAGTTCCAAAGATTTGATCAAACCAGTTTCTCCCACTCCCAATCAACTCAAAACTAAGGAAGGACCTGGTACTGAAACAATTAAACCAGAAACAATCACATAACTTCATCGACCACGAAAATTTCAAAACCTCAGCACAATGCAGAATTGCAATCAGTATCTAATTCGATTTCACCCTGCAAAGAATAACCTTAGCCTTGGCAAAGGTTAGGAAAAAGGAATAGGATATCCAAGTCTAAGACTGTATCATCAATGTCTAGACATTAAGGTCCTGACATCTTCCAATATGCGAACATAATCAAAGAACAGAGAAGACTCTTTGCCTTCAAGCCCATCCCTACTCACTCTGTTACTGCCTGCAAGATTGTTACACGGGCTTCCACCGATCACTAAATCAAATCCTCCAACTGATTGTACTAGTTTCTTCAGGCTGTCTCTGCTCAGGAGCTGCACATCGTCAAAATGTACGAGATTCCCCCTCTGATTTGTTTGCTCCCACCAGCTTCTCACTATATCCCTGTTGACTTCGGACTTCTCAACTGAAACCACATTGTTGAGTGGAACACCGAGCCGGTAGAGAGCAACTTCACCACCACCAATTCCAGAGAAGAGAGATAAGACATTGATTCCATTAGGAAACAAGTCTTTCAGCACAGATAAGTGATACGCCACTGTGTCAACCTAAAACAAATATTTATATGGGCATCATGTTAAAATTATGCTGACGAAGAAAAGAAATTGTGTCAATCAACAAAAGTATTCCTCTCTTTTGTTTCTTATCTTCTTCTTTTGAATGAAATGACAGGACTTTCTGTATTGGAATTGATACTGTTAGTGATGCTGGTCTTTGCTGACATTAATAATACTTACCTATTCAAGAACCAAACAAATAATTGAAGAAATAGAAAGAAACTAGTTCCAAGCATGCACATTTTAGCAAAGACCTAGCTTTCTTTTCAAAGACAAGAAACCTGCAGTGCCCCTATTTTTGTGTCTCATCCTCCAACCAAAGCCGGCAACATAGATTGTACGAGTCAATGGATAAATATAAAATGTAAAACAAAACCAACTTTATTAGCCAAAGAACACTAGAAGGGTAACAAAAAAGAAACACAGTGGACTCCAGAATTAATGTGGTTAGATTCCCAGTGAGAGAAAGGGATAAACAGAAGCACGCGGGCAATGATAATTTTGCCAAGTTCATATAAGACTTGGGATTTATAGATGCCCAGCTATACGGAGGTATTCACATGTACCAGCAATGGCTTTCAATTTTGAGAAGAAATGGTTCAAGGAACCAAACTTTATGAATCTGATCAGGAACTGGTGAAATTCCTTTGAAGTGAGTGGGCGACTAGATGTTGCGTTAGCTGAACAGTATTTATCAAAGTGGATATTAGTTGTAGATTCTCTACTTTGTGGTACACGTCTTATATGACATTAATTCCTAAAAAAAGCATGAGTGGAAGAGCTGAAGGATTATAGGCCTACTGGGTATTTTCGACAAGATCCTGGGTGAGATTAATGGCAAGAAGACTGAAGAGTGCGCTATCTAGACTGGTAGAGATGTAAAATGGCCTTTGTTAAGGGTAGGTAAATTAGTGTTGCGGTCCTGAGAACAAGTGTATTGATACAAGATTGAGGCAAGGACATCCTGGTTTGTTGTGTAAACTTGACAAGGTTAATTGGAGGTTTTGCTGTATATGTCGAAATAAAGGGTTATGGTGACGGGTGAAATTTTGCATCTCAACTGTTAAGTTCTCGACTACATAATAAATGACACTCCTTCAGGGTTCTTCCGTGTGCAAAGGGATACAAGGCAGGGTGATCCGCTTTCGCTTTTCCTTCTTATTTTGGTGATGGATGTAGCAGTATGTTGAATAAGGCTATCTCATACAGGCGGATAACGTTTTTACAGTTGGGGGTTGGGGGTTGGGCGGGGGTAGGGTGGGGGGGAAACTCACAGTTGACACCTATTCAAATATCGCACATACACGGATGATACAACAACAATTCATGTACACTATATTTTGCAAACCCAAGTTTATGGGAAAAGGTATGGGGATAAGAAAATAAGCATGAATATATATATGCAATGAAAATCAAAAGAAATAAGGTTTAGGCTAACCTGGAATGAGTTTCCAAGGGACTTGTATCTATCAGTCCTACTTATACCACCTCCCCTAGTATGATTCTTCGGAAACCCCAATAGCATCTCAACTTCATCAGGCTCCAGAGGGGCAACTTTGTTTCTCCCAACCCAGACCAAATTCCATTTCTTGCACTGATCAAGGACATATTTTTGTATTTCCATAGGTGGCGCACCATCATACTTCTCCACAGCTTTCCTGATCCTATCAGTCAACCTCGCACTCCCAATGGCTGTTTGCAAGCAATTTAACTTTTTCCTACCATCCCAAGATGGCCACCAGCTCTTTGATAGGGGAAGTGCCTCATGAATCGTCCGTGGGGGAAGTGGAAACAAAGGAAATCTGTTTTCAATCGGCAGATTGTGAAGATATCCTCTTTTCCTTGCGGTAGCGGAGAAGTATTTCGAGTCGACAAACTCAGGTTCTATATCATATAGATGCCTCTTAATTGTGTCCCACACACCCTTTGGAGCTAGAGCAACATTTTCGTAATAGAAAAATGGCGGGCCAATAAGTTGCTTGGGAAGAATTCTTTGGACCATGGTTGGAATTGATTGGGTAGGGACTCCGAATCCAATCATAGGTTTGGGTAATCGAATTGTCTCTTCACCAGATATCTCCCTTTGCTTTTTCCGTTTGCACAATTCAGTGTATACCTTCCTCTTCTTGTATCCACCACAGTCATTCAATATATGCTCGAGTGTTGGCTATCATATTGGAAATGAGGTATCAATTTAATGAAAAATGATATTTGCTAATTTGCAAATATAAATGCGAACGAAGTAGAATAGATTGTTAGTTAACATGAGTCCATTTCAAAATATGGTTAGGGGAAAGTGTACCTTCACATCTTCTTGCAGATAGGGATCTTCTGCTCTTGCCATTTGAGCAGCACAAATGAAATCTACCAATTCAGGGAGTGATGCTTTTGGACCTAGAAAGTTGTGAAGAGGATATTAGTTACCTGGAAATGAAATTGAAAAAACAGGAGTTGCAGTTGTAAAAGATATTCAGGTATGCGCAGAGTCCATAAGAAAATTTGTTCAAAATACAACAACAATGGCACAAAATTACCCAGGAATGCAACTTAGTAGCATCTACCCAAAACTTGCATGAATAAGATTTCTTGAGTTGGTAATAGAACCTTGGCATAATTAACACATATCAAAGGCCAAACTAAATGTCTAATCAAATGAAAGATTAAGGTAATGTTAGTAATATAGAGGACAAATAATATACTTACCACATTTCTCCATTGCCACGGAAGCCTCTTCCTCTAGATATCCCATATTTGCCAGAAATAATAACATCTTCTCTTTTTCAGACAAAGAACTGCCCTCGTCATTCAAGTAGCACTGTTTAACAGAATTCTGTCGCACGTTATAAAAGGAAATGTTAGAAAAGCCTTACATAATTGTTCCCAGAAAATGCATAATGGAAGTTCAGGACCAGCAAACATCTTAAATGCTAAAATGAAGTATTAGTTGATGCATAAATATATGGAGAAAAATGTCCTTTAAGCCTCAAATAGTGAGCAGCTAAGAATAATTTTAAATCGTCCAACTTTCAGCCCTACCTTAACAGGTGACTTATCTTTTCATTTGTAAGAATTACATCCAAACAAACAACTTCTCTGTGCCCCCAAATCAAAAAAGAAAGAAGAAGGAAATATCTTGTGTGTCCTCCGACAGGAAGAGCCTGACGACTGTCAAAGACAACTATTGAAAATCACAGATACCCTTTATTCTGTTGGTAGTTCTCCACAAATTTGTAAAACTAAACCACCTCATATTAGTCATAAAATCTAGTACGAGAAGAATCCATGGGCGTTCAAAAATACCATATCACTGACAACAAATCACACAAATGATGTGTTGTAGAGATTAAAAAAGGCTTGATCAGAAAATGGATAAATGTATCTTTTGAACAAAGAGAAACCAGATTGACTATTTTCTATGTCACAGTTAGACATTGAAAAGAAAATTGGAGAATGGTGTATGAGTGAGGATAACATACTATGCAGTTGTCTGAGTCAGAAGACCAACTATCTTCCTCATAAACATCATCCAAAACGTTCTCGTTGTATTCAGAGACGCTATCATTAGAACTAATGGAGGGCTCCAGCGGAGGGCTAGTACTCGGCTGTTCTTCAGGAGAGTCATCAAGGGCCTGCAAACAAAGATCATTATTTTTTCATTTCCTCTTCTTTTTTTGAAGATAGAGGGGTTTGCTAGTATTAGAAGGTCATTACTTGAGAAAAAGGACAGAAGAAATCATGACTACAATGAAGATAAATAAAAAAACATGCATATGCTTAACACAATTCAAGCTTGCTATCAGAACTGTGAAGACCAGAAAAAGTACAATTGACATCATTGATCGCACAGTCAACACCTAAGAATCCAGCATTCACATCTCACAATCTCTTATTTGGTCCACATAGGTGTCACCATCTCCATTTAAAATCTCGATTGATCTAGACTTTACTCTGAACAAGTAAACGTGCTTTCCTCTCTAAACCATCTTATGCAAGTGGTGGCATATATAGGCACCAATTAGAAGAACAAAAGGAGGTTGCCAAAGGAGGGGTGGATAGAGCAAGAATTTCTTCACTGTCAGACATCCTGTTGCAACATCTAAAATGAGCAGTTTGCAGAATAATTAGGCAGACATTACACACCTTGAATGTCAAAAGAGAATCCAGCACCAAATCTGAATTTTCTCCTGTGACTCAAATCAAATAACATAAACACCGCAGTTGAAAAATCGAAATTTTAGTTGTATATAGAGTTGGAAAATTCAAATACCGTTCTGCTCTATTGCTTTTGCAATAGATTCTTCGGTAAATCCCATCACTACGAACTGCTGAATAAACTTGGAACGGAAGGGTACTGATGACGAGCTTGCCTTCAGGTAAGAGAAGACCAAAAGTTGAGATGCAATATTATGCACTATCTTCTTCTTTTCTTTAGGTTCAAAAAAGATGTCCTTAACAAGAAATATTAGTTGGTATCAATATAGACTTCAAGCATTTACCTCCGCGTCGCAACAAACATCATGCTGCCCAGTAGTTCTTAAATCCGTGCATGAGGGGAACACTGGTTCCGGTATTTCTTGTATTTCTAGTTCATCTTCAGTATCCCAGTCAATGGCATCATTATCTTCTTCAGGAAGATTTTTGTCCTGCACAGGATAGAAACAAGACATACAAATAAAGTATAGATGCTTTTCCTTCATTTATCAAAAATAGGATTAAAGAGATCATATACTTTCGTTTGATATACAAGACCAGAAGGAAATCAGATAACGACAAGAAATGAGATAAATTTACCATTTCTCAATGAAAGCCTTGGAAAAGAACTCCAAATTGATCAGCGAGAAGAATATTTCAACACCCTACATAACACAAGAAGGGAGACATGAATTACTGCCGTTAAAGCTCCACATAGGCTGGAGCAATCATCAAGGCAAAAGTTTGCCATCAAATCTCACACAGAATACTCAAAAACAAAATTTATTCATGTCTTGACAGAAAGGCAGGAGGAGATGGCACTTATGTTCTTTACTTTTGGACATAACGCGCAACTTCAAGGAATACTAGATATATTTTTTACTTTTTTTGAGAAAGAATACTTGATATATTTTCTAATAAATTAACTTTAAGGGAGTCAAATTTTCAATCTCATCCATTACACCAAGGCTTATATTGACAAGGAAATGAAGAGACACATTCATTTTTCATTTGATCAAATAACTTTGCTCCTCATTTTAACATGTATTATTCTGTATTATAATCTTTTAGCTTTTAAAACTATTTAACGTACTCTCTTAATACTTACTTTAGTGTTGAACAAGATAAGTTCATTATTTGTGATGTTAGAACTAAGGGGGATAGTGTCCTCACAACATAAGTGGAAAAATTGAAGAATTTTACTCAACACAAGGTCAAAATCTCTTTGTCATCAGGACTTTAAACGATTGGGACGTGGAAAGCTTATGAATTTCGCTTCAGTAGCTAAGCAACATAGTTTTGGATCACAACAAAGACATCTCCATCAACTGGAAGAGACACTCGACAGGACATTTTTGGGTCGAAAACTGCTACACTATGGTGGAACATAAAAACAGGGTTAGATGGCCTTGGAAAAAGATTTGGTTCAATATCCTTTGAAAGTCACTTGCGTTTCTTGGACCTGTGGCTACGGAGGCTTGTCTCACTCGAATAAACATTCAATAGAAGGGAGTTCAGTTTTGCAGCAGGTGTCCATTGTGTAGAGAGTAATCTGAAGAAGTTAGCCACCTCTTTTTGCGCTGCAGGTTCACAAGTCAATTATGGAGTATGTTTCGAGAATTCAAGCACGTGTGTGACCATACCTGGATCCATTACAAAGCTTCTGCAGTGGTGGAAAATGGGGGCTTATACAAGAATTTTCAAAAGAGCTAGGAACACTATACCTCAGGCTGTTTGGTGGACCGTATGGCTTGAAAGAGACAGCAGAATTCTTTAAGGCAATAAAAGAAACATTGATAGCCATAAGTTGCACTAAGACAGTGTATCAGATTCATACTTTTTGCCTGCTTTTTGGTGCAAAATGGTAATTGTACAATATGTAGATGCAATAATACAGTAGAGAATATTCACTTTCCATAATTACACCTGATAAACTGGCTTAGTTCAAGTTCTCATAGAATTTCTGATTACCTTCCAAAAATGAATAAGAGTGATTAAAGGACTAATACTATGCCCTTTATGTTTTCTCTTGATAATCATCATGCTTTAATCTGGGTCTTAGGCCACATAATTTGCAAACCATTTCAGTCTTTAAGTTCACATTTGATTTCAGCTTTGCGAATTGCCAAGCTTTCTATATGCAAATATGTAACACTCCTACTTGCCTAAAGTTTCAATCTAAACTTAATGTGAAGATTTCTAATCTTTTTCCTATAGGTTTCAATGATTATTGAGAAACCACTCTCTCATACATCAATATGGTAAGAGTTCCCGAAATATTACACGATATTCATCACCCTGAAGAACTTGAGGGAGTTGCGGGATTCTCATATATAGCTTAATCTACTTAGGAAAGGAGATAATTAATATTCTGAGATTAGAAGGAAGTCACGGTGAAACATGATAAAAAGGCCTTTTTTAAGCCTATGATCACCTCCAACAACCACACAGTAGAAAAAGACAGAAAATATATCAAGGCTGACTCCTCGTTATCATGAGAACTTAGGGATATTATTTTTCCCTTTCTAAGCTTGTTCGCTACAATATTCTAGAGATACCAACTAATGCTGACGAGTACTTAAGATAGAAGTAACGTTGAACTGGCTAATTTATCGCCACATGAAGACACACATCTTTGACCTGAATAAGTGCAGATAAGTAACTTATTTTAAGACAGATTATTATCTTTCACTTGGAGGATGCTTGATTCTAACAATAATGCAATGGATACAATGTCGACATATATATTACAACTTTGTTTCCAATGACTATTAAAGTAGAAAAGAGAATTGGCGAGTTGAGAAAAGACTTTCTCTGGCAAAGGAATAGGATAGAGATTGTAAACCTTTAGCCTAGTCAAATGGAGCTCCACCACCACACAAAAAGGAGGAGATTTGGGTATCGAGAATCTAGAAATGTAAAATAGGAGCAGCTTGATGAAATGGTTGTGGAGATTTAATGTTGAAGACAATGCTTTATGGAAAAAGTTTGTCACAGTGAATTAATAAGCACCACAGAAGTCAGGTGTTTATGTGGTTGGTTATCAAAGAAGCATGCTTGATTAAAGATACACTACAAAAAAGAGGGAGACAACTCGTCAATAGCTGCTATATGTGCTGAATAGAAGCAGAATCAGTTAACCATCTTTCCTCATTGCTCTATAAATACACAGATTTGGCAGGTGTTCCTCAAATTATTGGGATTGCAGTGCAATATGCCAAAAACAGCTGCTGGTTTTCTTTAATGCTGTATATGTTGAAAGAAAAGGGTTTTTGGTGACAGGTGGGACAATTTTCGCATCTCAACTATTAAGTTCTCGGTTACATAATAAATGGCACTCCCTAGGATTCTCCCATGTGCAAAGGGATTCAAGGCAGGGTGAACCGCTTTCGCCATTTTGTTTTGGTGATGAAGATAGTAAAATGTTGAATAAGGCTCTCATACAGGAGGTTAGCAATTGTACAGTGGGCAACTCACAATTGACACCTATTCAAATCTCACATACACTTACGCGGATGATACACTTCTCACGTGTGAGGCATAGAAACAACAATTAAGGTATCTGAGGGTGATTCTACTGGTTTTCACGATGGTGTCACGACTAGGTATTAACCTGATAAAGAGCTGCATCTATACAATGAATGTACACCATCTACAGCAGTTAGTGGAAAATCTGTGGTCAAGTTAGTACTCTTACGACCAAATATTTGGAAATGCTCTTGTTAGTAGTTGCAAGCTGCGAATGATTTGGCAGGGGAGTAACTGAAAAAGCGCAAGAAGAGCTCAGTGTACTCGCTCTCTCCCTACCCACCTAATGTCAACATACTCAATGCCTAACAAAGGTGATCAAGAAGTTGGATCAGATTAAGAAACTTCTTCATCGAAAGGTAACATTGATGAAACGCTCCGATTGAGCAAGTGGGAAACAGTTATGCTAAACAAACAACAAGGTTGAAATTTGAATACAACAACAACAAGTGTAACCCCCCATGTAGCGAGGTCCGGGGACCAGTGGCGAAGCCAGAAATTTCACAAAGGGTGTTCAAGAATCAATATACACGTACGAAAAGTAATTTGTGATCTATATACTTCGTACAACTTTTTATATATACACCATAAATTTTCGACAATTTTTAACGAAAGGTGTTCAACTGACCACCCTTCACTCTATATAGCTACGCCACTCGTGTTTTTCGCCTATCAATTTCGATACAAAACATCAATTACACCCAACAAATTCCATGCAAACAAAAACAAGATCTTTACAACATTCATCACCAATTACACCAAACAGTCAAAACAAAAAAAAAACTCAAAAACCATACAACTTACCTCAAATTTTCCAATGATCAAAACCACAACCACCTTTCAGCTATATCAAATATCCTACATTACCCAAAAACACACAAAAACAACAAAAAATAAGATTTAAGGACCAAAACCCCACCATTTCAGCTAATTCAAGAACCAAAAGAAAGCTCTTTTTTTCCTTAACAAAGTGATAATAAAGAAAGTAGAAGATATACATACCAAGTTTTTAGAATAATTTGATGAAGAAGAGATTTACGAGAGATTCTTGTGTTTGTACTGTAATTGCTAACACTGGACAAGAAGTTCCCTGTGTTTTTTTTTTCCTTTTACACAAACTCTTTTTTTAGTGTTTTATTATAGTATCACTTTTGGTCCCTCAGTTATTGATATATTTGATTTCGATCCTTATGATACTTGATAAAATATCTAATATGTTAGGTTGGATATATCGACAGTCCTTAAATTTATATGTAAGTTTGATTTCACACCCCTGAATTAAGATTTATTTCAATTAAGCATCTGAAGGTTTGATGAAGTTTTCTTACTAAATGTGTATATATATATATGAATTGATTTATGTAAGTGAATTGATCTATATAAAGAATGTTTGATACATACACAAAAGTTGTTAAAAATTTCTAACTGAAAGTGCTTAGCTAATAGAAATACTCTTCGCGTGTACGAGTGTTTAATTATAAAAAATATATATTTTTTTATAATTGGAGCAAATCTTTGATTGAGATCTAAATAAAATATAGTGATAAATTGAGGTGGAACCAATATAGAAAAAAATAAATCAAAAATATATATTTTTATAATTGAAGGCTGCATATAATTAATCAGATATTATAAGGACCAGAACTAAAATCTAGAAATAATTGAGTCTAAGTACTGAAAGAAAATGATTTGTTGCAGTATTTCATGTAAGACCTAGAAGCTATCAACTTTAATTAATTAAGTACTAATTAATTTGCTGGTCAAGCACTGTTTCAATTTTCAAGAGAAAGTGTCGAAGTCAAATGTATAATTAATTAAATGGAAAGAGATAATAAATGAGTAAATTAAGAAGATTTTGAATTTAAAAAGCATAGTAACGTTACGTAAGTAGGTAACCCCCCTCGGTCCTTTTCATTGGCTACTTTTGTAAGATATATATTGGGTTTCATAAATAATTAAAAGTTTTAATTAAAGATATTGATCAAGATTTATAAAGTAAGTTTTGGGGCAAATATTTTTAACTTTGATAGAAAATAGAGGCTTAAAATGACAATTTCTTAACTAAGAGGTATTTACACGATAAAGTGTCAGCATACTGATGAGTTGGTGTGGTACGTGTAGATAAGCATGATGCGACAAAGACACATGTTGTGCATGCATATAAGGTATTTGCATGGCCGACAGTTGTCTCAATTGCATGAATGGTATTGCGTGGGTCGACAATTGTTCCACACTCATAAATGAGGTATGCATGTGTGAATTTGTCGCGCTTATCATGTTTGTGCAATCGTTCGGATGTGTTTTGGGCGGAACTTTCTGGGTCTGCTAGTGAAGACCTATTAAATGAATTGTGCTGCTATGGAGAGATGAATAATTTTTTAAGACATATGAGCGAAATAGTAGGAATTGAAGATTTTTTACGATTTTTCGTGTGCGTTAGCCTAAGGATTAATGGGGGATGAGGGCGTATAGATGCTTTTTGGGCGAAACTTCTTGGGTCCACTCGTAACGACCTATTAAATGAATTGTGTTACTTTGGAGAGACGGACAAAGATTTCTTTAAAAAAATATGAGTGAAATAGTAAGAATTGATAAATCGCGGCCAAAGTTTTTGGCTCGTTTGGGTGGGTGTTAGCCTAGGGTTCAGTGGGTGGCTAGGGGCCCAGTGCTGGATCTGCGCGAATATCAACAGGAGGACCCCCGACGGGCTTTGGAGTAGATGTCTGGACCATTTTGGTGGTCAAATGGGCGAAACAATGCGAATGTACCATTTTTGGATCGTTTCGATGGGTGGGCTCGAGGTTCGATGTCGAATCTAGGCAAAAATCAATATGCTGCCCCCAACGGGCTGTGGAATGAATATGGGTGGTCCAGCGGGGCCGCAGGGGCCATTTTGGTGGTCAAACAGAAAAAACGACGTGTACAAGCCATTTTTAGCTCGTTTCAGTGGGTGTTAGCCCATAGTTCGATGGGTGGGCCTGGGACCCGATGTCAAATCTAACCAACGGTTTCAGGGGTGGGCCCATGGTTCGGGCGTGCTGTGGGCCGAAAATCGACCGGGGCGTGCCAAGGAGGTTGCGGATCGTCCCAGTGTGGTTCGTTTAATTTTTTGTGGCCATTTGGGTGGACAAACGGGCGAAACAGAGCGAACGAGGTATTTTCAAGCAAAATTGGTGTGCTATAGTCCACGGTTTAAGGGGTGGGCCCGGGGTCAGGGCGTGCTGTGGGCTGAAAATTGATCGGAGCGAACCAGGGAGGTTGGAGATCGTCCCAGTGTGGTCCGTTTAATTTTTTGTGGCAATTTGGGTGGACAAACGGATGAAACGGCGCGAATGGGGAATTTTTGGTCCAAATCGGTGTGCTATAGCCCACGATATTAGGGGTGGGCCCGGGTGTGCTGTAGGCCGAAAATCGATCGGGACGGGCCAGGGAGGTTGGGGATTGTCCTAGTGTGGTCCGTTTAATTTTTCATGGCTATTTGGGTGGAACAATGGGAGAAACGACGCGAATAGGGCATTTTCGGGCAAAATTGGTGTGCTATAGCCCACAATTTTGGGGGTGGGCCCGAGGTTCAGGCGTGTTGTGGGATGAAAATCGATCGGGGCATGCCAGGGAGGTTGGGGATCGTCCCAGTGTGGTCCGTTTAAATTTTCGTGGCCATTTGGGTGGACAAACGGGCGAAAAGGCGCAAACGGGGTATTTTTGGGCCAAATCGGTGTGCTATAGCCTACGATTTTGGGGGTGGGCCCGGGGGTCCGGATGTGCTGTGAGCCAAAAATCGATCGAGGCATGCCAGGGAGGTTGGGATCATCCCAGTGTGGTTCGTTTATTTTTTCGTGGGCATTTGGGTGGACAAACGGGCGAAACAGCGAGAACGGGGTATTTTCTGGCAAAATCGGTGAGCTATAGCCCACGATTTTGGGGGTGGGCTCGGGGTTCGGGCGTGTTGTGGGCCGAAAATTGTCCGGGGCATGCCAAAGAGGTTGGGGATCGTCCCAGTGTGGTCCGTTTAATTTTTTGTGGCCATTTCGGTGGACAAACGGGCGAAACGACGCGAACGGGGCATTTTTGGGCCAAATCAGTGCGCTATAGTCCGCGGTTTCAGGGGTGGGCTCGAGATCTGGGCGTGCTGTGGGTCAAAAATCGATTGGGGCATGCCCGGAAGGTTGGGGATCATCCAGTGTGGTCCGTTTAATTTTTTGTGGCCATTTGGGTCTACAAACGGGCGAACTGCGCGAACGAGACATTTTCGGGCCAAATCGGTGTGCTATAGCCCAAAGTTTCGAGGGTGGGCCAGGGGTCCGAGCGTGCTTTGGGTTGAAAATTGACCGGGGTGTGCCAGGAAAGTTGAGGATCGTCCCAATGCGGTCCGTTTAATTTTTCGTGGCCATTTGGGTAGACAAACGGGCGAAACGATGCGAACGGGGCATTTTCAGGCCAAATCGGCGTGCTATAGCCCACGATTTTGGGGGTGGGCTCAGGTCCGGGCATGTTGTGGGCCAAAAATAGACTGGGGCGTGCCAGGGAGGTTGGAGATCGTCCCAGTGTGGTTCGTTTAATTTTCCGTGGTCATTTGTGTGGATAAACGGGCTAAACGACGTGAACAGGGCATTTTCGGGCCAAATCAGTGTGCTATAGCCAACGATTTTGGTGGTCGGCTTAAGGTTCGGGTGTGCTGCTGGCCGAAAATTGATCGGGGCGTGCCACGGAGGTTGGGGATCGTCCCAGTGTGGTCCGCCTAATTTTTTGTGACCATTTGGGTGGACAAACGGGCAAAACGGCGTGAATGGGGCATTTTCGATCCAAATCGGTGTGCTATAGCCCACGATTTTAGGGGTGGTCCCGGGATCCGGGCATGCTGTAGGCCAAAAATTGACCGGGCCGTGCTAGGGAGGTTGGGGATTGTCCTAGTGTCGTCCGTTTAATTTTCGTGGCTATTTGGATGGATAAACGGGCGAAACGGCGCAAACAGGGCATTTTTGGGCCAAATTGGTGTGCTATAGCCCATGATTTCGGGGGTGGACCCGAGGTTCGGGCATTCTGTGGGTTGAAAATCGATCAGGGCGTGCTAGGGAGGTTGAGGATCATCCCAGTGTTGTCCATTTAAATTTTCGTGGTCATTTGGGTGGACAAAAGGGCGAAACGGCGCGAACGGGGCATTTTTGGGCCAAATCGGTGTGCTATAGCCCACGATTTTAAGGGTGGGCCCGGGGTCCGGATGTGTTGTAGGCCAAAAATCGATCGGGGCATGCCAGGGAGGTTGGGGATCATCCTAGTGTGGTTCGTTTATTTTTTCGTGGCCATTTGGGTGGACAAACGGGCAAAACAGCGCGAACGGGGCATTTTTGGGCTAAATCGGTGTGCTATAGCCCACGATTTTGGGGGAGGGCCCGGGCGTGCTATGGGCCGAAAATCGACCGGGGCGTGCCAGGGAGGTTGGGGATCGTCCCAGTATGGTCCGTTTAATTTTTTGTGGCCATTTGGGTGGACAAACGGGCGAAACGGCGCGAACGGGGCATTTTTGGGCCAAATCGGTGTGCTAGAGTCCACGGTTTCAGGGGTGGGCCCGGGATCCGGACGAGCTGTGGAACGAAAATCGATCGGGGCATGCCAGGGAGGTTGGGGATCATCCAATGTGGTCCGTTTAATTTTTTGTGGCCATTTGGGTCTCCAAACTAGCGAAACTGCGCGAACGAGGCATTTTCGAGCCAAATCGGTGTGCTATTGCCCAAAGTTTCGGGGGTGGGCCGGGGGTCCGAGCGTGCTTTGGGCTGAAAATTGACCGAGGTATGCCAGGAAAGTTAGGGATCGTCCCATTGCGGTCCGTTTAATTTTTCGTGGCCATTTGGGTGGACAAACGGGTGAAACGATGCGAACGTGGCATTTTCGGGCCAAATCGGTGTTCTATAGCCCACGATTTTAGGGGTCGTCCCGGGTTCGGGTGTGTTGTGGGCCAAAAATAGACAGGGGCGTGCCAGGGAGGTTGGGGATTGTCCCAGTGTGGTTCGTTTAATTTTTCTTGGCCAATTGTGTGGATAAACGGGCTAAACGGCGCGAACGGGGCATTTTCGGGCCAAATCAGTGTGCTTAGCCCACGATTTTGGTGGTCGCCTCGAGGTCCGGGAGTCCTGTGGGCTGAAAATTAATCGGGGCGTGCCACGGAGGTTACGAATCATCCTAATGTGGTCCGTCTAATTTTTCGTGGCCATTTGGGTGGACAAACGGGCAAAACAACGCGAACGGAGCATTTTCGGGCCAAATCGGTGTGCTATAATCCACGGTTTCAGGGGTGGGCCCGGGATCCGAACGTGCTGTGGTCCAAAAATCGATCGGGGCGTGCCAGGGAGGTTGGGGACTATCCAATGTGGTCCGTTTAAATTTTTGTGGCCATTTAGGTTTAGAAACTGGCGAAACTGCGCGAACGAGGCATTTTTGAACCAAATCGATGTGCTATAGCCCAAAGTTTCGGGAGTGGGCTGGGGGTTCGACCGTGCTTTGGGCTGAAAATTGATCGAGGTATGCCAGGAAAGTTAGGGATCGTCCCATTGCGGTTCATTTAATTTTTCGTGGCCATTTGGGTGGACAAACGGGCGAAACGACGCGAACGGGGCATTTTTGGGCTAAATCGGTGTGCTATAGCCCACGATTTTGGGGGTGGGCCCGGGTCCGGGGGTGTTGTGGGCCGAAAATAGACCGGGGCATGCCAGGGAAATTGAGGATTGTCCCAGTGTGGTCCGTTTAATTTTTCGTGGCCGATTGTGTGGATAAACGGGCTAAACAGCGCGAACGGGGCATTTTCGGGCCAAATCAGTGTGCTTAGCCCACGATTTTGGTGGTCGCCTCGAGGTTCGGGTGTGCTGTAGGCCGAAAATTAACAGGGGTGTGCCACGGAGGTTGCGGATCATCCCAGTGTGGTTCGTTTAATGTTTCGTGGCCATTTGGGTGGACAAAAGGGCAAAACGGCGTGAACGGGGCATTTTCGGTCCAAATCGGTGTGCTATAGCAACAGTTTTGGGGGTGGGCTCAGGGTCCGGGCGTGCTATTGGCCAAAAATCGACCGGATTGGGCTAGGGAGGTTGGGGATTGTCCTAGTGTGGTTCGTTTAATTTTTTGGGGCTATTTGGGTGGAAAAATGGGCGAAACAGCGCAAACAGGGCATTTTCGGGCAAAATTGGTGTGCTATAGCCCACGATTTTGGGGGCGGGCCCGGGGTTTGGGTGTGTTGTGGGCCGAAAATCAATTGGGGTGTGTCAGGGAGGCTAGAGATCGTCCCAGTGTGGTCCGTTTAAATTTTCGTGGCCATTTGGGTGGACAAACGGGCGAAACGGCGCGAACGGGGCATTTTTGGGCCAAATCAATGTGCTATAGCCCATGATTTTGGGGGTGGGCCCGGGGTCCGAACGTGCTGTGGGCCAAAAATCGATCAGGGCATGCCAGGGAGGTTGAGGATCATCCCAGTGTGGTCCATTTATTTTTTCGTGGCCATTTGGGTTGATAAATTGGCAAAACGACGCGAACGGGGCATTTTTGAGCTAAATCGGTGTGCTATAGCCCACAGTTTTGGGGGTGGACCCGGGGTCCGGGCATGGTATGGGACGAAAATCGATCGGGGCATGCCAGGGAGGTTTGGGATCATCCCAGTGTGGTCCGTTTCATTTTTCATGGCCATTTGGGTGTACAAATGGCGAAACGGCGCAAACGGGGCATTTTTGAGCCAAATCAGTGTGCAATAGTCCACGGTTTCAGGGGTGGGCCCAGGATCCGGGCGTGCTGTGGACCAAAAATTCATCGGGGCGTGCTAGGGAGGTTGGGGATCATCCAATGTGGTCCGTTTAATTTTTTGTAACCATTTGGGTCTACAAACGGGCGAAACTGCGCGAACGAGGCATTTTCGAGCCATATCGTTGTGTTATAGCCTAAAGTTTTGGGGGTGGGCCGGGGGTCCAAGCGTGCTTTGGGCTGAAAATTGATCGGGGTATGCCAGGAAAGTTAGGGATCGTCCCATTGTGGTCCGTTTAATTTTTTGTGGCCATTTGGATGGACAAACGGGCCAAATCGGTGTACTATAGCCCATGGTTTCGGGGGTAGGCCCGGGTCCAGGCGTGTTGGGGGCCAAAAATAGACCGGGGCATGCCAGGGAGGTTGGGGATCGTCCCAGTGTGGTCTGTTTTATTTTTCGTAGCCATTTGTGTGTACAAATGGGCTAAACGACGCGAACGGGGAATTTTTCGGCCAAATCAGTGTGCTATAGCCCACGATTTTGGTGGTTGCCTCGAGGTCTGGGTGTGCTGTGGGCCGAAAATTGACTGGGGCATGCCACAGAGGTTGAGGATCGTCCCAGTGTGGTCCGTCTAATTTTTTATGGCCATTTGGGTGGACAAATGCACAAAACGGAGTGAACGGGGCATTTACGGGTCAAATGTGTGTGCTATAGCCCACGATTTTGGGGGTGGGCCCGAGATTCGGGCGTGCTGTGGGCTGAAAATCGACCGGGGCATGCCGTAAGGTTGGGAATTGTCCCAGTGTGGATTGTTTAATTTTTCGTGGCCATTTAGGTGGACAAACAGGTGAAACAATGCAAACGAGGCATTTTCGGGCGAAATCGGTGTGCTATACCCCACAGTATTGGGGGTGGGCCAGGGATTCGGGAGTACTATGGTTCGCAAATCGACCAGGGTGTGCCAGGGTGGTTGGAGATCATCCCAGTGTAGTCCGTTTAATTTTTCGTGGCCATTTGGGTGGACAAACGGGTGAAAAGACGCGTACAGAGCATTTTCGTGCCAAATCGGTGTGCTATAGCCCACGGTTTTAGGGGTGGGCCCTGGGTCCAGGCGTGCTGTGGGCCAAAAATCGACCGGGGCGTGCCAGGGAGGTTTGGGATCGTCCCAGTATAGTCTGTTTAATTATTCGTGGCCATTTGGAAAGACAAACGGACGAAACGGCGGCGAACAAGACATTTTTGGGTTGGGGAACGTCCTAGTGTGGTTCGTTTAATTTTTCGTGGCTATCTGGGTGGACAAATGAGCGAAATGACACAAACAGGGCATTTTCGAGCCAAATCAATGTGATATAGCCCACGATTTTGGGTGTGGGCCTGGGGTCCGGGTGTCATGTTGGCCAAAAATTGTCCGGGGCATGCCAGGGGGGTTAAGGATTGTCCCAGTGTGGTCTGTTTCATATTTCATGGCCATTTGGGTGGACAAATGGCGAAATGGCGCAAAAGGGGCATTTTTTAGCCAAATCGGTGTGCTATAGTCCACGGTTTCAGGGGTGGGCCTAGGATCCGGGCGTGCTGTGGGCCAAAAATTCATCGGGGCGTGCCAGGGAGGTTGGGGATCATCCAATGTGGTCCGTTTAATTTTTTGTAGCCACTTGGGTCTACAAACGGGTGAAACTACGCGAACGAGGCATTTTCGAGCCATATCGTTGTGTTATATCCCAAAGTTTTGGGGGTGGGCCGGGGGTTCGAGCGTGCTTTGGGATGAAAATTAATCGGGGTATGCCAGGAAAGTTAGGGATCATCCCATTGTGGTCCGTTTAATTTTTTGTGGCCATTTTGACGGACAAACGGGCCAAATCGGTGTGCTATAGCCTATGGTTTCAGGGGTGAGCCCGGGTCCAGGCGTGTTGTAGGCCAAAAATAGACCGGGGCATGCCAGGGAGGCTGGGGATCATCCCAGTGTGGTCTGTTTTATTTTTCGTAGCCATTGTGTGGATAAACGGGCTAAACGGCGCGAACGGGGCATTTTTCGGCCAAATCAGTGTGCTATAGCCCACGATTTTGGTGGTTGCCTCGAGGTTCGGGTGTGCTGTGGGCCAAAAATTGACCGGGGCATGCCACAGAGGTTGGGGATCATCCCAGTGTGGTCCGTCTAATTTTTCATGGCCATTTGGGTGGACAAATGGTCAAAACGACGTGAACGGGGCATTTACGGGTCAAATGTGTGTGCTATAGGCCACGATTTTTGGGGGTGGGCCCGGGATTCGGGCGTGCTGTGGGTTGAAAATCGACCGGGGCATGCCGGAAGGTTGGGAATTGTCCTAGTGGGGATTGTTTAATTTTTCGTGGCCATTTAGGTGGACAAACAGGTGAAACAACGCAAACGAGGCATTTTCGGGCGAAATCGGTGTGCTATACCCCGCGGTATTAAGGGTGGGCCCGGGATCCGGGAGTACTATGGTTCACAAATCGACCAGGGCGTGCCTGGGAGGTTAGGGATCATCCCTGTGTAGTCTGTTTAATTTTTCGTGGCCATTTGGGTGGACAAACGGGTGAAAAGACGCGTACGGAGCATTTTCGTGCCAAATCGGTGTGCTATAGCCCACGGTTTTGGGGGTGGGCCCTGGGTCCAGGCGTGCTGTGGGCCAAAAATCGACCGGGGCGTGCCAGGGAGGTTTGGGATCGTCCCAGTATAGTCTGTTTAATTATTCGTGGCCATTTGGGAAGACAAACGGGCGAAACGGCGCGAACAAGACATTTTTGGGTTGGGGAACGTCCTAGTGTGGTCCGTTTAATTTTTTGTGGCTATCTGGATGGACAAACGGGCAAAATGACACGAACAGGGCATTTTCGAGCCAAATCAGTGTGATATAGCCCACGGTTTTGGGGGTGGGCCTGGGGTCCGGGGGTCATGTTGGCCAAAATTTGACCGGGGCGTGCCAGGGAGGTTGGGGATCGTTCCAGTGTGGTCCGTTTAATTTTTCGTGGCCATTTGGGTGGACAAACGGGAGAAACAGCACGAACGGGACATTTTCGAGCCAAATCGGTGTGCTATTAGCCATGGTTTTGGGGGTGGGCCCAGGGTCCGGGCATGCTGTGGGCCGAAAATCGACCGGGGTGTGCTAGTGAGGTTGGGATCATCCCAGTGTGGTCCGTTTAATTTTCTTGGCCATTTGGGTGGACAAACAGGCTAAATGGCGTGAACGGGGCATTTTCGGGCTAAAACAATGTGCTATAGCCCACGATTTTAGGGGTAGGACCAGGGTACGGGCGTGCTGTAGGCTAAAAATTGGTCGTGGCATGCCAGGGAGGATGGGGATTGTCCCTGTGTGGTCCGTTTATTTTTTCGTGGCCATTTGGGTGGACAAACGGGAGAAACGGCGTGAACGGGGCATTTCGGGCCAATTCGGATTGCTATTGCCCACAGTTTTGGGGGTGGGCCCGGGATCCATGTGTGTTGTGGGCCAAAAATTAACCGAGGCGTGTCAGGGAGGTTGGGGATCGTCCCAATGTGGTTCGTTTAATTTTTATTTGCAATTTGGGTGGACAAATGGGGCGAACGATATATTTTTGGGCCAAATCGGTGATGCTATAGCCCTCGATTTTTGTGGTGGGCCCGAGGTTCGGGGGTGCTGTGGGCTGAAAATCGACCGGGGCATCCCAGGCATGTTGGGGATTGTCCCAGTATGGTCCGTTTAATTTTTCGTGGCCATTTGGGTGGAAAAATTTGCAAAACGGTATAAAAGGGGCATTATTGGGCAAAATCAATGTGCTATAGCCTACAGTTTCGGGGGTGGGTCCGTGGTCTAGGCGTGTTGTTTGTCAAAAATTGACCGGGGCGTGCCAGGGAGGTTGGGGATCGTCCTAGTGTGGTTCGTTTAATTTTTTAAGGCCATTTGGGTGGACAAACGGGTGAAACGACGCAAACAGGGCATTTTTAGGCGAAATCGGTGTGCTATAGCTTACGATTTTAGGGGTGGACACGGCATAGCACACCGATTTAGCCTGAACGAGGCATTTTCGGGCTAAATCGGTGTGCTATAGCCCATGGTTTCTGGGGTGGCCCAAGGGTCCAGGCGTGCTGTGGGCCGAAAATCGACCGGGGTGTGCCAGGGAGGTTGGGGATCGTACCTGTGTGGTTTGTTTAATTTTTCGTGCCCATTTGGGTGGAAAAACGGATGTAATGGCACGAACGGGGCATTTTCGAGCCAAATCGGTGTGCCATAGCCCATAGTTTCGGGGGTGGACCCGGGGTCCGAGCGTGCTGTCGGCTGAAAATTGATCGGGGCATGCCAGGGAGGTTGGAGATCATCCCAATGCGGTCTGTTTATTTTTTCGTGGCCATTTTGGTGGATAAACGGGCGAAACGACGCGAACGGGGAATTTTTAAGCCATATCGGTGTGCTATAGCCCACGGTTATGGGGTTGGACCTAGGGATCGATCGTGCTATGGGCCAAAAATCGATTGAGGCATGCTAGGGAGGTTGGGGAACCTCTCAGTGCTGTCTGTTTAAGTTTTCATGGCCATTTGGGTGGACAAACGGAAGAAACAGCGCAAACGGGGCATTTTCGGGGCAAATCGGTGTGCTATAGCCTACGGTTATGGGGGTGAGCCCAGGGTCTTGGCATGCTGGTTGCCAAAAATCATTCGGCGCATGCCTGGGAGGTCTGGGTTAGTCCCAGTGCGATCCGTTTAATTTTTCGTGGCCATTTGGGTGGACAAACGGGCGAAACAACGCGGACGGAGCATTTTTGGGCCAAATGGGTGTGCTATAGCCCATGGTTTTGGGGGTGGGCCCAGGGTTCGGGCGTGCTATAGGCCAAAAGCCGACCGAGGCATGCCAGAGAGGTTGGGGATCATTCCAGTGTGGTCCGTTTAATTTTTTGTGACTATTTAGGTGGACAAACAGGCGAAACACCGCGAATGGTGCATTTTTGGGCTAAATTGGTGTGCTATAGCCCACGGTTTCAGGGGTGGGCCCAGGGTTCGAGCGTGCTGTGGGCTAAAAATCGACTGGGGAATGCCAAAAAGGTTAGCGATCATCCCAGTGTGGTCCATTTAATTTTTCGTGGCTATTTGGGTGAAAAAACGAGCGAAACGGTGCGAACTGGGCATTTTCGGGCCAAATCAGTGTGCTATAGCCCACGGTTTCGGGGGTGATCCCAGGGTCCGGCCATGCTGTTGGCCAAAAATTGATCGGGACTTGCCAGGGAAGTTTTGGATCGTCCCAGTGCGGTCCGTTTAATTTTTTGTGTTCGTTTGTGTAGACAAACGGGTAAAACGGCGCGAACGAGGCATTTTCGGGCCAAATCGATATGCTATAGCCCACGGTCTTGGGGGTGAGCCCGGGGTCTTGGCATGTTGTGGCCCAAAAATCATTCGGCGCATGCTTGGGAGGTTGGGGATCGTCCCAGTGCGGTCCGTTTAATTTTTTGTGGCCATTTGGGTGGACAAACGGGAGAAACAGTGCGAACGGGGCATTTTTGGGCCAAATCGGTGTGCTATAGCCCATGGTTTTGGGGGTGGGCCCAGGGTTCGAGCGTGCTGTGGGCCAAAAGTCGACCGAGGCATGCTAGAGAGGTTGGGGATCGTTCCAATGTGGCCCGTTTAATTTTTTGTGTCCATTTAGGTGGACAAACGGGAAAAACACCGCGAATGGAACATTTTTGGGCTAAATCGGTGTGCTATAGCCCACGATTTCAGGGGTGGGCTCGGGGTTTAGGCGTGTTGTGGGCTAAAAATCGATCGAGGCGTGCCAAAGAGGTTAGCGATCATCCCGGTGTGGTCCATTAAATTTTTTGTGTCCATCTAGGTGAAAAATGGGCGAAACGGTGTGAACAGGGCATTTTCAGGCTAAATCAGTGTGCTATAGTCCACGATTTCGGGTGTGGTCCCAGGGTCCGGGTGTGTTGTGGGCCAAAAATTAACCGGGACGTGCCAGGAAAGTTTTGAATCATCCCAGTATGGTCCGTTTAATTTTTTGTGGCCATTTGGGTGGACAAACGGGCGAAATAGTGCGAACGGAGCATTTTTGGGCCAAATCGTTGTGCTATAGCCCACAGTTTTGGGGTTGGGCTCGGGGTTCGGGCGTGCTGTGGCTGTGGGCCATAATTGACCGGGGCAAGCCAGGGAGGTTGGGGATCTTCCTAGTGTGGTCTGTTTAATTTTTCATGGCCATTTCGGTGGACAAACGAGCAAAACGGCGCTAATGGGGCGTTTTCGGGCAAAATTGATATGCTATAATAGCCCACAATTTTGGGGTGGGCCTGGGGTCCGGGCGTGCTGTTGGCCGAAAATCAACTAGGACATGCCATGGAAGTTGGGGATTGTCCCATTGTAGTCCGTTTAAAAATTTGTGGCCATTTGGGTGGACAAAGGAGCTAAACAGCACGAACGGGGCTCGGGGTTCGGGCGTGTCCTAGGTCAAAAATCGACCGGGGCATGCCAGGGAAGTTGGGGAACATCCCATTGTGGTCCGCTTAATTTTTTGTGGCTATTTGGGTGGACAAACAGGCTAAAAGACGCAAACGGGGAATTTTCGGCCCAAATCGGTGTGCTATAGCCCACGGTTTTGAGGGTGGATCCAGGGTCCGAGCATCCTGGGGGCCAAAAATCAATCGGGGCGTGCCAAAGAGGTTGGGGATCATCCCAGTGAGGTTCGTTTAATTTTTTGTTGCCATTTGGGTGGACAAATGGGCGAAACAACGCGAATTGGGCATTTTCGAGACAAATTTGTGTGCTATAGCCCACAGTTTTTGGGGTGGGCTTGGGGTCCGGGCGTGCTGTGGGTAAAAAATCAACCGGGGCATGCCAGGGAGGTTGGGGATCATCCCAGTGTGGCTCGTTTAATTTTTTGTGGCCATTTGGATGGATAAATGGGCGAAACGACGCGAACGAGTCATTTTCGGGCCAAATCGATGTGCTATAGCCCACAATTTCGGGGGTGGACCAAGGGTCCGGCGTGCTGTGGGCTAAAAATTAACCGGGGCATGCCAGGGAGGTTTGGGATCGTCCCAGTGAGGTTCGTTTAATTTTTCGTGGCCATTTGGGTGGACAAATGGGCAAAATGGCCCGAACGTGGTATTTTTGGGCCAAATCATTGTTCTATAGCCCACAGTTTTTGGGTTGGGCTCGGGGTTCGGGCGTTCTGTGGGCTAAATATCGATCGGGGCATACCAGTGAGGTTGGGGATCATCCCAGTGTGGTCCGTTTAATTTTTAATGGCCATTTAGGTGGACAAACGGGTGAAACAGCGTGAACGAGGCATTTTCAGTCCAAATCGGTGTGCTATAGCCCACGATTTTGGGGGTTAGCCCAGGGTTCGGGCGTGTTGTGAGCCAAAAATTGACCTGGGCATGCCAGGGAGGTTGGGGATCATCCCAGTATGGTCAGTTTAATTTTTCGTGGCCATTTGGGTGGACAAATGGGCAAAACAGCGCGAACGGGGCATTTTCGGGCCAAATTGGTGTGTTATAGCCCACGATTTTGGGGGTGGGTCTAGGGTCCGGCCGTGTTGTTGGCCGAAGTTGGATCGGGGCATGCCAGGGAGGTTGGGTATCATCTTAGTATGGTCTATTTAATTTTTTGTGGACATTTGTGTGGACAAATTGGCTAAACGGTGAGAACAAGGCATTTTCAGGCCAAATCAATGTGTTATATCCCACAGTTTTGAGGGTAAGGCCAGGGTCCGGGCGTGTTGTGGGTCAAAAATTAACCGGGGCATGCCAAGGAGGTTGGGGATCGTCCCAGTGTGGTCTGTTTAAATTTTCGTGGCCATTTGGGTGGACAAACGGGCGAAACGGTGCGAAACGGTGCGAACGGGGCATTTTTGGGCCAAATCAATGTGCTATAGCCTATGATTTTGGGGGTGGGCTCGGGGTCCGAACGTGCTGTGGGCCAAAAATCGATCAAGGCATGCCAAAGAGGTTGAGGATCATCCCAGTGTGGTCCATTTATTTTTTTGTGGCCATTTGGGTTGATAAATTGGCAAAATGGCGCGAACGGGGCATTTTCGGGCTAAATCGGTGTGCTATAGCCCACAGTTTTGGGGGTGGGCCCGGGGTCCAGGCATGGTATGGGCCGAAAATTGACCGGGGCGTGCCAGGGAGGTTGGGGATCATCCCAGTGTGGTCCGTTTCATTTTTCGTGGCCATTTGGGTGGACAAATGGCAAAACGGTACAAACGGGGCATTTTTGAGCCAAATCGGTGTGCTATAGTCCACGGTTTCAGGGGTGGGCCCAGGATCCGGGCGTGCTGTGGGCCAAAAATTCATCGGGGCATGCTAGGGAGGTTGGGGATCATCCAATGTGGTCCGTTTAATTTTTTGTATCTATTTGGGTCTACAAACGGGCAAAACTGCGCGAACGAGGCATTTTTGAGCCATATCATTGTGTTATAGCCTAATGTTTGGGGGATGGGCCGGGGGTTCGAGCGTGCTTTGGGCTGAAAATTTGTCGGGGTATGCCAGGAAAGTTAGGGATCATCCCATTGTGGTCCGTTTAATTTTTTGTGGCCATTTGGATGGATAAACGGGCCAAATCGATGTACTATAGCCCATGGTTTCGGGGGTGGGCCCGGGTCCAGGCGTGTTGCGGGCCAAAAATAGACCGGGGCATGCCAGGGAGGTTGGGGATCGTCCCAGTGTGGTCTGTTTTATTTTTCGTAGCCATTTGTGTGTACAAATGGGCTAAACGACGCGAACGGGGAATTTTTCGGCCAAATCAGTGTGCTATAGCCCACGATTTTGGTGGTTGCCTCGAGGTCTGGGTGTGCTGTGGGCCGAAAATTGATCGGGGCGTGCCATAGAGGTTGGGGATCGTCCCAGTATGGTCCGTCTAATTTTTCATGGCCATTTGGGTGGACAAATGCGCAAAACGGCGTGAACGGGGCATTTACGGGTCAAATATGTGTGCTATAGCCCACGATTTTGGGGGTGGGCCCAAGATTCAGGCGTGCTGAAAATCGACCGGGGCATGCCGGAAGGTTTGGAATTGTCCCAGTGTGGATTATTTAATTTTTCGTGGCCATTTATGTGGACAAACAGGTGAAACAACGCAGACGAGGTATTTTCAGGCGAAATCGGTGTGCTATACCCCACAGTATTAGGGGTGGGCCCGGGATCCGGGAGTACTATGGTTCGCAAATCGACCAGGGCGTGCCATGGTGGTTGGGGTTCATCCCAGTATAGTCTGTTTAATTTTTCGTGGCCATTTGGGTGGACAAACGGGCGAAAAGACGCGTACTGAGCATTTTCGTGCCAAATCGGTGTGCTATAGCCCACGGTTTTGGGGGTGGGCCCTGGGTCCAGGCGTGATGTGGGCCAAAAATCGACCGGGGCGTTCCAGGGAGGTTTGGGATCGTCCCAGTATAGTCTGATTAATTATTCGTGGCCATTTGGGTAGACAAACGGGCGAAACGGCGCGAACAGGGCATTTTTGGGTTGGGGAACGTCCTAGTGTGGTTCGTTTAATTTTTCGTGGCCATCTGGGTGGACAAACGGGCAAAATGACATAAACAGGGCATTTTCGAGCCAAATCAATGTGATATAGCCCATAATTTTGGGGGTGGGCCTGGGGTCCGGGAGTCTTGTTGGCCAAAAATTGACCGGGGCATGCCATGGATGTTAAGGATTGTCTCATTGTGGTCCGTTTCATATTTCGTGGCCATTTGGGTGGACAAATGGAGAAACGGCGCAAATGGGGCATTTTTTTAGCCAAATCGTTGTGCTATAGTCCACGGTTTCAGGGGTGGGCCTAGGATCCGGGCGTGCTGTGGGCCGAAAATTCATCGGGGCATGACAGGGAGGTTGGGGATCATCCAATGTCGTCCGTTTAATTTTTTGTAGCCACTTGGGTCTACAAACGATCGAAACTGCGCGAACGAGGCATTTTCGAGCCATATCGTTGTGTTATAGCCCAAAGTTTTGGGGGTGGGCCCTGGGTCCGGGCGTGCTATGGGCCAAAAATCGATCGGGGCGTGCCAGGGAGGTTGGGGATCAT